>JAWPHD010000537.1:0-442297 GCA_037043455.1 Cyrtodaria siliqua | reverse complement strand
TATAAATCACGTCACCATAAAAGTCATGTTGTGAGTCCTTGTTACAGAAGAGTTCTTAAAACCACTTCTACATTGCAAAATTAGATTTGTGTCGCGATAATAAATATGTGTAAAGGGTTTTCGACGTTTATGGTAGTAGTAGCCTTTGTGGATTAGTTTTTTTAGTTATAATACAATGGTTAAGCTTTCATATTTGTGTTTCCTGGCAACATAAATTACACTCGATGTTGATAATAAGCAACACCTCATTAGTAATATATAACAGGTAAGTCATAGTCATACATAACAGGTAAGTCATATGGCAAGTGGTATTTTTCCAAGATGCCGAGGCCAGTACTGACGTCATCCCGCGCTATCCAATCATCTTCTTCGACCTCAAGGATATGACGCGCACCTTTTAATAGACCTGTGTCTTGCAGTGCTCTTATTGTATCTTCAAGCTGTGAAACATATTTATACATTGTTTTATATAATGAAACAACATTTAAATGCAGTTTTATTTAATTTGTCATAGTACTACTTAAAATAATTTACAATTGTCAAGTATGTAAATTTGGCTTAGAACTATGACCATTTGTTATGATCTTTAACATCACGTATCGTATATAAAAACACACAAAGCTAACCAAGAATATATGGCTGGCATACCATTGTTTGCTCAGTAGCGCTTGATTAAAACTATATAGCCCAGTCTTGTAGAGAACACGTTAAGGTCATATAGATGGCGATGCGATGAAGAGTGAAGATTCTCATCAGAAATGTCACCGTCGTTGCTCGAATCAACGCAGGGCAGGAGTATTCACCGTTAACGCGCAATGTCTTATTCAATGATCTACCGAGGACGCTAATTAAAACAATATCATTATACAGCCTACCGAGGACGCTAATTAAATCAATATCATTATACAGCCTACCGAGGACGCCAATTAAAGCAATATCATTATACAGCCCACCGAGGACACTAATTAAAACAATATCATTATACAGCCTACCGAGGACGCTAATTAAAGCAATATCATTATACAGTCTACCGAGGACGCTAATTAAAGCAATATCATTATACAGCCTACCGAGGACGCTAATTAAAGCAATATCATTATACAGTTTACCGAGAACGCTAATTAAAGCAATATCATTATACAGTCTACCGAGGACGCTAATTAAAACAATATCATTATACAGTCTACCGAGGACGCTAATTAAAACAATATCATTATACAGCCTACCGAGGACGCTAATTAAAGCAATATCATTATACAGTCTACCGAGGACGCTAATTAAAGCAATATCATTATACAGTCTACCGAGGACGCTAATTAAGGCAATATCATTATACAGCCTACCGAGGACGCTAATTAAAGCAATATCATTATACAGTCTACCGAGGACGCTAATTAAAGCAATATCATTATACAGCCTACCGAGGACGCTAATTAAAGCAATATCATTATACAGCCAAGCTACTACAGCGCCGGATAACTTAATTGAGACCCCCTCAGTGTTGCATTAAACACTATAAGACAATGAATCAAAGGTAATGAATACTTAATAAAACTAATCGTTTTAAAAACTGTGTATAAATAGGTGAAGTGTACTGCCCCGCAAACGTAATTCCACGTTAAGTGAATAAGTTTCGCAATTAGTTTCTGGAAAATATTGCAGCTGAAGACATATTTAACCGAAATAGTTTCAATCATTGCTAACGTTCAGATAACGCTTAACGAGAAATGGCAGACAACGTTTCATGTAAAGTATCATTTGATAACCTGAGCTAAGCGAAAACATCAGTATGAAATATTTATAAAGTCAGCAGATGATCGACTTTGTAAGAGACCATCTAAGACATTGTTGATGTTAATATATTCAAAACGTTGACGCCTTCGTCGGTAAAAGCAATATCTTAGTCTAGCGTGTAATAATGTTGGACTTGTGTTTCGGAAAAAATGTATATGAATATGTTTGCCGTTTTACCTCTGTACTGGTAAGGTCAAGGCCAGCTACAACACCTTTGATGATCGGATGTCTGCTTGCCATGTCTATCACCCATCCTGAAAGGACATGTATGGAGGTATTACTGATTAATTTGATCTTTCGTTTGAATATTTGGTAACATTAATATTTTATTTCAGGTCATTCGGCCATCTCAAAGTAACAAACAAACAGGGTACCGGTATGGTACTATGGCAAGCTAAAATGACGAGGTAAAACGTTGCAATAGTATTTCACAAATGAATAAGAAACTTAGAGACCTGCTCTCCGGTGTGCATGCACAACATAGAGCAAATTACAAAATTAATACTCTACTCAATGTTATCCGTACGTATTACTTATCGTTTATGGCGGCACCTAGTCAAACACAAAGGGTATGTTACCAAATCTGGGGAAAAAATGATGCAGTATGACGAACGAGCGTAGCCCAGCGTACGTTAAGTGGAGTGCACCGTACGATTTACTGCGTTAATTATTGTAATACCAGATAAACTACCGACAGATCGAATTATTCAATAAACTACTCAGTTTCATTGAATTATACATTTGAAAGTTAAACGGTGACATGAGTATAATCTATAGCGATGCATTAGCTTTATCTTTTACTTGGATCTATCTAGTAGCTAATGTTCAACGTGTATAAACGTAAGGCAAAACAGATGTATTTACTTGCTTCCTCTGGGCTTCCATTTAAACATTGTACAAACACCGCATGTTTAACGGGCGTTCCTTGGACAGCTGTTTCTAAGGCACATGGATAATAATTCTTGTAAATTTTCATGTCAGGAGTTGGCCAGTCATACTTGAATTTGTCAAGGTCCCACACATCTGAAATGCAGTATCATATCGTCATTAGTATTTATCACATAACAGTAAACACGGTTTCTGAGAGTTTAACTAGAAGGGTGTTTCACGGAACACTTGTGTCGCCTGCCGTGTGCTTATTTCAGCCAACTATGAGTTTGGTTAGGTTGCAGATTATAGTTATATGAAAAGAGGCATAACTCTGCCGAAATAAAAGTCGGAGTAATCGGACATGTGAAAAAACATTCCTTGAGGCAAGATAAAGATGTGTCTGAAGATTTATGAACATTGGTCAAATGGTTTTCAAGTTATTGCCAAGGTTAAATTGTATTTTAAAGTGTGACGGACGACATACGACGGACAAAGTGATCCCTAGATGTCTGCCATGCTACGCAGGCAACACAATAAAACCATGTAGTATAAATCATATTACACTAGTTAGTATATTAACCATGCAACTCTTTGCACACAACGGCTACTGTATAGAGTAAAAACATAAATTTATTTAAAAAATCCCATGAGGTCAAACGGTTTCGTCATTCTCTCGTCGATGTGTGTAACAAACATCCTGTTGTCTTCATCTGTTTGACTGCTTAATGGTTGTGTTGACCTTTCGACGAAGTAATTGCATTCGTCCATCTTTGTTGATGACTTTACTGTACTGGCCAAGAAGTTGTCGGGTCCAATACCATTGCATAAGTGCCGACTTCTTTCACTTTAGACCAATACAACCACAATTGCTTTTAGACTCTGTAATCACTGTTCTTTGTACTGCAGTGTTGGTATTTTCTGTCGTTCAGCGATATCCATCAATGCCAACAATACCTATGACCAAATATTCAAGACATAAAGTGAGGCAATCACATAAAGTGAGACGATCACATAAAGTTAACTGAGGTTAAGTTACATAACCAAGGTTAAGTTTTGGCAAAATAACGCAAAATATGACATTGACCTTGGTATTTGTTGTCGTTCGATGATGTCCAACAATGCCAACAATACATATGACCAAGTATCAAACAAAGAAATTAGTTATCAGAAAAACTTAACTAAGAAGTGAACTAGGGTTAACTTACTCAACCAAACTGATGTTTAGGGTAAATAACGCAAAACATGACCTTGACCTTGGTATTTTTTGTCGTTCAGAGATGTCCACCAATGCCAACAATACATATGACCAAGTATCAAAGACATAAAGTGAGGCAATCAGATCAAGTTAACTGAGGTTAAGTTACCTAACCAAAGTCAAGTTTGGGGAAAACAAGCAAAATATGACCTTGACCTTGGTAATTTTTGTCGTTCAGTGATGCCCACCAATATCGACAATATATATGACCAAGTATCAAACAAAGAAAAGGAGGCAATCACATACAGTTAACTGAGGTTAATTTACCTAACTAAGGTTAAGTTACATAACCAAGGTTAAGTTTTAGGAAAATAACGCAAAATATGACCTTGACCTTGGTATTGTTGGCATTACGTGATGTCCCTTGACCCAACAAAACATCTGACAAAGTTTCAGAAAAAATCGAGCAGCGGTTGTTGAGATATAATTGATTTAAAATGCGGCCGTCGCCGCCACCACCGCCACCACCGCCACCGCCGCCGGAAAAGTGACTGCTATGTCTCGTTACCCACTTTCGGGGACGAGACAAAAATAGACCGGCTTAAGCAGCCATTCGTGCGCAATTGTTCCAACGATGAGAGAGCTGAATCGATGATATCTGATTCTAATTCTGAGATATAGTGAAAGTTTTCATTATAAGACGAGTTTTAAAACGCAACTAGATCGTTATATGTTCTGAAGCAGAGACGTATGTTCCTCACAAAGTGTGCAAATGTTCTTATAACAATATGAATAAGTGTCTCGTAAACAAAAGTGAGTAAATGCTCAACGTAATAGTTATACTAAACTCAATAGCTCGTCCACATTTGAGTCTCTGTACATTATACCATCCTGTGATTTTGTTCGCTCTTTATCAAATGGCCTTCATACTTGGCTTTATCTGTCTCAAATTGTAAAACTACGCTGCTTATGGACATAACCACTCATATAGGATGTTTATCATTTTATCGTCAAGTTAGCAAATAAGATATAGCAACTAAAGACTTTACGCATTTTCTTTTGTTTGAGATTTTAACATGTTTACTACATATAAGGATTCACAATCGTACTGTGTATTAAATTAGACTCTACTTTGCTTTATATAAACAGCGTCTCCGTGGCCGAGTGGTTAACGACGTTGCGTTGTAAACCTTCGCCTCTCACCGCTGCTGGTTCGAATCCCACTGGGAGCTCGACTTGTAAGTGAGGAAGTGCCGATTCTTACGGATGGTGGGAGGTGTACAGTACTGGTTCTACTCAGGAAAAGTCGGTGGTTTGCATCCACCACAAAAAATCGACCGTCATATATAACATTATATGTGTTGAAAATTACGTAAAACACCAAACAAACAAAACTTTATATACACTTTAAATATCATTGTTAAAGGGACAAACAATGAAATCTTGAAGTAGTTATCAAGCAAATGACAACCTCGGTTTTATATCACGTTGACTTCAAACCTGCTGAATCTAATTAAATAAAATGTAATAATGATCGTTATTCTACCATAGATTTAAAATTACATTAATGCAATAAAATCAGTAATTAGTAATACATATGCAAGTCATGTAGAAAACCTTACGGGACGCCGCAAGAAAAATAATAAAGATTTCCGTATTGCCCTTTGTTCCTTTAACAAACGCGTTCAATGAGACACAAACAGAAGAAATATCAAGACAGAATTAAGAAGTATTCATAACTTAAAATGCGTCAATTTTAATACTTCCCCACCCCCACTCACAAACTGTCCATATATACATAATCCTACCCATTATGCTGCACTTTTGAATCGTTGCTACATGTGTTGCTAAACGATGCCTTAATAGAAAAAAACATGCAATCCATTTTTACTTGACGTTGATGGCGGCCATATTGCATTCAAAATGGCCGTCATATTGTTTGTAGTATAGATAATATAGATTATAATCTAACTTATTTACAAATTCTACGTTATATTGATGACAATTAGATATATAAAACATCTCCAGGCTTTTTAATAAAATAAAAACATTGCTAAATTATTTGCTATATGATAAACTTACGAAAATGTGTGTCTATGCAATCCGTAATCATGTTGAACGACAGCGTGTCCTCCTAAAAAGATATAATGTAGAATGTATGAACGGTGGTGACTTACAAGCTACGTGGTGCAATCTGACCTACACATCATATCACTCTGCTCAAGTGAGTACGGGCGCGTGTGGACGAACAAGAATCTCATGTGATTCACGGGCAAAAACTTACGGGCAAAAAGCCTATGTGGTTCACGCGCAAGAACAGGCAGTACCAGGCAATAGTGTTGTCATTACCTTTTCTACAAAAGGGAAAGAACTTCACCATTTGTCATTGTGTGATGCTCATTAAAATTCTGACCACTGAACCCTGAGCTGTTGCATGTGAAACTCGAATGTGGCACAAAAAAAAAATGACGTGACCGGTAATGGAGTGTCGTCAACAGAATGTTCAGCAACTTTGCAGTTATGCACGTGAGAGGTGCTATACCCATACTCCAAATCGGTTTCATTCCTGTTGGCGCCATATTACTTTTTGAGTTGGTGTGTCGTGCGGCTATTAAAAGAGAACATTGGGTAAAACAAATCGGTTATACATTTGTTTTACCTAGTGTTCGCTAAATTGTTTTACCTAGTGTTTAACACAAATTCGACTATAAACAGCGGAATTATGTAAACTTAATGCGACTACATTACTGGATAACCTGTGTCATAGATTCCATATGAACTAACCACCAACATGTATACTAGTAAACAGCTTTTTTGACTTGTTACATTTTAATTGTTTATCCATTAAGGTATGAAACTACTAATTATATTCCCCATATACACCACTTTTAAAGTGTCACATATTACTGATTTGCTGCAACTTAGTTTAAACTTATTTATTTTACATCGATTGTAACGAAAGCTCTATGAACTTATTTGAATCACTCTCGATGTCTTCCTGGGTAGAACCAGTACTAAGCAATGCAGATAAAGTGTCTTGCTCAGGGACACAATGCATATGGCAATGACGGGAATCGAACCCACGACTTTTGGATCATGGGACCACAAGACCACTAGACCACAGCGCTCCACTAAAACTTCAACTTCAACTCAAGTATGGATAATGCAGCAGTGTATAGTTCATATAGAAAACTTGTCCACTTGAAAAATCACGAGAAAAGGTGGGGTCACAAGACATGTAAGACATTTCTTGTTTGTTTACTAGATAGGTCAAGGGTACAGCCGCTTTTATTTGTTGTTTGCTCACCGAGTGTAAGCAGAGAGTCGAAATTTCGAAAATGTTCATCAGTGATCAAGTAAAACCTATTTATATGCTTCTTATACATACAACAACAAGATCGAATAGAAATGGGCAGTTTTCTCCTACTTACAATGCCCATTTCCATAAAAAAAGGAAGGATTACTTTTTATTATAGGATAGATAGATAGATAGATATTTTTTATTGATTTAAACTTTACAAGTTTATCATCATATACAATATGCAAACATTTATTCGTGACAGAATAAAAAAAACAAAAAAACAACAAAAACATAATTTTGCACACTAGTTTCAAATAAATTGTATTATTGAATAATTTGAAATATTAAATAATTGAATAAATATGTGGAAATGACACTGAACATTAACTTACGCAAATTAAATTAAATATTAAATTAAACACAATTTTGTTCTCATTATCACAAAAGCAGTAACATAAATAATTAATTGATAATAGTTTTCATTCGAGGATAAACCTAGTTTTGATTAAACAATAAATCATTACGAGAATCAAATGCTTCTTTTATAAACCAAGATAAATTAAACAACTCTTTCTTATTACTTGTTTTCATTAGCTCTATGAATTTTAAAACACTTGGACGTTTATAATAGTACTTTTTAATGTATTTTCTTCTTATATTAACATATACAGGACAAATCAAAACAAAATGGTATTCATCTTCAATGTCATTAGAATTACAAATGGTACAATAACGTTGGTTTCTTTCTAATCTGTTCTGTGCGTAGCGCCCAGTTTCAATTCGCAATGAATGCGACGATAGTCTTAGTTTTGATAAAACAATTCGCAACTAATATGGCAAAATATCGAGATATGGTTCATATTCAAAATTGCCTTTAAAATGTAAATACATTGACAAAACTCTATTATTTACAACATCGCTGTTCCACTTTTGAACAAAACAATCGACTAAACGCTGTTTAAAAACAGTATGAAATGTTTTCAAAGGAACACTATTAGGGTTATTCCAAACATAGCCAAAACCATACTCGTTTAGAAGCTTTTTAATATTCCCAGCCCAAAACTAATATCATTTTGTAAATATAACTCTAAATCTTCAACGAAAAGGAAGAACATTATCGGGGAATATAGGAACTACCTTCGCTCGAAGGTTTACATGTTATTAGTGTAGGTAAACCTTAACGTCTTAGTGCGCTAATTGCTGCTAAAGAAATCAAAGTACCAACGGTACTGAGAGCATGTGTGCATCCACGTAATGGAAGGTTTCTTTCCAATCACGCATGACATGGATGGACTGAAAATCTGTCAACCCTTCTTAATAATAATACATCATTGCATGTGATAATACATCAATGCATTGTTTAATGTATCTGGAAGTAAGGCGATTAAAACGAGATAAAGTAAATTATATACAGGAATAAAGAAGGGAACAAAAGGAATGATTGGTTATAATGAAAACTAATCTCCGAAACGCTTCATCATATCTGAACAGGTGTTAAAGTGTATCAAAAAACATCAGATGTCATCATCTGTCAAAGTTTGAGTCATTAGAAATGAATACAGAGTCAAAAAGGTCAAGACATTTAATTTTCCCTGAAGTTTCCTTGTTCCAAAAAGTGTGACCTTCAACTAAAAGAACATATGTTTTACACACAACTTGTAGTAGATACATACATACTACATATACAAAACATAACTTATAAATCTTTGTGCTCATTTGATTTTAATCTCACAACTCGGAGTATCCTGGTCTCGGGATACCGTTGTTATTTATTCTCACAACTCGAAATACAACGGGATACCGTTGTAGTTCATTCTCACAACTCGGAGTACCACTTTTCTCGGGATACCGTCGTGATTTAATCTCACAACTCGGAGTGAACATGATGTTCATACACAATTATTTCGTTGTTATATTTTTCAACCATGTATGTGAACATGATGTGAAGGCCCGGGCCTTTTGGCCTAATAGGTAGCTACGCTACTGAGAATTTCACGATTCATAACCATTATTGTAATTTTTACGTGGATTTTGGACGTTTGTTGACAATAATCACCAAAGTTACGGTAAATTCCGTTTACTACCTTAGGCCTAAACAAGAAAGTGTTTTGTTTCCTGTCACCCAACCGAATCACCTTTTTTACCCCCGACACAACACCTTTTTACCCCTTCATTTTTTTTGTTGCTTTGTTTTGTTTTTAAACATATTTGTGTTTTGGCCTTAACAGAATATAAATAAATCAGTTTTGCATGTAATTTGAAAATTATAATAAAAAGTAACATATTTGTTTTTAGATCTACTCTTGTTTGTGTAATGTATATCTCTCAATGCTACAGTCATACGTTCGAGTCCCGCTTGTTCCACGTTTGCACATTGAAGAATGTTTGACAGCTACTCACTAACGTACGGCAGGACGGTTCTACGAGTTTGTTTCAAAACAGATGAGGTCTACCTCTACTTCTACCAAATTGACGCATAGATTAAAGTCGTAAAAATCTTTAAATCTTTAAAAAATCCGCCAATTTGTTTTCCGACTTAAGTCTTAAAGGGAGTACATCAGGCTTTTTATGGGGGTCCAGGTGTCCGATTTAAAATTGACAAATATTCTGCACAGTAATACGTGCTATCCTAGGTGACGCACCAGGGTTCATTTCAGCATATTACGAATATGCGATTCCATCCTAGCTATATGGGGTTCTGAAACTTTAGACATTAACAAAATGGTTCTAACTGCACATTTTGATTGATAGTGTTTAATATCGTGAACTGGAACAATTTTATAATTTAAGATGATTCTAGAAAAAATCCTGATGTACCCCTTTCAAGACCATTGGGCATGAATTAAACTTTTCTACATAAAAAAAACATAATTATAATAAAAACAAGAGGCCCAAGAGGGCCTGTGGACGCTCTACTGGCTAACATGGCTCTTATAACATCAATGAAGTGAGTGACTGCCATTTACGTTTTTTTGAAAGTTTCGGGCAAAAAACAGCTTTTTAACTAAATCAAAGGCCATAACTAAAGAATCTGGTAAAGTTTGGTAAAGATCAGATGAAAAATGAAGGCCCAACCGTATCAACGAGGCAACATATAGCATGTTTAACTAAATCAAGAACACCTCTGTTACTGGTCCGACTGGTCGAACATAGAGCTAAAAAAAAAAAAAAAATTGCAAAAAAAAAAAAGAAATTCAAAAAATTGCAAAAAAAAATTGCAAAAAAAAAAAAAAAACGCAAAACATTTCAAAAAAAAAAGAGAAGATATTTCAAAAAAAAAAAAAAAAACCCAAAAAAATTGAAAAAAAAAAATTTGAAAAAAAATTGAAAAAAAAAAAAATAATTCAAAAATAAAAATCTCTATACATGTCTATGTAAAACATGTGACCCGAGGGTTACCATTTGAACAAACTTGGTAAAGGACCATAAACTTACAGCAAATGCAAAATATTAAACCTCTGGCTCTTGCAGTTCCAGAGAAGAAGATTTTTTTCAGTTTTTCCCTATACAAGCATTTATGTAAAACTGTGACCCCCGGGGCGGGGCCAGATATGACCCCAGGGTCCCCATTTGAACAAAATTGGTAAAGGACCATAAGCTTATAGCACCAGCAAAATATTAAACCTCTGGCTCTTGCAGTTTCAGAGAAGAAGATTTTTTAAGTTTTTCCCTATACATGTCTATGTAAAACATGTGACCCTTGGGGCGGGGCCAAATGTGACCCCAGGGTCACCATTTGAACAAACTTGGTAAAGGACCATAAGCTTTTAGCAAATGCAAAATATTAAACCTCTGGCTCTTGCAGTTCCAGAGAAGATTTTTTTTCTTCAGTTTTTCCCTCTACAAGCATTTATGTAAAACTGTGAATCCCCGGGGCAGGGCCAGATGTGACCCCAGGGTCCCCATTTGAACAAAATAGGTAAAGGACCATAAGCTTATAGCAACACCAAAATATTAAACCTCTGGCTCTTGCAGTTTCAGAGAAGAAGATTTTTTAAGTTTTTCCCTATACATGTCTATGTAAAACATGTGACCCTTGGGGCGGGACCAAATGTGACCCCAGGGTCACTATTGTCACTATTTGAACAAACTTGGTAAAGGACCATAAGCTTATAATAAATGTAACATATCAAACCTCTGACTCTTGTAGTTGGCGAGAAGAAGATTTTTAAAAAAAAAATCCTATATAAGTCTATGTAAAACTGTGACCCTCGGGGCGGGGACAAATTTGACCCCCGGGTCACCATTTGAACAAACTTAGTAGAGGACCATAAGCTGATGCTACATGTATTACATGAGAGCTCTGTGCCATGTGGTTCCAGAGAAGAAGATTTTTTTCAGTTTTTCCCTATACAAGCCTATGTAAAACTGTGACCCCCGGGGTGGGGCCAAATGTGACCCCTGGGTCACCATTTGAACAAACTTGATAGAGGACCACAAGCTTATAGCAAATGCAAAATATTAAACCTCTGGCTCTTGCAGTTTCAGAGAAGAAGATTTTTTAAGTTTTTCCCTATACAGGTCTATGTAAAACATGTGACCCTTGGGGCGGGGCCAAAAGTGACCCGAGGGTCACCATTTGAACAAACTTGGTAAAGGACCATAAGCTTATAGTAAATGCAAAATATCAAACCTCTGGCTCTTGTAGTTTCCGAGAAGAAGATTTTTAAAAAAAAAATCCTATATAAGTCTATGTAAAACTGTGACCCCCGGGGCGGGGACAAATTTGACCCCAGGGTTACCATTTGAACAAACTTAGTAGAGGACCATAAGCTGATGCTACATGTAATACATGAGAGCTCTGTGCCTTGTGGTTTCAGAGAAGAAGATTTTTTAAAGTTTTTTCCTATATGTCTATATGAAAAACATGCAAAACCTCAATATACAAATTTTGGACCCCCGGGGCACGGCCATTTTTGACCCCGGGGACTTTATTTGAACAAACTTGATAGTCTAGGCGTTGGCGATCATTTTAAAAGAAAAACTGTTGAAATCTGTCCAGCGGTTCTGGAGAAGAAGATTTTTTAAGGTTTCGACCATATATGGTAATGGCAGCCATCTTGGATGTAGCATTGACCTAATTTTAACAAATCTAAAAAGCATTCAACTAAGGATCATCCACGTGAAGTTTGGTCAAAATTAGCCAAGCGGTTTCTGAGAAGAAGTCGTTTGAAGAAAAGTTAACGGACGACAGACGACAGACAGACAGACGACGGACGACGGACATCACAGCATCCCATAAGCTCTGCTGGCCCTTGGCCAGTAGAGCTAAAAATTGGATTCTGTTCAGATTTGAACCCAGCCCGCTCGCTTTATAATTCTCTGGGACTGCCGCTCTCCCGACTGAGCTAACAATCCATTATCAATATTGATGAACTATAATGGGACTTATTCTAAAATCGGAGTGTCCGAATTGACCCGAAACTCGGGATCTATACCCAGTCAGATTTTGTTGATTTGCATTCGGTCTCGCCGACACGATTGGCACCAATATTCAGGATTATTTTACTACCGAATCAGTCATTTTAACTTCATAGCAAGGAAGGTAAAAACTTAAGAATATTACACAGCGTACTACAAAGTAAGCGAAAAATCTTATTCCGGAGAATGGGCAGCAACAACTTGTGCGATAACCATTACTGATCAAACCTATTAAATATTATATGAAGACTATAAAGGCCATGTATATTTCTTAAAATATATAAATCCAAGAAAGATGGAAGATATGCGATTGATAAAATTAACCAATCTCCACGCAGAGTTATCGTTCATTGCACTCCCATATATCTCTGCTAACTACTAAATTACAAAATGTTGGTAAAACCTGTTAAGTTGGGATATGTTTGCCTGAAACTTATTTATTTCTTGTGTAAATATAATTTTAAGAATATCTGCATATTAGATGTTGCAAGATTTGAAATAATGCATGAAAGCAATTTAGTTTTAATCGGGACTATTTTACTACAAAAATAATACGTACTTAGGTCTCCTCAATTGAAACGCATATGTAAATATTTCAAACCGAAGTAAAAAAATATAACTCTTACAAATATTTTTTATTTTTTATTTAATATAGGTCTATATTTTATCTTTGCAGATCATTGTAAACATCGTCATAACTTTTTTGAATAATCACGTGACCTAACCGTTCGCCCTACTTCCTTTGACGTTGAAAGAGTCAAATGAGGAACGAGTGTACTCTGGGTAGAGATTGAAAATTAACTGGTTACAAATCTCAATACACTATCCTAGGAGAACAATACAGCGTATGAATACCTTTTTCGCAAGATCACGTGATGATCACGTAATGATGATTGATCTATTTATAGAACGCACAGCAAAACGATGGAACAATAGATGAAATAGCTACATAAACAATATATAACTTAAACAATGTATCGGGGAATTTATTTGAAATTTCTAAATGACATTACCTTATTTGCATCCGCACTAGAAAAGAAGAAACACCTGTTAAAATATGGGTCTCCTTTTTCAGGCAATGCGTCGATTCATCAGTGAGGCTGTAGTTAAGATTCGTGAAAAAAGACATGGTTACTAAAGCTTGGTGAACAAGTTCACCATGCTAAAAACAGCAAATAGACAGAAGGGTTTAGTTTTAAACGGACACATAGCAATCTTGTTTTGATTTTTTTTTTAAAAACCACGGCATCCAGTTAGTATAGACTATATAACCTGCATTTGTTCAGTCATTAATATTAGTTAGAACAATTGTAGAAAGCACATTACTTTTGCATATTATTCATATTATTAACTGTTGACAATATTGCACCAATCAGGAGCGGGTACAGGTTTTGAGATTATTGGGTACAGGTTTTGAGATTATTGGGAGGCGGAGAGTGGTGGGTGGGGGGTGGGGGGGGGGGGGGGGAATACGACTTCTTTATCTACTTCTGTTTTTGCGTTTTTCAGGATAGCATATAGTTGCCGCTTTGTTCTTGCGTCCTTCCTTTTCATTTAGCTATTTCTACCTATATATTACGGAATGCCTATTTAGTGTTAAAATGCTACAAGATACCAATAAATAGCCGTGGTCTAGTGGTTTAGCGTACATCATTCAAAACTTAAAAGTGCAAGGATGTGGTTCATTTCCGGACAACTATATTCTGAAGCCGTATATTTATCAATGTTACCTGTACGGAGGCTAAATAAAAATGTGAAATTTTACGCATTGCCTCATATACCGACTTTTGGGGTAATCGTCGATTTGAAACTATACTTCACAAGTGATTCATTCATATTCATTAGTTATTACCAGTTAAAATAGGGACTGTATAGCTTTAAGCCTTGGCAACACATAGTAAGGAGGTAGCATTATAAAGACGTAAATATATTTGTGTTTTGTTTCGGTCGTACAAAGTGCAGGTAACCTGAGTTTATTATTGTCAAAGTGGAAAGTAAGGCACTAAGAACTGTATTATATTAATAAAAATCGAACGCACGGACACACATACACCTGGACGACATTGCGATCGCTAAGTCGAGATCCGTAAACGGGTTCGACAAAAATATCTTATTTTCAGAACAGAAACACTATATAATGTGTATGCACGAAACACTCTGTAGGTACACAACCAGATGCGTTTCACTTAAACAGTTACTCCAAAGGAATATTACGCGCACACTCATGTTCAGACAATTCTTAAGATGAAAATATGTTTTCATCCAAAGCTTGTTTTCGGATTATGTCCATTTGTTTTATGTGTACACTTCACTTTTTGGAATAAATGAACGAAACTATCCTATTCAGTTACTTAATATCAAGTACACAATCATATATCAAGTACACAATCATATACAAAGGTATATGGTGCATGTACAAGTGTGGACATCGGTCTCGGTTTTTATTTCGGTTGACTGGCAGTATTCGGTGGTTTTGGGAAAATGCTAGTATTCTACACGATAGTTAAGTAGACGTGTCACACACCTTTGGGGTTGAAGTAGACAAACTTTGAGAACTATTCTGGGAATGAGATACACTGTCATAGTTTCTCCCTCCCTTGTGCCTGAAATGAAACAAAACACCATTATATTCATTTCTCACAATACATGTAATCGGTAAGAAACACTGTTTTTAACAATGGTTTATTTTACCGAGATTTATCAAGTAACTTTGAACATGATTTAATGTTAAACGTATCTCTATAAATCTTTGACAAAAACAATATTATTACAACTAGAGTAACGTGTGCTGGAAGCTTGTATGATCTCGAGTGGGCATGCCAAGTCTGCCGGATCTCACGATGCTTTCGGTGGCTGCAAATAACCTTACATATTGCGCACTTGCTTAATACATTTCTTATAGAATAAGCATTAAGTGACACCATTCTTATCGGCACTAATAAGCTTTCGTTTCACTTGTGTAAACTTAATTTCACATATTTAACTGTTACACCATTCAGTAAATATGTTTTCGGGCTAATTGTATGTTTTTAAAGTTGAATTTCCAACTAAATTTCATTTTGTTTATTTCGCTCTTCGGGGCATAGTATTTTGTTAGATACTGGGACCCTACGCCGCTTGGACATGGGGGAGGAAAATCTCTATGTCCACCGCCATATGCATGCCATCTTTGAGATGGTTAAAATTATGTACTATTGATTTTATGATGCTCAACCCGGGGCTAGAGGGGTGAGCGGTAGCTAGCATATTTCACTACCGTCATGAACAGTTTCAATCAAACCGAGACTGCAATATTTTGTTTGTGTCGTGTTCGGCCGTTTCCAAAGGTCCATTATGATACCCTTTTACCAATGTATCATGTGGTGTTTCTTATCTGAGGGAACTGCATACTTGTTTCAGCTTTCACTCTGGCATATTTGCTGTTGTATATGTCCGTAAGTACATCCAACTAATGCTCATCGTGTGGGCATGATGCGACACCTTCCGAAACGTTGGGTATCTGTCACACATTTCGATTATTGTTGCCTCCATAACATCAACTCCATTTCAGGCCACTATGCCGACAGAACGTTTGGTCCCAAAAAGCTCCTATTATTAAAAAATAAAGTAGTACAATTTTACATTTTTTCTAATTAACAATGTATTTAAAATCCAGTTTTGGTTCTTATCGACAGTTTTTTTTTAAAAAAGAAATCACGTGAAATTTAGAATGTATGATATATCTAGTAATGTGTTATCCCGTTTCTGTATATCTATTGTTGATTCTTATTAAAAGAGTTTCCTTTTTTAAAAAAGAAAATAAAGAATTATCACAACACTTGGGACATTTAATTTGTGATTGATTCGGTTTTCTTAGTACATGTATGCACAAAATAATGTAATCCTTTAATGCTACTGATCTATACAAAACGTACAAACTAGGTAAAATATGCATTGTTTGGGCTATACGCTCTTTAAATTAGTAACACATGTTGTCTTGAAAGAGAACCTTCCAGTAATACCATATTGAAAATCATATATATTGTGAACATGCCTTTTCTTCTTCACGTGTCCAACCTATCACATTATACGCTTAGAACTTATCAACTCTCTTTCAAATATATGTACTATCTCAACTAATATTCTCCTTTGTGGTGACCCCAATCTCAGTTACGAAACAAATGAAGTGATCTTCGAAAATGCGCAAAATTTTATATTAAAAAGCAAACGATTTTAAACTGACATTACTTATCAACATCAGTAAATGAATAAGTTGGATGCTGCTAGTACGGATGGTTCGCCCCTGCCCATTGTCGCCGCCCATATTTCCCTTACACTTTTTTTTTTATATAGTAGTAGTATTATTCAATATATCAATTTTATTATCGTTTGTGAGTGCGTTTTTCTTAGCTTTCAAACGTACTTTTCCTTCTAAATCTTGATAACATTTTCCATTGTATAAGAAATATTATGTTTCTATTTTCTCTTCTTGAGTAATGTATAATAAATCTGCCATTCTAGTGTTACATATAAACATGGTAAGGAAAGGAACTTAATAAGCATTACGCTTCCGTTCCAATCCTTTATTTGTTGTTATTGTATATATGCTTAACTTGTAAATACAATGAATAAAATATGTTTAAACTAACATGCCTTCTTCATAACATGGTTAGTGCTACCTTTAATTAGAAGACATAAGAGAAAGTGCCCTAAACTTAACGTCGTGTGCTTTCAACATCCAGAACAACCATTCTCTTTATATGTCGAACCTGCCCTTCATCTGACTGGGGTGGTAACGATTAGATAATACCGTTGGACGTGTGCCCAGCGTATCCCACAGTCTTATGATCGGTGCAAGAGACCAACTCTGTGACTGAATGCCTACCAAATGTTCTGCCAGAGTACGAACTTTCCCATATTGTCTTATGCTGTCAGGTAGAACATAATCCTAAACAAGAAAACACAGTCACCAGGATCACCCTCTTCAGAAATTAACTAATAAATACCTATGTAGCAAAAAGCTTCAGGTAAAAAATCTATAGCATCATTACGGTACTATGTGTGCTCTGGAAAATAAAATAAAATTTTGCAGAATGACTCCATGTTTACAAAAAAACAATTAATGCTCTTTCATAACATTTTTTTTCAGAATTTCATATTATTTCTGGCAACAACATCAGGGTCAATGGTATCCTCAGAAGTAAGCATTGTAAACAGAAGACACAGAGGTCAATTCACTAACGCACGAGTGGTATATAGGACAATGACATCAATGATCAATGTTAAGATTACGATATCAATGGCAGCTTCACTGACTGGTTATTTATAAAAAAAATAAAAAATAAAAACTTGCTAAGAGTGAGCAATGGGGTCGTCACCTGCCTGTCTGCAAGACTTTCAACTGTTAGCCTTGCTTGTTGTACCTCGTAGTTCTGCCTCTTTTAGTTCAGTAGCTGAAACAAAAATCATATAACAATTATTATACAGCCGTATGAAACGCACTAGTTTATTCAATATTTAGCATGTTTGCATCTAGCATGACCTGTCGAGGGAAATATTATGAACTTGTTTTTAAAGGTTTGTTTTTAAAAGCTATATTATTTACAGCAAAAATATAGTAAATTATATTATTGTATTCATTATGACCCGGGAATGTAACAAAACAATTATATTTTTTCGTTAAATCACTAGAAGTACAACTTAGGAAAATGACACCAATGGTGTTATTTTAAAATTATATATCGATATCAGTTGATTTCGACGACATCCGTAATCAATGTCTGCTGAATACGAAAATAAGTAAAAACAAAACGAAGTTACGTTTTTTTTTATATTATTTGTCCCTCAAAAATGGATTTGTATTCCTTGTCAGAAAGAATGATGAGGGATTGGATCACCATTGATAGGACTGTTGCAGCAGTTGGGCAGTAGATTCTGAAGACTTGCTGAGAGTGGTCACTAGGTAGACAGACACCTGTTCGTCTGGAAGACCTTTCACTGTTATCCTTGGCTGTACCTCCTTCTGCCATGGTTGTGTTTCTTCGAACTCGTCGATTTAACAAAATCATATACACGGTTTATATACAGCTCTTTGAAACGTACTAGTTTATTCGAAAGTTAGCAAGCTTGCATGAATAGTATGAACAGAAGTTAAAAAGGGAAGTTATATATGTATACTATAATATATACATATATATTGTTAGTTCTAATAAATCATGTTAATGCTTACTGCCAGAATCAGTCTTGTATTAAGCGCTGAGGTTATACCATTTAATGTCCGTATAGGACAATTAGGAAAATAAAACAACATAACGTTATCTCGAAAACCCGCATGAACCGATAAACGTCGAAACTTACTAATAGTGCCTAAACGAGTTTGGGGGAGGGTTATGCTCTCGTTGGATGGATGGATTGACGAGACATCTGGGACAGCAACTGTTTAAAGTTGCAGTGTTGGGATGGCAAAATCCTCCAAAAGATCTTCAAATCTCTTATCTTCTTCCTCCTGGCAACTGTCTACTTCAGAACCTGCGTCAGTCTGGAGTTTATCTGGTGTAATGGTAGAACGTTAGTCGCACATGCGGGAGGTCGTGGTTTCGATCCCCGGCCGGTTGACAGACCAAAGATTTCATAAAATGATGCTGGTAGTTCTATTGCTTGACGCTCAGCATATATAAAGGGTAGTGCTAGCACATTTTGTCCTGTTATCAGAATTTTACTAATCTGATGATGTAACTACTCCAGACCAATGAGCTCCTGCAATAACAGCACAACTAATATTTATTAAAACAGTGGCATATCCTTAAATATCTATATAAACAATATGAGCTTAGATTAAGAATTAAAGGGTCCTCCAAATTGAAAAATAAAGTGATTTTAAATGAAAGCTTATTATAAAAGAATGTCAATGTCATCGTCCGTTTTCTCAAAAACCGTTGATAAATGCAAGTTTTACAGGTATGAAGTTTACCTGTACACAAAAGAAAATGGTGCGCGATCGATCTTCGGAAAATGACGTCATAAGGGACGACCAATCACATCTTCCGTACAAACTACCTAATTTACATAATCAATTATTGCACGTATCTATGTGCAAACAAACCGTTACTCTTGTTGGATGTCCATTTTTCTCATATAGCCTAAGTGTTTTAAACCCTGGAATATTATTGATGTGTTCGTGTCTTCATCATGGTGAAAAGGTGCTCATTAAACTTTTGTAGAAACAGTAAACAGAAAGGCAGTGTAAGTCTACACACATTTCCATGTTGCCATCATCGAACTAAATGGATTGAACTTGTTTTGCAAAACTGTGTGAAATGGAATTTTTCAGAGCACTCTCGCGTATGTTCGGACCATTTTACTGAGAAAGATTTTGATGACTCTTATGAAACGAAAAAGAGATTACATTTACTCTATCAGTTCAGACGGGATAACATAATTATTTTTTTTGGTGTCCGGAAATATAACTTTCCAAAAGTAATTCATATTTGCCAATGTCCGAATATTTTGAGAGGGAACGGTAAATTAACATTCTACGATAAGTATTTTTAACTGTGATGTTCGGGGCAATCTCACCTTCGTTGTTTACGGTAATTACGAACATCCATCCATTCATGATCACTTATTGGTAATTATGCGGCTATTCTATAAACTGTCTAAAATTACGGTACTCAACTTGGGCAAACTGTAAAACCTGTGAAATCAGTACACCGAGACACACTTTACACGCGGGTAGAGTCGGTTTATTCCTTTGAATTTTGCGGTGAGTGAGCGGTACACTGTTTGATCTGTGGAACTGTCACGTTCTAGTTACAAGTGTAGTTATACGCTGGCTAATGCGGACTGTGTAATAAATAGTATACTGGGCTATATGCGATTCAATCCACAACAGTGAACTAATAAAAAATGTGTAAACAATGAACTAATGAACAATTATGACATCTAGTTTATTATATTAAATTATTATATTTTGTTTGAAATGTAGCAATGAACTTTATTGAATAATGAGACAATGCAAAACATGTTGATTATTTTATTACAAAATAAAAACATGCAAGGTATTGCAGAAAATAAATTAAAATTATAAAATAGTCGTGTCATATATCCAATTAATTGCACCATCATGTTATTCCTCAAATCGAAGCTAAAAAACAAAGCATGCGATGCTTATAGTATGAAATAAAAAATAGTTCATGTGTCTGTACAAACAGACAACAAATCGCACAGCACTTTACCGGTGTGAGCGAGACCGAAATTTTTTGCTGGTAATGCCAGATAATGCCTTAACACCTACATTGGAATGGTTTTACCTGGGTTAGACAATTGTTTCAACACGCGCCTGACCGATTACACAAAATTATAGCATGGGTCAGTAATAATGTAATTGTTTCAAAATGGCTCGTTAAGAACAGTAAAAAATCACGATCAAAAACTTTTTATCTAATTGCATCAAACAAGTTACAATTAAATTCATTGAAGTATATTCTGCTGCCTCTGTTGGTAATTATCGAGATGCAATCAGCAATTAGAAGTCGTTGATCGTAATTTTAACCTGTCATTTTCGGCGAATAATTCATCTTTTCCCGATGTCCGAATTTATAAAAGCATCAAAACTATTGAAATAAGATTGATTTTTTTAATATGTCCGAGCACTAGTTTTATTATTTTCTTCAATTAATTAGGTGTCCGGAATTAATGAGGGTCCGGACTCATTGAGTAAATACAGTAGGTATCAAAACTTAAAACCAATGCTGAAACCTGACGCAATTCACCGATTCTCCGATTTGCAGACCCACAGACGGAGACACAGTCACAGGATGAAGACATTGAAAATCTAATATCATGAGTTTATTTGTATTATTCGTTTATTGTTTTCATTTATACTTTATACGCTCAGAATCAAAGTGGATGGGGTACACACAATGTTGATTGTCCACTTCGCTCGCATTGTTTACTTGGTTTGTGTCCGCCATTTTGGTTTCTAACGAACCATAGGTAATGCGTGACGTCAACGGGGTTTTTCCATTCGGCTATTTCCGTGAAACCTCAGTTACGTTTCCGTGACAGGTGTGTATTAGGGGCAAATGTGCCGTATGGATTCGTGATTTACCGATGAACGAATAGGTTTACGATTTTGACCGAAGTATTTTTAGAAACTGCTAATCATTATCTTTGTAATACAAAGGAAAGTTATTTCAATTTGGAGGACCCTTTAATCATTCAATAATGTATATTTAAATGGTTGTTTTTGAACTGACAATGGTATCACGTGTGACATATGCGTTGCCAGCTTTTAGAAACAAAATGATGCATTCCATTTTCCAGAGAGAGTTGACAGCTTCAGTCCGACCCTATGGCATGATGGAACAAAGAGCAGCATTTTAATAATTCGTTAACATGTCATACATGTCATGAGTATTGCCCTGGTCTTGTGTAAGGCTGGCTGAACGTTTTACCAAGTAACGGTTCTCTGAGGGTGTTGTCAGTATGACGTAAAGTCCACTGTACAACTGAGGCTCCTTTTTAGTCTGGGAGGTCGCAGCTTTACTACGGTCCTCTTTCCAGCTGTCCGTTCAAATGTCCGTTAACCCAATCGATCAAAAGGTGGAACTGTCAAGAACGTATCAAAGCATGCTCGAGGAGGCATCATTAATCAGTGTCATATAGTAGATAGTAAAAGAGTATGAGAGTGGACCTTTGGAAACGGCCGAACACGATAAATACGAAATATTGCAGTCTCGGTTTGAATGAGACTATCCGAAGATGGCATGCACACGGCGGTGGACTTGCTATTTGACTGTCATTATTCCATGTCCAGTGGCGTATGGTCCCAGTAGTTAGCAAAACTATATGCCCCGAAGAGCGAAATAAACAAAATGGAATTTAGTTGGGAGCAGCGGTTATGAAACCTGCGCATCACAAGTGAAAAGACTAAATTAAAAAGCAAACAACATATCCTATGTTTTTCATAACATGTCCTATGGGCGGTTAAACAATACCCAGAGCCTTTATTGGCCGGAGAAGTGGAACCACCGAATCGAAATTCAAGTAAGAAAACATAAACATTTGCAAATGTACCACCGATATCGAAATATACGTATCGGGTTCAGCGATCTGCAAAGGTCGAATGATTGCAAGCGCGGGGAGACGTTTTACTGCCGCCAAGATATTTAACGTCTGTAAATGAAACACAAGATGACAACACTATAGAATGGGACAAGACAAGATAATTCACAGTAAACGATGTTCTATTTCTTAAGTATTACATATTTTTCATGCAATTGCTGTCATTTTCCCCTATAAATGTGTAGATTTTCATATTTATAAATATTCCAAATATGGTCATATAGAACCGTGATGTCATAGCTCTCAAAATGGCCGCTTCCATATCTGTTTCAACAGAAACTTCAAATGATCATATCTATTTTCCCAGATGTCATTCATGGAAAATAACGAGGCAAAATCTATAGACAAGCTCTGGACAGAGCTCAAAACTGCCCTGTTATCAGGTATTGATAAATATATACCCAAAAAGACAATAAGCAGTAAGCCGTCCTTGCCATGGATGACTCAAGAAACCAGAAGGTACATAAGAAAGCGAGACAGTCTCTTCCAGAAATACAAAACAGACAGGACACCTCGAGTCAGACAGGAATTCATTGACATGAAACACCTGGTAAGAAACAAAATCAAACAGGCACATGACCGGTACATCAATGAAGTACTTGGAATCTACAATACCGAGGAAACCCCAAACACAGGTAAGTCCCCACACTCCACGAAGAAGATGTACTCCCTTCTGAACAATGCTAAACAGGACTCAAAAGGCATACCACCACTCAAGAAAGAAGGTAAGTTATTTACTGATAATGCTGAGAAGGCAAACATAATGAATGAACAATTCCAGTCAGTGTTTTCGCCTAAATCTCCACTTAAACTCAGCCAACTGGCCCAAATGGAAGTGCAAGAACAACTAGACAAAGGTAAGCTTGACCCGTCAACAGTGCCACCTACAAACATATCGAACCACTCCACCATGCCAAATATCACGGTATCTGAGAATGGAATTCTAAAACTTCTCAAGGACCTTAAGCCACACAAAGCTAGCGGACCAGACAAACTAAAGCCACTTGTGCTACAACAACTCCGAGAAGCTATTGCACCAATGATACAGGTAATATTTCAACGATCCCTAGATACTGGTAGAGTACCCAAGGACTGGAAAGATGCCAACGTATGCCCAGTATTCAAAAAAGGTGACAAAAGTTCAGCCTCTAACTACAGGCCCATATCCCTAACCTGTGTACTGTGTAAGGTACTGGAGCATATTGTTACAACAAACCTAGTTACCCACCTGGATGCAAACAACACCCTGTACGATCTCCAACATGGATTCAGGGCCAAGCGATCATGTGAGACCCAACTTGTCATGCTGATCGAAGAGATATCCCGAAACACCATAGATGGCCGACAAACTGACCTCGTCCTACTGGACTTCAGCAAGGCCTTCGACAAGGTAAGCCATGAGAAGCTTCTTCTTAAGCTACACCAATATGGTATCAGGGGTCACATCCTCCAGTGGATCAGAGCATTCCTATCAAATCGTACTCAAAGTGTAGTACTCGATAATGACATATCCACGGAAGTCCCAGTAACATCCGGAGTACCACAAGGATCAGTACTCGGACCCATCCTATTCCTGGTCTATATAAACGACCTACCAGACTCTATTAAATCCCAGGTACGACTCTTTGCCGATGACACAGCTGTTTATCTGGCAGTATCCTCTCTCCAAGACGCTCAAATACTCCAAGAGGACTTGAGACGGTTAGAAAATTGGGAAACAAGATGGGACATGGAGTTTAATCCAAGTAAGTGTACTATCATACAAATTACACGATCAAGAAAACCCATCCCATCCCAGTACACCCTACATGACCAGATTCTAGAAACCGTTGAAAGCTCGAAATACCTTGGAGTGGACATAAGCAACAATCTATCATGGAACAACCACATCAGCAGAACAACCACATCTGCAAACAGGACACTGGGGTTTGTAAAAAGGAACATAAGGTAAAAAAATACAAGTATAAGAGAGGTCGCCTACAAAACACTAGTGCGCCCCCTCCTTGAGTATTCTTCCCCTGTCTGGAGCCCCCACACAAAGACCAACATAAATAAGATAGAAATGGTCCAAAGAAGAGCAGCCCGATGGACCGTAAATAACTACTCCCAACACGCCAGTGTCACTGACATGCTAGGTAAATTAGGATGGAGGTCCCTTGAAAACAGACGATCAGATGCCAGGCTATGTCTCTTTTTCAAAATAATCCACTGCCTTGTTGCTGTACCCATGCCCCCATATGTCATACAGCCCATGAGAATTCCCCGCCAATCCCACCCCCTTGCCTTTAGACAAATACACACTACTGCTGATTATTACAAGTATTCGTTCTTTCCCCTTGCAATCGTACAGTGGAATAGACTACCAGTCGACATTGCAATGCTGCCAGATCTGAACTCGTTCAAACTGGCAGTGTGCTCAGTCACCCACTCCATGCCATAGACAGGAAGCTTGTTTTTATTCTTACTTTTAAAAATCACTTTGTCTTCTTCAATCTTTTAACATTATAACACTATCATACTTTTATCTCACTCTCACTTGATTTTAAAACTATTTTATCTTTCTTTTAACTACTCACACTGCACAGACGCGCACCTGCACATAATCCCCGTGAGGGGGTGCTGCAGTATCAATAGATAGATAGATAGATAGATTTTGTTTATCAACCGATTTTGATAATTCTTCCACCCTTATTCAAGTTTTTCAGAACTCTTAATAATAAAGATGTTTGGCTGTGTCGCAACATTCCCTTTTAAGACATTTCATTTTAAAAGCGGGAAAAGTTCGCGAGGCCATTGAAGATATCTTTGTTTATAATTAAAATGGCTTCCGTTTAAAATGATACCTCTATTTTGTGTGTGTTAGAAGTTGTTATGACTCATAATAGAGAGAGGAGGGGCGGGGGTGGGGGTTCGGGGTGGTGGTGGGGGGGGGGGGGGGGGGGTGTTGCGGTGGACAAGTCATTTCAACATTAGTCCAAAATGAGAGCATGATCAATATGTGTGAGGTCATATTTGTCAGGTCAATGAGATCTTGATCTTAGACCTACTGACAACAAGGAAAAACGTTTTCTATAGCCAGATACCGCGACCTTGACCTTTGACTTAGCGACCTCATAACCATTAGGATCATTCTTGTCCAGAGGACATGCTATGAGGTTTCATAATCCTACGTTGAAAATGTACTTTAGTTACAGCACGGAAACCGGTTCTCCATGTCGGTTTACCGCGACCTTGAACGTTGACCTAGTGACCTCAGAAGTAACAGGATTATCCTTTACCAATCGATAGTCTATCTATGAAATGTCTATGTCCTATATTGAAAGTTACAGTGTGAAAGCCGTTTTTCTATGTCGGATCATCTCGACATTGACATTTGACCTCAAAAACGACAGGAATGATACCTGTCCCATGGGAAGTCTATATATGAAATGTCATGATCAAAGGTTGAAAGCGCCATGAGTTATTAAGTTATTGAGCTATAAGCCGTTTTCATATGCCGGGTATCTGTGATTTGGACCTTTGATCTTGTGACCTAATAAAATTAATAAAAAGTATCCTTGTCCCATGATAAACTGCTACATAAACGACTGCAGAACGCTGCCATTATAGAGGATTTCCAGTTTTATAAATAGGACAAAAACTGTCGAGGTCATCCCCACATAAATCTTACAATCATTTCAATATTTACAATAAGTCGTAATGACCCATGAGCAAAATATTTAAATAGAAACTGCAAGTTAACATATATATTTCAAATGTTCAATGGCGGAAATCAGTGAAACTATACATTTTTTACAATTTTAAAATAACATAATGGGTGCGTTCAGGGTTCTACCATCGGTTACCGAAAGCGCTCTTGGTAACCATCGGTTACTTTCGGTAGCCATCGGTCACCGTTGGTAGACGTTGGTTCGCCGGTTACAAATATTCCCGCGACTCTACACCTGAGGTAGCATCGGTGGCCTCGTTTTAACACACATTCAAAATGGCTTCCAATGTCATAGGCTGATATTTTAATGCCGATAAATCTCCCAGTCACTTATAAGTTGTACGAACTTAAAGGGACACATGGCAATGCTGAGTTTATATCAAGCATTAAAATTAGCACCTGCATTTATTACTCCTGTATCATTTTGACATTTAAACGGCTTGCATATAATTAAATACAATTTGAGATTTCAGTAGTCTTCGTTATTAACCAATTTTTTAAATCGATAATTAAACCCATAATTAACTAACGTGGTTACCAATGGCAGAACCCTGAACGCACCCTGTAAGTTGATAGTCGCATTTATTTTATCCAGTGTTCGTGGTTTATAGTTAATTTCTTTTATCTAGTGTTCGTTGTTTTACCTAGTGTTTGCATTTCTTTTGACGTGGAGTACACGCTATAGACGTACACACTTGAACACAGTGATATCGGTGGAGAAATCTGATTACACGTACATATTCGTATATGTCAGTTAGATTGTATATGACCGACTACTCTTCGAATTTGGAACACAGGCTGTCTCTTAAAGTAGAATGACAGATTTTATAGACACACATTTTCGTAAGTTTATCATATATATTTATATCTACTTGTAACATAAGGTATTATTGATTGTTTAATACATGGGTTGTAAATGTGTATTATATCAGACATTAGACACTATATCAGTCCGAGAGCTTTAGCTCGAGACAGATTGTATAGACATATTTTCGTAAGTTTATCACATCCTATATTTTATGAAATGAAAGTGAGACAAATTAAAAAAAATACCATGCCAGACTAAACTATGAAAGATATCAGACCTGAGACGCTATATACTCGATGGCCTGATATAGGGTATAATATGAAAATACACATTTTTTTATTCTATTTATCATATGCTTCAGCTTTGTTGAAATCACTTCCGGGTAGGAAATCACTCGGGTAGGAAAAAAGCAATAATGAATGTTATTAATAGATCTAGTCCATTCTGACTTGCTCGGAACTCTTCGCCAATTTCCGTACTCGGTAATTCCCGAGAGACGGAATCCGACGAGGCAGTTCCGATTGCAATCGGAACTGCCTCGACGGATTCCGTCACTCGGGATTCCGCCACTATTACCCAATCGGAACTGCCGAAGAGTTCCGATTGCACTATTACCGATCGGTAGCGATCAGAATTCTTCGCCAATTTCGGTACTCGGTAAATGTGGCTCGGAAAGTATTGGGTGCCGTTCAATAGTTTTTGGCATCAGAATGATGCATTTGGTTCGGGTTTTGAGTGTAGCGCTGCGCAAATAGTGCTCATCTTTATAATATTGTATTGATGATTTGTGAGTGATTTTGATCAATTTCTTTATACTTGATGTTATGACAGACAAATTGTACTTTTTAACAAAATAAATCCCAAAATATATGTAGTTGAAATCAAGCTGTTCCGGCCCAAACAGTTCGTTCGGTCCCAAACAGTTCGTTTCATATATTAACTGATAGTTGAAGGGAAAAGAGGAAGAGATATTAGAATTAGAATTCTATTATATTCTAGGAGTGATTGTTTACTGTTTTGTCAGTCGAGAGTGATATGTCCGCTGCATGCATACAGGAACTTGATATTTTATCAGTAAATCAATTAATAAAACACTAAACAAAGAAAAATATGATTAATTAAGTCCATACTGACGTCCATGGTTCTTGATATATTGTTAAATTATGCTTATATGGTCTGCAAGTATATATTTGTTCAATTCACAGACATTTGGGGTACACCTTTGACATGAGGGTTAGTTTATTGCAAGATATAGATCTTATACATATATCGTTTAGTGAAAACATTCCGGAGGGCACAGTAACCAAATGATATTCTTTGATAGTTTACATATATAGCTGTAACTTTTGAAGACAACAATGACATTATTTATTGTCAGTGGCAGATGTTTCAAAGTTAGATCAGTGAGTTTAAAAGTATATAAATTGCCTCAAAATAATGTCTGTTGATAAAGATGGAGTGGGTATCGGATCTTTGAAAAAATGGCTATACAATTATACTTAAAATGATGATACTTGCATTTCATACAATACGCATATACAACAATACTAATAAAGATATTACTTGCATTGCAGATGTTTGGGAGCTTGAGAAATTCAAGTATGACTGGCCGACTCCAGACATGAAAATTTACAACAATTATTACCCATGCGCGTTAGAAACAGCTGTCCAAGGAACGCCCGTTAAACACGCGGTGTTTGTTCAATGTTTAAATGGAAACCCAGAGGAAGCAAGTAAGTATATTTGGCGTTCTATGATTGTGTATTACCTTACTTTGTTTGTTTGTTTGTATGGTGTTTTACGTCATTTTCAACACATGTAATGTTATACTTGATGGTCGATGTGTATGTGGTGGAGGCAGACCATCCACTGTTCCTGGGTAAAACCAGTACTGTACACCTCCCGCCATCCGTAAGAATCGACGCTTCCTCACTTACAAGTCGAATTTCAAATGGGACTCGAACCCGCAGTGGTGAAAGGCGAACCTTACTTTGTCATGTTACCATTAAAAGTAGTATTTTTTACTACTGTTCATGTATGCTTACGAGGATCATTTGAAAAATCCTTAATTTATTTTTTTGCAAACGATAAAACTGATACTATAGAAACACCAACACCAAAACACAATGGCAGCGTAGATCCACACTGTACCACACAATAAGAGCAATTTAAATGTCAATGAAAAGGGAAATACAAAATATAAAGAGTGGTGAAATTGGAACGGTCAGTAAGGCAATACGGACTCCTGGTTAGCTTAATTCCATTTCAGTGTATACACATTCGTTTTTATAGATATTGATGAAAATAACAATATCGCCGAGACAAGGCAATACCACACATGCTCTTCATTTATTTGTTAATCATGCTGTGTCAGCCTTATTTAATAACCTTATTTAATACTTGTGTGCATCACATATATCTTACACTGTTTAGCTTATTTATAATTTGTTCTATTTTATATATGTATTCCGAAGAGCAGATCTCTAGAGTTGAACATTTAGATTCGTATTCGTTTGTGAAATATTGCAAAGTCTTTCCTCGAGTCATATTAGCTTGCCAGAGTACCAAAATGATAGGATTTTGTTATGCACTGGGGATCATTATAACTTTGAGATGTGCGAATGACATAATGAGTAAAATATTAACTAGACAAAAACTCTAACGTATGTAAAATATAATGTCTTTATAACATATCCTTGCAGGATGGGTGATAGACATGGCAAGCAGACATCCGATCATCAAAGGTGTTGTAGCTGGCCTTGACCTTACAAGTACAGAGGTATTATCTAAAAGATATACATAAACACTAATATACTTTAAAACGTATTCGCAATGGGACATATAGTTTTAAAAGCACAACCATAATAATGCGTCCGTCTCGCATTTTCGAGGAAACGTGAGATATTGCTTTTACGCATGCACCAACGTTTCGAATAAAAAGAAAGAGAGAGAGAGAGAGAGAGAGAGAGAGAGAGAGAGGAAAAGACGGAAGAAAATACGTATCAACAAAACATTCGGTCCAATGTGAACCTTGGATGATAAACCTTAATGGCATGCATCCATGCATCGGTTAGCATTCACGGCATTAATCAACCTTTTATACGCTGATGACTTTTTATACGCACATTTCGCATTATTGTTTGGGGCGCTTTTTTGAGCCAAAGGATTTTTGGACTGTTAAGACAAATTTCAACTTGTGCCCAAATCAAATGTATATCACTGAAAAAGACATTTTTGGTGGTAAATAAAAATACCTTACTTTTCCAAATCGGTTGAGAAATAAAAATTTCACATGCAAAAGTTGTTTTTGATAGGGCCTTTTCAATGCACAATTCTGCTGCGTCAACAATTTGAAAAATATATATTTTTTTAGAATTTATATTCAAAAATGATTTTAATATTTTGAATAAATGTAAATGAAAATACTCTGAAAGTTTTATAGCAAGATATGAAGGCTGACTGAAGTTATTTGAAATCTCTTACTTTTCTGCTGTCTGGCCAACAAGGAATTTACATTGCAAAAGACCCATCAAAAAATAATTTTATCTGTAAAATATTTATTTCTCTACTGATTTTCAAAAGTAAAGTAGTTTTATTTACAATGCACTGAAAATGCCAGTTCTAATGATATATGCCTGATGCACATATTATTTAAATTGCTCAAGCTGCTGCAGAAAAACCGTTGGCTGAAACAAGCGCCCCAAACAATAAGTGTTTTAATTTAGCAAAGTTTATAATGAAACCGGTCTCGACAACGTTTATACACCAACAACGTGTGCTTGATCCTAACCTATTTCACCGGGGCCTCCGTGACCGAATGGTTAGAGTCTCTGACTTGAAAACATTTGCCCCTCATCGCTGTTGGTTCTAACTCTCATTGGACCTGCAATATGTATGTGAGGAAGCTAGATAGATGACTTGTGGAACGTCGGTTGTTCGACCCAGGTGCACGGGCGTGCACGAACTTTGCCAGGAGGGGCACCTGGGGTCTTTCCCCACCAAAGGAAGAAGGAAACTCGCCGACATATGACCTTAGCTGTTGGTGCGACTATACAATTAAATGTTTTAATCTATTTCACTGTAAATGTTTGCACAGTTTCCATTTGTTGACAGAAACTTAAGTAGTACGTCTGCAGTATGTGTTATAATGCATTCGTTTGATTTGATTTGATTCGTTTTATGCTGTATGAAATATTTTAGAGACCCTTGCCAAACAACATGGCGTGTAAGTAGCATGACTGTTTGAGGATATTGTTTTAGTTAAGAGTCCTCGGTCTCCGGTTTCCCAGAATGTTTTATTCTGTATGTGTTACTATTTACTATAACACGTACGGGTTCTAGTATGTTAAAAGGTGTGCGTCATATCATTGTAAATGTTTTCCAAGTTGCCATTAGTTTACAGAAACTAAAACAGTACACCTGCGAATTTTCGCTGCATAATTTAAGTATACAAGTATTTGCTATTTGGAGTAAATATATATAGCATGACTATATAACGGATATTGTTTCAGTCCTCGGCCATTGATTACCCAGAATATTTTATTCCATATCTTTTACTATTTAATATGTTTTACAGCTTGAAGAAACAATAATTTCTCTAAAAGGCACGGGTTTGTTAAAAGGTGTACGTCATATCCTTGACATCGAGGAAGATGATTGGATAACGCGGGATGACGTCAGTAAAGGCCTTGACATCTTGGAAAAGTACCACATGACATATGACTTACTTGTCAGGTATGCTTGTGTTTTTTTGTGTCTGTTTCTTTGATTGTTCTTTCAACATCGTGTTTAGTTTCCTTATTGTTTCTGGAACGTGAATCCACAGTGCCATTGATTAAAGTGGAAACAATTAATTAAGAGAGGACATGTATACGATTGTTTTAACAAAACAAAAAAACAATAACTCTGATTTGGTCTACCCAACCTTTTGACCAATTACATAGTCGGGTTTGATCATTATAGGCACCATACACTGTCAACGACAAGTAAAACTCATAATGCTTACCTTGTCCATGAGAACTCGCTTGCACTCATCTGGAAAAATGTTGTGATGGTTATCTTATAAACATATTTTTATGGATCCTTATATACAGTACAGCACGTTACTATCGAGTAGACAATATTGCTTAATCATTTTTTTTTGTTTCATTATTTTGTATTATTTTCAGACCGAATCATTTGAAATTTGTACCAGTGGTCGTGTCTAAACATCCAAAGTAAGTTCATTTGTTTATGTTCCCATTACTTTTGTCATCACAAGCAAAATAAATGTTACGTGGGGTATGCAATCAGTGCATCAGTCACACCGTCGCACTTTTCGTTTCGGGGCATACCACCATGCATTTTGTTTTTATGTGTGTTAGATCCGTTTCATATTCTAAATTTGTTTTGATACATATCAGCTTGCATTGTTTTTAAAAATGTAAGACTAATTCGTTTAATTTGTTATGTTATTTTTGTTTTGCTAATATTGTTTGACGGTTCTATGATCTTCATTTGCTTCATGTATTAGCTCTGCTTAGCTCAATGCCGTATATACTATCACACGCCGTCTAGTCCCATTACGTCCTAGGCAAATTATCGAGTTCTGAATTACTGTACACACTCATGCCTTGTTATTGTTTGACTTACACTCCGCCATTTCGAAGACTCGACATGCCGACCGCGGGCATATTGTACCATTGTTATTGTATTTTACTTTCAGCTTAAACTTCATTATCAACCATATTGCAAAGCCGAACATTAAAGAAGGAAAAATGGAGGGCTGGCAAGAAGACATGGCAGCCATTGCAGCGTTTCCTAATGTTTACTGCAAAATGTAAGAAGACAGTAGTTCAGTTTACATGTTTTTATTGATTGATGAAGGCAAGACGCCTTTTGAGTTTGGTGTTAATCGGTCAAATAGCAAGGTCACATAACGTTATTCTAAGCATGACATTGAAACGTGTGTGTAACCTACAACCTGGTTTAAACCCACAGCGGCCTTTGTTGCCACTAATCGTTCCAAGGCGGTAGCCCTATTGTCTTTTTTTAATATTTCGCCCATTGTTTTCTTCTTTAAGCAATGCATTTTGTTAGAAACTGGGACCATACGACGCTGGCCGTGGAATGGTATGAAAATACCTCATTGAAGGTTCTCTGTTCATCGTCATATGCATACCATCTTCGGGATGGTTCACCTTTGTGTACTATTGATGTTTTAAATATTGAGTTCTGTTCAACCGGAGCTAGAGGGCGTGAATGGTAGCAAGAACTTTTCACTACCGTCAATCAACCCGAGACTGCACCATTTTTTGTACTTATCATGTTCGTCGATTTCCAAATTGTATTCATCTTTGTAATTATTGTTTGTTTCTGTGCGTGTCTTTTTGTTGACGGGTCCTTGAATGCAACATTTCCGGCCCAACTTCTGTATCTACTTTTACATTATTATGTTACCCTTAGGGTAAAAGACACCCATTTGATTTTGGTGTCATTCCGTGGTGAAGGTCATGGGGACCCTAATCATAAAATTGAATCTGGTTACCGCTCGCTATCTCTAATTTATGTTGCTTGTTCTAAAAACAAATTTACATATATGTAACTTCTGTGAAAGTCAAGATACTTTTAATATTGGTGACGACATTCTTTATTCGTGACATTGGAACTGCTTTTTAGTCCTAGTGTATAATATTAATGGAACTTTACGAATATGTACCGCTTGTGTTAGGCAAGAAAACATATTTTGGCTTTCGTGTCAGCCAATGGTCAAGGTCACAGTGACCATAATCATTACTTTGAAACCGGTTCTCCCTCAATACATGAAGTTAACTTTTACCAATTTTAATAAAAATGTGTAATGTTGTTATCCTTATGGAAAGTAAAAAAAACAAGCAGGTTTAAGATTCGAAGAATTAGTATATTTACCAGTTTGATACACACGTACACAAATATCATATGGGCGTCTATGTACTATCATATATAACCAACGTATACTTGTTATTGTTATCAAAAGTTTCATCAGAACTTTTTTGACAAACATCATATGCATTTTTGTTAATGTCATTGAATGATAACATGTTTCTGTAATTTAATTTCAGATCTGGTTTAATATCAGAGCTAGAACCCAAAATGTGGAAACAGGTCAATTTGAGGCCATTTATTGATGTGAGTAGTGATAAGCAAGTCGATAATAACCCTTGAAAAGTTTTGTTGCAGAAAAAGGCGTTGAGGTGTAAAACCAGATGTTAATGTACACCAAACCTCACGTTTACCCTATTGATATCCCTATTAAACGGAACGGTGTAAATAAGGAAGCAACGTGTATATCAGATGGTAGCTTTTAGTTTGTGTTTGTTGATTCAACGGGATCCCCTTTTCAGTAGTTATTCATTCGTTTCGAAAATCGGTTGAGAAATGGAAAACAAAGTATACTTAACAATTGTTTTGATATCAAATTGTAAAATTTCTTCTTAAAATTGGATTTAATTAAATGGTTGAATTCAACACAATTAAATAAGGATGCCTGAACATTTATTCTAAACATATTTTAGACTTTATAAATGTATGCTCTTTCACAAACACTGGTTTTACTTGAGAAACCTATCAAACAAGATGTTTCTTAATTGATCAGCCGAACATTAATTTTTGTATTTACCACATAAAATTAAGTCCTTAATTTATAAATCACTGTCAGATAAAGGGAACAAAATCTGCTCAAACAAACGCCTCCAATAGCTACATTTGCGGCCTTTTTTCCACAGATCGTTCCAAGACAGTACCACTTTGTCAGTCAGTTTTTTTGTGTGTGGTGTCGCATACTTTGCTTTTATTTGTATTGTAATTGATGTTCCTTTTGTATGTTTTGCATGCTTGTTTTTTACTGTGTTCTGTGAATGCTACATTTCTTGTTTGACTTTCTGCCTACTTGCATACGCTTCATTCATCGTTGCAGCATGTGTTGGATATTTTCACTGCTGACCGGTGTATCTTTGGATCAGATTGGCCGGTATTTGGTCAAGCGGATGCTACATATGAGGAAAACTTTAACCATATAAAGTCATTGCTGTCAAAACTGGACGAAGAAGAGCAGATGAAGATTTTCAGAGACAATGCTGTTAAAGTTTACAAAATAGACATTTCGTAATAAAAGCTGTCAATGTGAAGTAGTGAACTCATCGTCGTCAGTTGATAACAACACGTGAAGAGGATAAGTATTTATCCATTTAATGGATTGATTAAAGTACGCTTTAGTTTCCTTTATTTGGCAACCATGTTATAATGTCAGATAATCTGTTTGAGGTCATCGTCGGAACCCACGTCTGATTACGTTACCACTCCATTCATCAACGTAATGCAATCGAACTTGGGTACTGACGATGGTTTCAGAGGTTTTTTACTCGTTTCCAACTAATAAATAATATTGTTATTTTGTTCATGATTGTGCTTCCGACTGGAATGAAACGTACATGTGGTTTCTGCGCACAGGTAATTGAACATTATTGTATCAACAACATTAGATAGGCTGATATTTCGCAACTTCACGCTGCCTTTGAAAAATGAGAGACAAAAATATATACTGAGACATGGACTACTGAGACATAGACAGGAAACAAATCGTAACCGAAATTTATTTTCAATAATGTTGCGTTTGTCATTTTTTGATGCAACATGTATGCCTTATATACAAATATATGATTGTTTTTGTTGAAACTGAGCCTTGTACTCCTAATCCCATAATATACATGACATTAAATATAAGTATAAAAGTCGAACAGGAAATGCAGCTTTCACAGAACACAGTAAACCCCAAAACACGCAAAACGACAAACATGAATGGCAATATTAATAAGGAATAAAGGCATATGACGTCACAAACACAAAAAGGGTTGACAATAGGGCTACCGCCCTGGAACGGTCAGTGGCAAAACAGGCCGCTGGGGGTTTAAACCAGCTTCTAGGGTGCAACTCATGATGGCGGGAGATGAGTGTAGCAAAGTGTCATTTCTTCTACGATAAATACGTGAAACAAAACATCGCGTGAACAGTTTATAAAAAAAAAATAACACAAAGGCGTGCATACCAGTGGTGATTATGGAATTCTGTTTCTGTTTCGGTGACATATTGCTTTATTCTCGGATAACATGACAGCGATACAATAGATTACAAACAAATTTAGTTGATCGAACACACATCTAGTTGTTTCAAACATCAACAAATACAACAGCATGTTAAAGTTATTGAAATAGTTCGTGAACAACACGTTGATCATCCCTGAACATGTTGGTTATCCCTTGTATGCGATATGTATCAAATAAAATTGATCACCCTTCGTACGAATTACTGATGACTAAGCTTCTTTATCAACAGCCTCTGAAAAGAAACAAAATCCAACTGTCAAATTCGGTTTCCATTGATACATAACAACAGATAATGCGGTTCTTGAAAGCAACGAACGCAAACAATAGAAACAAGTATCAGACTCTGGGTTACCCCAGTGGCCTACTTTGCCACTGACCGTTCCAAGGCGGTAGCCCTATTGTCAACCCTTTTGTGTTTGTGATGTCGTTTGCATTTATTATTGCTTTTGCCTTCTTGTTTGTCTGTTTGCGTGTTTGTTTCTGTGTTTTGTGGTTGACTGTCCTCCTTGAATGCTACTTTCCCTGTCCGATCTTTTTATATTTCTTTTAGTGTTTCTGTTCATGACAGGTAAAATATGGAGTCAGCGTTATATAGATATTAGGACCGTAAGGCAAACAGAAACTAACAGATTAATGTCTGACTATGCTTACATTTGATGGAAGTAAATAAAGTGATAACGACACATCCTGATTATGGTCGAATGGTGATAACAAGAGGATCGGAGGCAACCACGAGTGAAGAGGTGGACGTACTAAATGTCAATCGTGATATTATATTTAAATACTAAAATATCCTAAATCGTTGAAAATATCTACATGTATATCTACATGTATATGTATTCAATACTAATCAATTAAAAAGCTACAAAGCAGAGTTTACATTTTAAAAAGATGTCCGTCTTTATAAAAGAAAAAAAAGTGAACTCACCATTTAACGACTCGCAGCTCTTATTGAGCATTTCATTCAGATCGCCGACGAAATCATCCGACTTGTCGGTAAAACCAGAGTCATTAGTGAAGTTACTCACTTTGCTGATTTTCCGCATTTTGGCCATTTGGTCTTAAATATAAATAAAATATTAAATATGTCGCCAAAATGTGGATGAATGTATTACGATTAGTAAATAAAGCAACCTTTGATCAAAAGTTAACAATCGATTTGTCGGATAATCAATAAGAAAAGCACTATCATAAGAATTATCTCGTTTATAAACAATTAGTAAAGCACATGTGAAATCAGTATGTAGGTAAGTATTTTAGTAAGCGTCGTATGTAATAACTTTCATATATAATGTACTCTTTTTTTAAACAGCATTAAAATATAATTCCACGGAACATTTGTGTCGCCTGCCGTGTGCTAATTCCAGTTATGAGCTTGATTAGGTTGCGGGTTAAAGTTTTATGAAAAGAGACATAACCAAAATGAAAGTCAGAGTTTTGGACATGTTTAACGACATTCTTTGAGTTAAGATGAAGATGTGTGTGAAGTGTTATGAACATACGTCAAATACTTTTCAAGTTATGGCCAATGTTAGTTAGCAGGTGTGGACGATGGACGACGACGACGCCAGACGACGGACAAAGTGATCCCAAAGTATCTGCCATGCTACACAGGTGGCACAATAACCGGACAATAACCTATAAGTCAAAACTAAACAATTGAAACATTAAAACTCTGCATTTACGACATAACATTTTAAAGTGAAATATTTTATTACAAAATTGCGTAAAGCCTATCGGCCAAATATTATTAAAAACTAAAACATTTCATTCAAATAATTAATTAGTTATTAGTATTGTCTCCTAATTAACGCAAAGCATTTAGATAAAGTCTTGAAGGTTTTATCTACAGCAAACATCAGTTTTAAGTGATTTGTTTAATTGCTGCAAGCAACGAAACCACAAACTCTGTTCCATCCACAAGCAATCTTAAGACCTCAGCATGATTATATGGATTGAAAATGGTTAAATAAAGTCATATCAGCTAGACATGAAAAATAGGCAGGGATTAGCTAAACTACTAAAGTATGTTTCGTAAAAATGTAACATCTACATTTGGTTATTCTAGCAACTATTTTAAACACAAACATTGTAAACTGCCATAATTGTTTTTTTTGGTATCAGAAGTAAAAAAAAAAATGCATCGATTTTCATAGTAAAAATATTCAAGCTGCAACTGTTTCAAGGACTTAAATTTAAAGGGGTTGATGCACTATTTTCAAACAATATTTATTTAAAAGGGCTCTGAAAAACTTGAAAATAGCTGAAATAACAAAATTTCTTTTAAGGCAAAGAAAATCACTGCAAATGAAAAATAATTACAATTGATCTGTTTTCCATTTGTATATTTATTTTTAATGAATTTGCAGAGATTTTCTTTGCTTTAAAAGACATTTTGTCAATATGCCATATATGGCAAAAAGGCGCGATGACGTCATCGTTCCAAGATGGCTGTCTCCACTTATGTTTCTTCGCAAATTTTCGGTAGGTCATATCTCCTTTATGTTTCATGGCATTTTAAAATTCTTTCAACCTTTTTCAAGTTTTTCAGAGACCTTTAAAATATTTATTTTTTTGAAAATAGTACATCAACCCCTTTATAAATACATCAGTTAGAATCCACCTGGACATATTACCTTACATGTCTATGAAATACGCATAACGACAATGTAGTCGTGTACGTTCCGAAAGCTAGAGCACTTCATGTTTGGTGATTGACCCCTCTACATTCTGTCACTACGCTGTGCGATGACCGGACAACCTCGTGGGACTCCATGATTCATCTTCTGAAACCCTGAAAGGGGGATTGGTGCATGAACCTTCGTCCCTCGGGTTTTCTGGTCGTACCCTAGATTGGTTTTCATTATATCTTTACAGTAACATATTAATATAATTATATATATATAATTATATATACGTGTATCGTTTCCTATTTTTTATGGATGTGAACTTTATTGTTAGAGATTTCCTTTTGATGGGATGTACTTTTATTTACACTGTCTTATCAATCTGAGCACTGAAGACAGGATAAGAGGAAGTTGTGTATATTTTAAAATCTATTTAAGCTAACCAGTGGGTCATATTGCCAACTGACCGTTCCAAGTCGGTAACACTGTCCTATCACTCTTTCTGTTGTAGTTAATTTGCTCTTTGTTTGTGGTAAGTGCGGACCTACGGTGCCATTGCGTTTGGGTGTTGTGATTTCTATAGGACCATTTTTCTAATTTTTTGGTTTGTTTTCCGCAAAAAACACGGGAAAACATGTGCATTTATAACAAGCATGAATATATATTGGGGGAATTTACCTAATAAAAATAATATAAATCCGCAGTGCAGTTTGTGAAAAGAAGTGCTTACATTTTCTTTCCGGTATATCTATGTTAACAAATAAATCAGCCACTCCGATCAAAAACACCTACTTTTTGGACCAACTATGTGCCATGCTGATTACTTTAGTACTATTCTCGTGTCATTACCTTTTGCAGTTAAAGGGATCCCTTGGAATCAATGAACACAAACAAGAGAGAAAAGTAGCAGACTCGGTTTTATTGAGTCTTTTCATGAGAGGTAATATAAAGTGCGACAACTCCCAAGCACTATCATGTTTTAACCTGACCAACTAGACATCAGGAGAATGTCTTTGTGATTGTTAGATCTTTTTTTTTTATCAATCTTCAGAAATACGGAGATGAATTGGGGTTTTACGGCGCACCAACACAAAACAATATTCTATGGCGCCACCAGGAATAAACATTCCAGATCCACTCTCCATTTACATCTAGATAAAATATGCATACCAGGGTTGAATTTTGAGAATGTACACAATTTACATAAAAGCAAATTCAATATTTATACATTATCAATCGTTGACAAAATATGCCAACTGAAAACATTGTCCGGAAATGCAACAAAATTGCAGGAAGTCAAAACAAAAACCAGGGCGGAGATGGAGGTGAATGCCACTGGACACCGACATAAGGAATTTGCCTGTTAAATTTCAGGGCTGACTACGGGCCTGGAGTTATTGCAAATTCTATTGTAAACACTCCATTATCGCTGGAGCCACAGTCGATGAGATCGGCCACCACTCAAGTAGCACCTGAAACAATATAGGGATGATGATGAAAAACTTTATTGAACATGGCTAAAATGAACATGAATTCGAGGGGATATAAGCAGTGGCCCTATTCTTGCCCGAGAACCACATGGGGCAGAGAAAACATAAACGAGTTATATATATATTCTCAAAGTTCCACCGCTGTGTTCTGACAGGTTCAAAATTCCTATACTCTGTTCAACTAGAAAAAATAATTTTCAATAAATCCTTCTGTCAGTCAACTTAAGATACTTAATATTAAGATTCAAAGTTTCAAAGTAAGAAAGCAGAATCCAGTTTACAGGTGATTAAAATTGGTACGGATTGAGTAAAGTTTTATCTGTATCTGTCATTTTTAAAAAAGAAATGACACTGTGCCGGCGTTAGTAATACTTTTATTTTGAAAAAGGCAAACACTGTATGAAGTGTAAATCGTTTTATTTCGTGGTTGGCAACTCGTGGCAAACACATGAATACACTGTTGCATCACGACATGTATATTAGAAACCATTTCTAAGTTAAGCCACTTTTAACACGTATTAATACTTAAGATTAAAATAAATAACCTCATCAAATATCTCTTTATTTCCTTGCTGGCAAGATAACATTATTTACAAAAGAAAACAACAACATAGTACGCTCTACCAGAGAGTAGGCCCTAGTTGGCACGTTAATGATGTTATCCTGTATACATAGATAGCTATATATCGCTGTTGTCCGATCTACTTGTAATTCCTATTCTCAAGTTATGAAAATAGCGTCATTCTATATGAGTAATATGTTGCTATAGCTATCAGTAATTTTTGGGGCACTAAAGGTTCATAGTTAAATAATAACACGAATGAATGAATGAATTAATGAATTAATTAAAACATAATGAGTGATGTTTTACGGCACGTCGACACAAATAGAGCATATTGTGCGCGAAAACTGATGCTAATGATAAATGTTAAGTGTACAGTAAAATGTATAGATAAAACTATTTACAAATAAGGCATTATATGACATGTGGTAAAATATATTAGCTATTGATATAATAATAAAGGTGATAGCATAGCTAATACCATGAACACAGACTATTTCCCCTGAAGTGAAATTTAGGTAAAAGAAACATTCGCTAAATTGTTCATGAAACTTTGCTCAGTTATGTACATTTGAAGTAGAAAAATAGTGTACAAATCCATTACATACTCTAAAGTTAAAAATGGTTTATGCGTTATTTATAATGTTTGTGTAGGGCACTTTACTATAAATTACAGTTCTAATATATAAACACCCAGTGAAAGAATGGTTACAAACCACAGTATGTCACATGTGATATAGTACGGTACAAAGAAGACTAATAAGGAACTATATGCGTTGAACTACATTCCAACATAAGCAATATTCATTCTTTCCTCAGTTTCGAAAAAGTGATTATATCTGAAAGTAAGTAGTGTTTTTTCTATGTTAGTATTAAAACGTAAAATGTATTTTAGTATAGATCTATATCTACTTCAGCAGGCATTATTAGTTTATTATTATCACCTGCTCCGACCAACTCTATCGGCGTAAACAGGTAATCACTGTCTGGAACGCCAATGAAATCTGTCTGGTCCTTGGTTTCCATGCTTTTAGTATATGGATCCACGAGTACCATGCGATCGTTCGAATTATTGCTTACATGTGCGAAGAGGTCGTTGGAGCTGTCATTTTGTACATTCTTTTTGTTTATCTCTTGCTCGACCTGTATTGCAGGTGTTACTGTTGCTGTTGTGATATTGGTTATGCTTGTATTCATTTTTAATTTGGATCCTTTAATAGATGCAAGACTCAAGTTTTTGTTTGCATCTTCCACCGTATGTGTGTCTCTAGAGAAAGCAGGATCGAATCCATTAAGCCACCACGTTAGCATATCACCTTTGCCCTATAAACAACAGAAATTAAGAGAATAAGGATATGAGCTTTTAGCAGCATATTAAGATATCAGATTGTCACGGGACTGAAGGCAATCAGGCCTGGAATTCACCAACCATTCTTCAAACTATTCTTGGACTTGTGCTCAAGTACTGAAAACTCGTTCACAAATATTTACATGACCTTCAAAGATAAACAATCGTAAGAAGTTGCTATTTGTTAGTATGCATCATATTTATACATAGCAGCTTGTTATGAACGTTTATTCTGTAAATTTATAGAAATATTTGTGATTGAAATGTGCATACTTGAGCTTAAGTCTAATAATATTCCCAAGAATGGTTGGTGAATTCAAGGCCAGGTGTTTAAGACCGGGCAATTATTGGGTACTTTGTTGAAATGGCAGTTGTTGGTTTCTTTTTGCTTATTGTGTATAACCAACAGTAGGGAACCGCCTCACCCAACCCCCATCACCCCCACCTCATTTTGAAGGTTATTTGAGGTAATCTGTTCAATAATATTTGGACCTCAAGGCCTGTTTTGGACAATTTCTTGCTTACTTGTGTGCTCAGATGACTCTTATTTGGGTATTTTCTATTCTCTTATTGGGAAATTTTGGTAGCCAGTAGCCGAAGAGTGACTGGTATTCATCCAAATATGAAAACTCGTAAAATATGTTTCAGTTTCCTATGAAATGTACATATGCATTAAGGGTACATATGTATTAAGGGTTTATAATGATAACAGTTGTACATATAACTCGGCTTAAGTAAGAACAATTTAAAGACTTAAACCTCATCATTCGAAATACTATGACTGATTCAGAAACCAACAACTAACCAAGTCGTCTAGTGTTCCTGACCAAACTGTTTCATTAACAATCAATTTATTCTTCGGATAATGGGGTCTAATTATTGTATAATGCACTTTGAACACAGCATGGAGGTTTTATTCGTATTTGACTGACATTCATAATGCTTTCAGATCGCCTCCAATTTCACGTTTAAGGTATTTGGTCGATTGCTGATGCACAAACATACAAAATCTATATCATTAAGTAATATAAAACATTCCACATGGGTAGCGATAAGCTGTGAAATTGTAATGTTGTATGAAGACCATTTGGTGTCATTGCTGAACGTTTTAATATGATTAATAGGTATATAGTTTCTTTTTTTTCTTTTTATCTCATGGTATTGTAAAATAGAAGTTTGTGTCACTATTAACACATATTCAGATGCTCTCTATGTCATCAAAGGAAGTTGTACATGTTTATCATATGCAAATGTTGATGAAAGTTCGTTGATTAATGGTAAAATATGAATGCAGCACATGTCATGTGATAACAATGAGCCAATAGATGTTAAGTGGACAATTAAATGAATTACATTATAATAACAAGTATAATATTATTCATGTAGAGTCGTCAAATCTCTAATAAGGGACCACTGAAGTGGAGGGCAAAATGTGTCTCTTAACACAGGTGGTCTCTTAATGCAGGTACATTTCAATTAAATAAAATAATATTAGGAACTGAAACGATTGTCTTGTAAAGCAACTCTCTTGAGCAGGTCTGACTACATTTATAACCGTTATTAATAATGCACATAAAATCGTCTGTTTCTTCAAGTTCATCTTGGCTTGTTATACATGCATGTGGTTTACCTTGACTGGAATAGTCCCTCTTTTCTCCAGTAGGTAGTGTCCAGTTTTGATCAGTTCAATATACGTGAAGTTACTTATATGGATCTTGTATGCTACAATATAGTACGAATGAATCAAGGTCAATAAAATCGTTTTATCATTTAAGGATTAAACTGCTCTTGCTGTTATTTACAATACAATGCGGATCGTCGTAAGAGGGTCTGTTATTTATATATAAATTCGTTCTGTATATCCGAGTGCCAAACTGAAAATCTAGTTTCTCTTCATAACCCGATAGCTGAATAGGTGTTTGGTCGAATGAAAATGGAGATATTTTTTAAACAAATAATTCTGATATATATATATATAGAGTAAGGTATAACAGGTGATCCGCAATACTAGTAATACAGTCAGCGTCCAACATGTTTTTTGTTCAATCTATTTGTATCATTTGCCATCCTTAATTTAGACATCAAATGTATGTCTTAAGACAACCATCACATGTAAGGCCTACAAGTCCTGCACAACTATGAGTGTGTATTGTATCGTTTATCCTCGCAATGGCATGAGTATATCGAGACTATAGTATTGTTACTATATTGAGCAAAACAATTTAGCACATGACCAATAATAGTTCTGCAAAGTCAATTGAAAATAAAAGCAAATATGATGGGAACATACTTGTATAGGTTATCAAAAATCCTTCTCGTTTCAATCAAAAGGGAGGTAATTTTAAAATTACGAAATTTGGAATGTTTTTGTTTGAGAATAACACTCGTTTGTGAACACATTTCAGCGTTTTTTTAAACAATTACAACATGTGCAAGTCTTGGCAAAGCCAAACAGTAAATTTATTTAAAGCAATACGTTTGTACAATGAAATAAGTTGTATTTTATATATGGGAGGTAAGTCTGATACTTCGCTTAGGAAGTAATAAAATAACTCTTTCTTTTTTTTAAATCGCACTCTTATTTAGCGTTTCTAATATCTTCAAACAATTAAACAATTATATCAATATTCAAATATTTAATCTATGTCCATAAAACGTTGTGCTAATCCTTTTTTGTTCAGTATATATACAAATAAAGAGGACAAGATATAACTGTTTCACGTCGAGTCCTTGCTATATTATATACATAGTATGCGCTTACCTTCGCCGTTGGATTCCATTCTACTGGCTGTGTTAACGGTGTCGCCGAAGAGACAATATCTGGGCATTTTAAGGCCCACCACTCCTGCACATGCAGACCCTGAATATGCATGCATTTATTAATAACAATGGGGGATAAGCTATGTATTACGTATATCCATTAAACTTCATTGACTAATTACAGTAGAAATAAGTACCTGACTTTTTTTTCAAGAACAATGTGAAAACACGTAAATAAATAATAGATATGACCTAGACAATAACATTAGAATAAGTAATGGTATGGTAAAAATCATAGAATGAATAATAACTCCAATATACGGTTTATTTAGTAACACGCTAATATTGGTCGAGTTGATTAATATTAGCCGATGTATGCCGATGTATACTTATATTGGTCAGTTTGACATATGAAATTAGCCGAAAGTTTAAAATGTCCTTAATAATATGTAGGTTTATTCCCCTGTTATATTAAGCATGAGTTATAAGCATTATATATGTTAGTTATTGTTGTTATGTTTGACAAATATATATTGCCATGTAATGTCGATTAAATATATAACGCATTTGTTTTAAATCAATCATCTGTTTTTGTAATCAGTAACTGAATTAGCGCGGAATTTATCTATATATCGAAGAAAGAAAACTTGTTCGAACTTTTTATGTCAACTGTCAATACACTATTAAATAGTGCCTTGCATTTAAGAAGGAAACCGATAACACCTTTCAGAAGCCAAACTCATTAATACAGTTGAATACATATAGTTACCTGAATGCAATCCGACCCTGATTCTTAGAGGCACCCCCGGCATATGAGGTATGGTAAATATTTTACAAGCCTCCACAAGTTCAACGGCCATATTGGCGCACTCTCGGGCATGGAACGGCGTGGCCTCGGGTATACCAGATACAACCATATCTGTGTGGTGGAAATTGTAATAAGAATATTATATAATTGTTCAGTAAGGTTATGAACATTTCCCCAATTGAAGGACACAATCGCATAAGCTCATCTCCGTATTACACGTTTTATTTATACCCGAAACCCGGAGATTATCCTCTCCATCATCATACTTGATGAAAGGTCGGTCTAACATATAACAGTCCTCAAACAAAATATATACTTACAGTATGTAACAATGTTTGAACTTGATTAATATGTATCATGTACACAAACAGCAATTTCCCATCCTAATCCTGTATTGTATTATATCCGTATCGTCTCGTTAATGTTTAACTGAACAGCTTGACTACCTCAACCAAAACAACTCTTCAGTGGCAATTATAAACTCTGTTTTCCATATAATCTACTACTCACACGCGTCTCCTATTGTTTCCACCTTGTACACGTCATGCTTGTCTATAATCTCGTCAAACGTGATGTACAACTTGTTAAGAAGTCCTACCACTTGTATAGGTGTACTTCCGCCGGATATGGTAGTGAAACCAACAATGTCGCTAAAGAAAAGCATGTACAGAATGACACATACTGATGACAACTCCGGCTGACATGAGACAAGTGTGCTATATTTTGTAAAATGCATATGCGGTGCTGGATTTATCAACTATCAATATTTCTAATCTCGGTAGTCTAGTAACACAAATGACAAAAAAGATATATAAACAATTAATATATATATATATATATCAACAACATGATATTTGACATTTCTAAAATCAAAAACACTCTAAGACCTAAGAACCCGTCTTTTCCATGGTATTTAACTTTCAAATGTTCACATCCATCGAGAAGGTCAAGTTTTGAATGCGAGTTTTAAACCACGTTTCTCAGAAAGGCAACGTGAGACAACTCTTACAACTAATTACAAGTTCGTTCAAAGTACCTGAAGTAGATGGTACAAGCCTCGTGGATTTCGGCATTTATTGGCCGCCCAATCCGTAATTCATCAGCAATAGACCTCGGTAACATGCCTGCAATGTGAGTTTGGTTGATAATAGATTAGTTTAAATAAGTTTAAGAAGATGGTATACTAATGACAAATCTGAAAACATACACAGCAAATGTGACACATAGTAAACACAAAAATGCTATAGTCCTTTTTTCAATGAAACGGGTACGTCCAACATGTGAATATATGCAATATATTTAGAAAAAATAACATACAAAACGAAATGGGCTCCAACCCAATTAATGACGTTTTAAAAGTGGTTACACTGACTGTTTTCCTCCTTATATAGATAGTGTGTTGATCATGTTGCTAAAGATAATAACTATTATTATATATCTAGACAATTATTTACTTGTTTCTCATTTCAGTGTGTCAACATTAAGATAGCCGTCTCAATAGAAAACAAACACACCATGTAGTTGTATGTTTATATTTTTTAACAGATATGTATTTTAATAGTTTCCCCCAAAGTTGCAAATGTCCAGCAATAGTAGAAGTTTGAGATATCAATATTTTTAGAACTAAGAACAGTAATTCATTGCAATCTTAAGAAAAAGTCCAATTTAAAAATTTGGAATGATGAAAGTAGGTATAAAGGTTGAACAGGAAATTCATCCTTCAAAGAACATCGTTAACCACTTAAGCGGTACCATCTTGGCATCGTCAATGGCAACAAGGCCGCTGGGAATTTAAAACAGGTCCAATGGTGTGCTTTTTTAATCCGCAATAAATAGTTGAAATAATGTAAAACCTATTGCTTTACCATGTTGACCATCTACCAATGTGTCAAATTATTGTATAATCTCGGTATCTGGATACTATATTGAACATAGACAACCCTTTCTTTTCTTATATGGTTAATCCTATCTATGCTAAAGAACTTCAACCCAACAAAACTTATACTTTTGATACCTTTTTTTCTCGATTTACGACTCTCTATTGAAAATGGAGATGTGCTTGTTATTTGTCTTGTATGCATGTTTTTGCTTGACTGTGTTCTGTGAACGCTACATTTCCTGTTCAACTGTTATGCCTACTTTCATCATGGTTGTCTAAAAACTTAATACATATAAAGGACTCTATATAAATTGACACATATCTTATGGTTGCTTTCTTTGGAAAATGCATTTAGAGAAATAATTCAATTTAATCTTTCAACAAAGTTGCTTACTGTAAAGAAGTCTATCGGTTTTGGCATTCTCCGCTACAATATATTGTGTTCTCTCTGATACTTACTGTAAAGAAGCCTGTCTGTTTTGGCATTCTCCGCTACAGTATATTGTGTTCTCTCTGATACTTACTGTAAAGAATCCTATCTTATTTGACCTTCTCCGCAAATATAATATATTGTGTTCTCTCTGATACTTACTGTAAAGAAGTCGATCGGTTTTGGCCTTCTCCGCTACTAGATCTTGTGTTCTCTCTGATACTATCGACTCCAAGTGTTTAGAATATTTCTCCATCTATGACGACACGATAGAGTTAAATTAGCATGTACCAGTACATGGATATAACACGCATATATTTAAATCATCTTTAAATATGATAATGTAAAAACACACAATTGCTTATTAATCAATATAGATATAAAAATCGAACAGGAAAAGCAGCATTCAAGGACGACAGTCAACGACAAACAAACACAGAAACAAAGAACACATTTAAAGATGAATGAAAGGCCAAATAAGACACAAAAGTCATACCAAAGCGCGTGTACTATGGAGAATAAGTGTTACAACAATATCCTCTTTAAGACGTTGTTTTCCTTTTTTATTAATTAAAGAGAGTGGTAAACAAAGGTATTCGGAATCATAGTCTTAAACGCACCATTGCCCCTTCCAAGTTGATACTCCTTTTGTCAACCTTGTTATGTTTGTGATGTCACATTGTGGTTGATTGACAGCGTTTTATGAATACTTTCCTTCCTCTTTCACAATTTATTGAATCTTTAAAACCAAAACCGTGTTTGTTTCATTAAAGTTCCACAAATACGCTTATATTATGTTGTGACGTTACTGTATCTATGTAAGACAGTAAGAGTCGACCGGAAAATCGTCCTTAACAATGGCATTTTTTAAAAAAAACAACTCTTTTTTTCTGTAATATTAACACACACACACACACACACACACACACACACACACACCTTAAAAGTGTTGCCAGATGAATTTTGTTTTATTCAACACTGGAATTCAGCGTAAATTGCTTTATAATCGGTGCAAATAAATATCCTTTTTTTTTTGCTGCAATCGACAACAATTCGAATTTCATCAACATTTGTATGTTGCTTGTATGTTGCATTGTTTTGACAAACTAATCTGATTTGTTAGCCCTTTTAATACTTACCATGGCCATCATCAAATCCACGGGGCTCATCTTGCTGGGGTTGATCCTGTGGACTGTTTTCTTTATCGTATCAAATGTTGGTCGATGTTCCGGAAACGTATCCCAACATTGTTCAGTCAGCTATAAATGAAACAAGGTATGTGTAACCTGTCAATACAACACGAACACTTTTTATTTACCAATTTCCAAATATCCTTCAACTTCGTATTTCGTTAATTCGTTATTTCGTCAGTACAAGGATTATTAACTCTGTTAGAGAGCCACAACAACGATATCAAAGCATGACTTTATTTTAAACGTTTTAAACGTCATTAAGAACACACTCGGCAGGGCCGATTTGACGTGTAAATTGATACACAATAACTACTGAAAAGGGGATCCCTTAGAAGCAACAAACACAAGCAAGAGATAACAGTAGTAGACTCGTTTTATTGAGTCTGATTATGATAGGTAATGTAACTCACGCCTCCTTGCACCGCCTTAAGCGATATTCTACTTTAAAGCTATTACTTTAAAGATTGGGCCTGATGATACCAAAGGACCAGTTACTACTGATTTGTAGTCGGGGCGAGTTTTTACATCCGCCGCACAGAACTAAACAAACGCCAGTGTCAAAGTCAATAAGAACTGAAAAGAGGATGCTTTGAAAGCAACAAACACAAAAAAGAGATAAAAGTAGCAGACTCGGTTTTATTGAGTCTGTTAATAGGAGGTAATGTAAATTGCAACACCTCTCATGCCTCCTAGCACAATCTTAATCTCTATTATGTTCAGGTATGCCTTTTATCTCAAAAGTGTTTTCCATCATGCAGTCAGGCTTCAGTGTTCAACACTTTTAGCTCAAACAACTTCGCTGTCTAGAATCAACTGTAGCTATTCTTACAGAAACTTACTGATTTATTTTAAATCAAATCTTACAACTGACGGTATGCTCGCTAGATATTATTAGTCCTTCAAAAATGTTCAAGTCCAGCAAACAAGACAACCTTGAAAACCCGGTTTACTATGTAAACTATTTTGTGATTGGAGGTGATTTTATATTAAATCTCATTAAATGTCACCTGTAAGTAGGCTGTAGGGCACGGACATATGTCATCTTTGTCTTCACACATCTCGGGAGAAAAGTCGGGAAGGTCTGGTTTCCATCCCGGAGGGGTACTTAACGCATCTTCGTCCTGAAAAAATGAAAATAATCACAAAAAATGGTAACTCGATTTATTGTATTTGTACTTGATGTATAATAAAATCGGCAATGTTTTAAACTAAAAGGTCCACCTTAAACATAAATTATATTATTATATATATAGGTTATTTAGAGCCGCCCAGAGAGAGGGGAAGGATACATAGGAATCCGGGAACCGTGCCCTACTCGTATCATCGAATATATTCCTATGGTTCTTTAACGTGCTCGGAGGATAGACCGATACACGGGACCGCCCGGTTTGCGTCCCCATCCGACGGACGAGGCTAAGGGAAAGTGTCTTGCTCAAGAACATACCGACGAAACTCAGTGGCACCACGGAGGATTGAACCCGAGGCCCGTGTAACGACAATAAACACTGTAATCAGTACATTGATGTGGTTCATTCTGTCACTGAATATGTAAATTAAATGTTCTTGGAACAACTATTCATACGTATCCGAAAAAGAAGTTAAACGGTTGATTTTAAAATATATATTAATTACACTTAGAATTGGTTCGACAAATATGATCGGAGGTAATATGTTGGTGATTTTTTTATTTTCTTTCTTACAGTATTATGTAACTGGATAAGATATAAATCTACAATACAACTTGATATCACGCTAATAGGGTGTGTATATTACTTATGTTTTAATTCAGCTCTCAATCATATGTTTCTATATATGATAACGGGCGTACTTCAGAATTGTTCAAAAACATTATTTCTGTACAAAATTGATAAAAAAACACACAACAAAACACACCATAAACCACGAACAGAAATTACACTTATGCAGATGTCGCCGAGATGATCCGCGTGACAGCTATTTATGACTTGATAATTTCTCTATCTTGTTGTACTTCATACTCATTAATGATTGCGCTAATATATGAAACTGTTAATGTTTTAAAATTGTTTACTTCATAGCTTTTTATTTTGTAACAAATTCAGCCCCAAACCATAATGTACTCGCTTTTAGTAATTGCATTCCCACCAACTATAAATATCATTAATATCAGCATACCCCAAACGGGTCATTCCGGAGGGCTATCTCGATGAGAATGATAGCAAATGCGTAAACATCTCCAGGGCCGGTTGGCACGTACGTCTTGCTGTCTAGGAACTCGGGAGCTTTGTAAACTTGTGCACGCTTTTCTTGATAATATGCACTTTCATCTTCGTCATCCTCATACTCGGCATCCAGCATTTCATCGTTCTTTCTCAAAAGCTGTAGGCCGTAATCTGAACATACGTGTGGCTAATATTATTACGTGAAGTATTTTCATAATATACACACTGACCAATAATAACAGAAAAACGAAAACGAAAATGATAATTGTTTTTTTATTTGATTCTATTATCTAGTTTTCCTCGAATTTCTCGTTAAGAACATCTGATAGTTGTAACATTTAACAGGATGTATCAACCGCCAAAAGCGTATACAAACCGCGTTGGCAATATATTTAATTTGGACAAACTAGATGAAAAATGACTGATGCTTGAAAAAATGGTTTGTAAAGTTTTAAAAATTGTGTCTTCTAAAAGGCATACCACTCGCGATCATTTATTTCTTAAATAAAGGACCAGCTTTCGTTGGTATATCTTTCATGATTTGACACAGTACTGATCTGTTTTATTATACCAAATAGTAATAATAGAAGAGAAAAAAAAAACTAATTTCAAAAGGTTTGCTCCATTTCAACTACGGTTTTCCTTCTTTTTTGTTTTGAAAGTTCAAATAAATGTCATATAGTCCAGTGGTTTTACCTGTAATTTTTACTGTCCATCTATCATCGACAACACAGTTGTTAGATTTGAGGCGTCCATGAAATATCTTATGTGTATGTAGATAATGCATGCCTCGTGAAATATCTGCCGCGAAAGAGAACCTGCAGAAATTATAAAAGAAATTTAAAACTAATAATGATATTTTGGTAACATTGGGAAAAGCAGATCAAAGCTTATTTCTATTCTAAATATTATAACATTTGTTAATGAACACATTGCCGTATTCACATGAAGTTGCATTTGACGTTATTTTGTATGTACACATTCAGTTGCACTTGGTGTTGAGGTGTTATACATAATAGAAGCAACAAACACAAACAAGAGATAAAAGTAACAGGCTCGGTTTTATTGAGTCTGTTTACGAGAGTTAATGACTTTATTTTAAACGTTTTTAAACGTCATTAAGAACACACTCGGCAGGGCCGATTTGACGTGAAAAGTGATACACAGTAACTACTGAAAAGGGGATCCCTTAGAAGCAACAATCACAAGCAAAGGATAACAGTAGTAGACTCGTTTTATTGAGTCTGTTCATGAGAGGTAATGTTAAGTGCAACACCTCTCATGCCTCCTAGCACCGGCTTAAGCGATATTCTACTAAAAAGCCAAAAAGATTCGGCTTGATGATCCCAAAGGATGAGTAAGTAATAACACTACTGATTTATACCCGGGCGACTTTTACGGCCGCCACACAGCACTAAACAAACGCCAGAGTGACTGTCAATAAAAACTGAAAAGGAGTTGCTTTGGAAGCAACAAACACAAGCAAGAGATAAAAGTAGCAGGCTCGGTTTTACTGAGTCGGTTCACGAGAGTTAATGTAAAGTGCAATATTTCTCACGCCTTGTGTGTTGCATTTGGCGTGGTTTAATGTATGTTTACATATTTTCTTAACGATGTTATTTCGTTGACTGAACAATACACATGTACATTATATTTACTAAATAAACATTACAATTTGAATCAATTAATTAATTTTCAGTGACATCCTACGAAACAAATGCTTCATTAGTTTCATTAAAGATGGCTGTTTACGACCCTGGTATTACATATATTACCGCATAATTGTTAGGCATTTTACGTACATGCAACTTACCACCCAAGAGTTCAGAGTTAAGGTACTCATAAGTAACTGTTTGCTTGAAACTCATATGGTTAAATATGCTAGAAGAAAAGGATATGCTTAATTACGGTTTGGGACTATGCAGAATCAGCCAGACTTATTTTGAAGTAATCCGATTATGCGTGAATAGACCCTTAGCTTTTCACCAAAAAATCGTAAACCAATGTTCTTTTGAAGACTGATGCGTAAATGGACTAGGGATTGTAGCGACACAGCCAAACAAGCTATGGTTTTGGGAGTTCTGAAAAAAACTTGGAAAAAAGTGAAAGAAATATCAAAAGCGGATGATAAACATCAAAGATATGACCATAGTTCCAAATTACCGTATATGGAATATTGATAAATAGCAAAGAAAATCACTGCAAGTGAATGCAATATTCTTTACTGGTCATATAAAGCATTATTGCCATTAAGGATTCATATTTTTCATACAGTTGCTGTATATTTTCCCCTATAAATCAGTTAATTTGCATATTCATAAATATTCCATATATGGTCATTTAGAACTTTGATGGCATAGCTCTCAAAATGGCGGCTTCCATATCCGTTTCACCAGAACTTTCAAATGATCATCTTCTTTGTTTATCAGCCGATTTTGATAATTTTTTCACTCTTTTCCAAGTTTTTTCAGAACTCTCAATAATAAAGATGTTTGGCTCTGTCGCTTTTTTCAATTTAATGTTTTACACGACTGGTTGCACAAATTTCTTCAAAATATTTCCGTAAAAGTTCGGCCCCCGTTTGGTCACAGGGCAAAGAATAGGGCCACTGCAGATCCCTTTGGAGGGGTAGGCAGAGGGGTAGAATCCCCCAAAATTCATGTTCATTTTATCATGTTTTGTTCATGTTCATTAAAGGTGGCAGAAAAACAATAACGTGGCTCCAGCGTAAATGGAGTTTCTACGATAGAATTTGCAGCAACTCTGCAGTTCAGGGTGAGAAGGTTCTATGCCCATTTTCCATTATCTCGATGTACATGGAAGATGAGCCTGGCATGTTCATGCCTGTTAGGCGCCATATAACGTTTTCATGTGTTGGTGCGCCTTAAAACCCTAATTCAATTCTTCTTTTGAAGCAATATAACTGGTGCCCTATGGACTCGTATCGTTATACCTGAATGCCCAGTTTAGTGGTACGTCATCGTTAAGAAGGACATCGCTAAGGCTCCCTTTGGGGCAGTATTCTGTGAGGATACAGACGTTAGGCACCACAATGCTGGCACCAACAAACTTACATAAGTTGGCATGGTCTCCCTCTCTGTCAATGACAACATTGAAACATGTCAAATTACTTGATACAATGTACGTGACTAGAAATTGTTTGTGTACTTTTTATGACTTTCGTATATCTTAAATTGTACTGAAAGAAATGCACCAAACATTAATTAACTGTTGCTGTTTTTAATCAAGTTTAAATCGCTCTTAACCACAATAAAATCACTTGCTTTTATTTTTTAGAGGATATTATAAAATGATTACATCTACTAAATAAACTATTTCAAACGCGACCCTTTTAATCAATGTAACGTTTCCCCGAGTTGTTCTATTTATACAGTCTGCAGCGTCCGTACATACGCAAGTTTACTTAGTTATTAACCACTTCACATGTCAGTTCATAAATTGCTAATTCCATTTTAAAGTTCACAACCCTGTACAAACATATGAGTATACAGTATAGCAGATGAAACAATCATTACCTGACCTCCTTTACTTCCGCTCTTACAGTTTTTGTTAGGGTAAATTCCTTCTTTCTCACGTCTCGCATGACACAAGTGCGACCATCACTTTAAATAGAAGAGTGAAAACCTTAAATATACAATGAAAAGCACGCATATTAAACATTACTACGTAGCAGTAGCAGCAGCAGCAGCAGCAGCAGCAGCAGCAGTAACCGGTAGCAGTAGCAGTAGTAGTGGTATAGCATAGAATACGCTCCCTAATCAGCGGACGTATTTCAAATACCTTACAATATTACATAGTAATCCATAACCGATGCAAAGGAGAGTAAGTGATAGATGTGTTGATATTCAGCTTAATTTTGCTAGTATTCAAATGTAAAGCAATTAGTATGGTTAGTATAGTTCATCTCAAAATATGTTTGCCCTAATAAACATACGCCTGCAATGACGAAACTGCGAAACTACTGAAATACGTAGTACTTACTACATGGCAGTTTTAGCGAACACTTGTCTCTTGGCCGCTGACAAGGCCATGCTATTTCCACCGTCACTTGCTGCAGTACTCAGGTCCATGGTACTGCCTAACATACTTCCGAACGCTCCCTTCAGTCCATCATCTGGTTTGGTATCAAACGATATATTAACATAATCTGCATTTATTACAAGTAGGTATATAGAGAATAATCGACAGTGTCAGTATGATACGAACAATATGTCACGAGAACACGTTGTAATTCGGTTAAAAAACGAGTTCGAAGTGACATATTTTTGTATCACACCGAGACTATCGATTATTCTATTTATTATATACCGGTCAGTTATTTTTTTAAGGATATTTAATTGAAAAAAATTCCCCCGCACCCCCCCCCCCCCCGCACCCCTCCTCCCACCTCGTGCGTGCCCCACGCATAAATGTGCTGGTTGAAAGCAATAGCAATCTACAGTACCGTTAAATATAAAAATGGTAAAAAAGTAGTTCCGGAAAAGTGATATCGTCACACCAGTGACGATATAGAAAATGGTGTGACGATATCACTTTTGTCTGATACTAAAAATATGTCACTGAGCTGAGAAATCCTTATACATCACTGACAGGTATATAATAAAAAAAAAGTCGAACGAAAATTTAGCTTTCACAGAACACAGTCAACCAAAACACGCATTAAAACAAAGCAGTTACAATGTTAAACAGAAGCAAGGCATGTGCTTGTGAAGACATTACAAGCACAAACAGGTTGACAATGGGGCTACCACCTTGGAACAATCAGTTGTCTAAAAGGCCGCTATGGGTTTAAAACAGGTACTAGGGCGCATCAAACCTTACGTTTACCCTATTGTCATCCCAGTAAAACGGGACAGTGTAAATAATGAAATCTCAGCCAGGATATATTCTCTAGCAAACAAGGCTGCATTAATAGGCAATATAACACATACATGATCATGCATACATGCATATAAAAACAAAGGCACAGACAGTGTACGTCCAAAATGTTTCAATGACTCAAAAGAGTACGAGAGTGGACCTTTGGAAACGGCCGAACACGATAAATACATAATATTGCGGTCTCGGTTTGATTGAGACTGTTCATGAACGGTAGTGAAATATGCTTGCTACCCTTCACGCCCACTAGCTCCGGGTTGAACAGAACTCAATATTAATAAAGTCAATAGTACAGAATTTTAACCATTTTGAAGATGGCATGCATATGACTAAGCTCATAATAACTATTATAGTGTTCACATTGTAAACTGTATGCAGTGTTTCTTTATATATGAGCAAACCAATTTAGTCTTGGTATTTAACTACATGGCAGGTCGAGTAATTCTCCACTTTAGGATAATACTTATTACCTTGCCTTATATCTTCATATGGAATGATCCAGCTTTCATCCCAAAACAACTTCCTTTTCTGATATTGGAAATACTGAAATAAAACAATAAAGCAAGATAAAATTGAATTTTCTCGAATGTTTTGGAGAAAAAGATGAAACAATGGTGTTATTCCGACGAGGGCGGCAATCGCGTCAACTTTTGGCGTTTTTTTAGCATGTACTAGAGACTCTTCTTGGCTAGTACAGCTCAACGTGACATAGCAAATGTGGGTGTGAACTTGAACCTCCAGTCAAAGGGCAGAGAACCTAGTCATTTTAACATTTAAGTGGTGCGTTTAGAATAAAAAACGCAACTTACAAAAAATACAGCCACTATTCCAGCTACGATCAGACACGCAACTGCTCCAATTATTCCCAGTTGCCATGCGCTCAGTGGACATTTGCCGCAATCCAATGGGCACGATTCGCAGTCTTCGCCCTCCAGTTCCTCACAGTTACTGTCACCGCACACTGAAATGGGAGAAATTGGTTTATAAGTAAATACCTTTAAATAGTGTTTTCGCGCACTGGAATGGGGATATTTGGTTTATAAGTTTTTACTGATTGTAGTAAGCGTCTCCGCACGCTGGAATAGAAGTTGGGTTTTATAAATCTTGTCACAACCTGACTTCTATGGTGATGTGATTTATAAACTTCGTAAGATTCTCGGTCATGATCACTTTCATACTATATTTGTTAAACTTGTTAAAAAGTTTATCAAAAGAGGTTATGACCCTATCATTTTGCAACGTACTTCATGTTTGGTTTTACAGTTCGCCAATATGCTTTCCTCTTTAGTTGTACGATGACCGGACAGGCTGTGGACCTATGATGACGCCTACCTAAAGCCCATTGTGACGGTGGCGTTTGATGTTTGTCTATGTTTGTCTATGATCTTTCTTGTCGTGCCCTTAATGGTTTATTCTCTTACTGCTCTGGATTCTGCCAAGTCATTGAGTACCTTCATTGTGGCTTTCTAGGCTATTGTTTTTTTGTATTATATTTACACGAGTATATTTGTGTTTTACTTATATTGCCTATTGATGCTGCCTTGTTGGTTAGAGATTAGATCATGGCGGGGATTTTTTTATTTACACTGTCCTGTTTTAATGGGATGACAGTAGGGTAAGTGTGAGGTTTGGTGCACCCTAGAACCGGTTTAAACCCCCAGTGTCCTACTTTGCCACTGACCGTTCCAAGGCGGTAGCCCTATTGTCAACCCTTTTGTGTTTGTGATATCGTTTGCATTTATTATTGCTTTTGCCTTCCTGTTTGTCTGTTTGCGTGTTTTCTTCTGTGTTTTGTAGTTGACTGTCCTCCTTGAATGCTACTTTCCCTGTCCGATCGTTTTATAATTCTTTGTATTATCGGTTGAGCTAATCAGTTAAGTCGAATGGACATATTTGTTTTATAAGTTCAAAGGCAAGCGTTAAGTAAATGTAATGATAGTAGAAGATAAGAAGTATAACTTTAGTAAAACAAAAATTTAATCTGAATGTGTCAAATGCTTCCTTATCATTCATAAAGCTGACTCCAGTGTGACAAAAATATACGTGATGCAGCGCTACCTGTAGACATTTCCAGGAAAGACGTTTGTCCCTGTTTCCAGCGCGATTTGCTATCTACCTTTCTACCTACCGTCTCCAGTTTAAACTACCTACCTGTCCTGGGTAGGACCTTTGTCTCACTATCCAGTGCAATTTACCGGTCCTTAGTAGAACGTTCGCCAATGCCATGTCTCCAGTGCGATCTGGTTCTTACCTGTCCTGTGTAGGACTTTTGTCTCACTATCCAGTGCGATTTACCGGCCCTTAGTAGAACGTTCGTCAATGCCATGTCTCCAGTGCGATCTGGTACTTACCTGTCCTGGGCAGGACTTTAGTCTCCGTCTCCAGTGCGATCTGGAACTTTCCGATCTTGAAATGCGCAATAAGTGACGTCAACCCCACGGTGTACAGTCCAGCCACGTGACATGTCCAGTTACCAGTAGACACTGGTCCAACTGTGGAAATAGATGGGGTATTGTATATTGTTAATCACTGGTAATTTTATTTTCCAAAGTATATAATGTGATCTAATGCAAATTCATTTCTCGAGATTTGTTAACAAATCGTAGACGGTGTCTACCCTTTGTGACATGTACCATTTCGGTTTCCTCGTGTATGCCTCACACCTTACAGTAATTATTGTAATATATATAAGCAATATCAAATTTTTTTTCTCTCTATATTTAGCAAGTTTCTCCTTATTCTGGCCCTTTAACTTCACTACAGAGACTTTAACGTATATAAACCATTAGGCGTTGCACATTTTGCCGTGTTTTGTTCAACATTTACAAACCTTGCTGTTATTCGGTTTGGCAATGGCTCCAAATACTTCGTTTTTGGGTATTTTGGATGATTTAAAAGTGTTTTTCTCCCTCCTTTCATACTTGTTTGACTTGTTTGTGAACAGCTAGACAATCTGTGCCAGATAGTCAATTACTTAACCTTACCGATAACTTCAGAGTGTGTGTAAGTGCCTCCATTCGGTTGAATCCATGGCCCACACAGGCCGCTAATGAGACCCTCCTGTGGGCATGAGTGCACGTTCACGTGCCAAATACAGCAGTTGTCTTTAGTGGCATCCTTGGCCGCCGGACACACCGTGTTGTTACACCAAGTCTCTGCGTCAATGGCGCTTCTGTAATGTATATACGGAGTCAAAAAGGAACGTGTGCACATCTGTTTTTAAAAATATTCAAAATGTTGTAATGACAAAGTTATCAAAAACTATTTTAAAATATACAAATATATGCATTGATATAGTAGTGATACCATTTTATGAAACGTTTCTTCACTATAAAGAGAAATTCTCAAAATAAAAAAGGGTAAAACAAAACAAAAAGGCAAAATGCAAAAGGCATGAAATTTACCAAAATGCATGGAGTTGAATGGGAAAACAAGATAAGTAGTCTAAGTAATCTTGTTAATTGCTGGTTTTCTGGAATTTCTCGTAAATGTAAAACTTTCAACTTCTTATGATGTTTGATCATATAATTTTTGTATGACACGTGTTAAAACATTCCATTACATTAAAAAAAAGTTTTTATGTTAATGGTATAAATAATTCGTTGAAGAAAGTAGTAGGTTTGGAATGTGTAGCACGTAGATAGGCCGCAGAAATACGGTATGACTTAAATTGCGAATTACTTCAAGGTAACTCGGACTGATATCCGACTTGCCTTGAAATATTGTATATCAAATAACTCTGTTTAAGATACTAGCAAATTACAAATAATTCCTGTCAAAGATGGAAAATAATTTTAAATTTATTTCATTCACATTTACTCACGATATAGATCCGATACCGTTAAAATAACCCTCCGTGTAAGCCCATGTGTAGAATTCGGATTTAATGACTAATTCTGCTGTGACGTTGAATTCCTCCTGGGCCTTGACCTCTGGCCCAGGAACCAAAAACCATTGTATGTCAAATCCTGTCGTGACAGAATGATCAAATATTAGTGGGTCCCATTTGTATATGTAGCATACACCATAGCCTAAGTTTACATACATCTTAAATGAAAATGTATGCATATATTTAAAGGGACACATGACAATCTTGATTTTTAAAACCTCATGGCGTCCCGTTAGTTTTCCAACATAACTTGCATTTGTTCAATCATTAATATTAATTATTAGAGTAGTTTAAAGCAACTTGTTTTTAAATATTGCTAACTTTTATTATATGCACAAATAATATAGTTAAAACAATACATGAATAACGAAGACAAACACAATCTCAATTTGTTATTAAATTTAATGCATGCAGTTTTAAAGTCAAAACGACGCAGGATTAATGAACCGAGTTGCTAATTTTAGTGGTTGATATAAAACTCAAGATTGCCGTGTGTCCCTTTAAACACGATTTATTATTGAGGGTTTTGAAAAACTTGGAAAATGGTGAAAGGCAGTTCAAAATATAATTATAAACAAAGAAGATGTGTTGATTTCAGTAAAGGTTCTTTTGAAACGGATATGGAAGCCACCATTTTGAGAAGTTCTAAATAACCATAAATGGTGGAAAATTTACATCAAAGGAAAACACAGAAAATGAATAAAAAAAACAACACTTTGTCTAATAATACATTATGTGATCTGTTACGGATTTTGCATTTATTTTGCAGCGATTTTCTTTGCATTAATTGATATTTATAAATATGCCAACATGTATATGGTCATTTAGAACTATGTTAAAATGGCAGCTTCCATATTCTCTTAGAACAACCTTCAAAGGTGCAAGCTTCATTGTTTAGCATCCGATTCCGATAGTTATTTCACCCTTTTCCAAGTGTTCAAAACTCTCAATAATAAAGTTTGAATATATGCCCATAATCTCTTTGAGAGGTGTGGTCCAAAGACCAGCACACGGATGGACTAGATTACAGCAGAACAGAAAAAACAGCTCATATTTAATAAATAAAATCTCGATTAAATAAACACATTAACATATATTGAATAACGAAGTCATTATTTAAGGACAATTGGTAGACCATCTTTATAAATGGTCTACTTCGAAATTTATTTCAAATAAAAAACAAAACAGCATTGAATAAAATTGAAATAAAAAAGAATTCGGATATAAAGGGCACAATTTCTGCCATATAAGTATTATTTCTGATAGTATGTTCACGCTTACTGCCATGTATTATACGGCTGACATTGCTCATGCCTACAATGTTCATTAGATTAAAAATTTCACTTGACCATATCTCATCCATTTTGGATCCTTTTTTTTTAAGATGGCCGCCAAATAGACATTAACCCAAGTAAACCCCATTAGACCAAACATACGCTTCAATGTTAGTGGTTTTAATAATGAAAGATGTTGATATGTTGGCATTACCCTGGCAATCGTCTTTGGGTTCGGTATTAGTGGGGCTGGCGTCCAGATCCCAGCAATGGTACTGCGTGTTGCCGATCCCATGCCAAGACGTCACCATCTGGCATCCAGCTAACAACTGTAATTATAATGTCTTCGTAACAAGAATGTCTAAATGCAGGACCAAATTTCCAACTGAAAGAAAGTTCTCAACTAAATTAAATGGAATATATCCTTATACTTAATGAAACGTTATTTAGGAAAAATCTGAAACTTAGAAAAGGGGGAATGTATGAATGAATGAATGAATGAATGATCAAAATCGTATGATAAACAAAGACGACAGGCCTATAACAATTTGATTAACATACATTAGTATTGCACATCCTGATTTACTGTTCTATGTATGTGTTAGCTTTCAGTATTGTCATTTGTGTGTTGCGTGTTGCTATTTTGTGATTTAGAGTGGACTATTTTATGTTCTCTTAGTTTGAACTTTGTATTTCATATGCACTCTCGCACTTTTCCCAATGCATTTTGCTAACTTTGTACTGCTTTGTAGGTAATGATGTAACTGTGTTGTAAAGCGACTTGTAAATAAATATGACTTGACTTGACTAAATTATTCTTTTGAAACATGGAAGCCGACATTTTCAGAAGAACTATGACATAAGTTATAAATCGCTATAAATAAAACATTTATAAATATGATAATTTATTGATTTATAAAAGAAAATCACATCAACTTTATAAAAATTAACATACTTAAGTGTAAAATTGCATTATATTATCAGTTAATGATTTTGCATTCACTGGCAGTGGCTATATTTGTTTTAAATGATATTTATCAATATGCCTTATATGGCAATTTCGAAATATGACGCCTTAGTTCTCAAAATGGCAGCTTCTATTTTCGTTTTTGAACAACATTCAAATGGTCATATCTTCTTTGTTTATCGTCCGATTTTGATAATTCTTTTACCCCTTATCCAAAGGTTTTTTTCTGAACTCCATTTTTAAAAGTATGTCTACATTTCCTTTGATCTCCTTTGGAAGAATGTTTTTAATCATCCACGCATGGCTTCAAATAAAGCATTTATCTGGAGCAAATCCGGGTCATGAGCAACGTGTGCACAGTGTTACGCGGAATGAATGATATTTTCTCAATTCTTCAAAATAAAAAATAATACTCACATTTGTAACCATTTTTTAATCATTGCCACTGGCTCGGAAATTACGTTGGGAGCGAATAGCTTCATTTGGAGTAAGTCCCAGTTATTTTAGCTGTTGTCATAAAATGTGCATAATTTTAAGTTTGTAGATCATGTTTACATGTTTCAATAAGGTAAACTATACCATACTATACATGTATATGTATTTTCGGATATGTTTGATTATTTTTGATTTTTGTGTTTATAGTGAGGTGGGATGGAGTAATTCAAATAAATCTTGTCGTGTTAGGTGTTTATTAGAGAAATTCCAGGTCTCACATAACTTAAACAGTTAGCTTCCTTGCATGTCTTGGTAGGACAAATGTGCTTAAAAACAGAACTGTGTTATTTTGTTTTGTTTATTCTTAAACTGTGCACATTCTCTTTGGTGTAAGTTCCTTTTGTCAAAATTGGATCAAAATAATAATTATGCAGAGTTTCAAAAATAAATAACGTTTCTCCATGATTGGGAACACTATTGTGCGATTGGTGTTACAACGTCTTAAACGTCTTAAACGTGTTTAAAAGTATATACACATTTTTAATAAAACATTTTTATGACGAGAGAGGTGATTTCAATGTTCATTGTTAATTATCCCCAATTAGACGGGGATGTTCCCTGACCAATTTCTTATGGGGTAAATGTTTCCCAACGTATACGTTTTTTCTATCGCTTGTAGTCGAGTTGAGGACTTTAACCTTTGTATAACCAAAAATCTACTCCATCCGTGCAACTGTTACCACAAACTTCGAAAAGTACAAACTTCGAAAAGTTTTTACAAAATTGTATTATGAAATCCCTAATCTACTTTTACAATATAAAATTAATTTAAGAACTCTTCTGGCTCAAGGATTATCACAACATGACTTCTATCGTGACGTGATTTACAAACTTGCTAAAACTCTACTCTGTCAGAGCTATCGTTACCACAAACTTCGAAAAGCTTTTACAAAATTATATTATCGGAATCATAATCTACTTTTACAATATAAAATTAATTTAAGAACTCTTCTGGGACAAGGATTATCTCAGCATGGCATCTATGGTGAGGTTATTTACACACTTATTTTAATAGACTTTATTAAACTTGTTTTAAAGTTGATCGAATATGATTTTGACTATATCATTTTGAAACGCACTGTATGTTTAATGGTTGGCCTATTTATAGTACGCCACTATGCTTTCCTCTTTGACTGTAGTATGACCGGACAGATTGTGGACCCTACGATGACGTCTACATAAAGTCCAAAAGGATGGTGACGTTTGATGTTTGTCTTCAATCTTGTCTTGTTGTGCCTTTAACGGTTTACTCTCGTGTTACTCTGGCTTCTGCCAAACCACTTTGTGGCTTTGTGTGCGTGTGTGTGTTTTAAATTCATAAATATATGATCGCCTTTGTGTTATATTGCCTATTGATGCTGCCTAGTTAGCCTGGCGGGCATTTATTTATTTACAATGTCCAGTTTTATTGGGATGACAATATGGTGAGAGTTAGACTTAATGAACCTAGTTTAACCCTATAACGGTCTTTCTGCCATTGCCACTTCCGAGCCGGTACACGACAGAATGTGTACTTAGTTAAATGCTTACTCTGGGATGGTTTATGACGACAGGAATGGGTAGTAAAACAATTATTTCTTTGTGACCATTCTTTAAATGCTTCGATCAAACAGTTTTACAATATCACCATGAAAGGATCGATACTACATCAATTGCCGATTGTTTACTTCTCGTTAACTTCTATGGTCTAAAATGAAGTGATCAAATAACACGAAAATGTAATTATGGTTAGTTCGCAACCTTGACTTCCCTTTGGAACTATTGCACTTTAATATGCAATAATAAACACTTGGCCTACTGACTATAGTTTGTACGTTTGAAAACCAAGGGAATATTTAGAGACTAATTAACCCATAAACATGTTTCTACTATCAAACACTGACGGGGGAGGAATATTGTAAGATAGTACAGCGTCTGTTGGGGGAGGAATATTGTAAGACAGAACAGCGTTTGTTGGCGGAGGAATATTTTAAGATAGAACAGCGGTTGCACTATATTCCTGGAAACATTGACATATTATTGGAAACTTACATTGGTGTCTAATCCAGTTTTGCGTAATATGATAAAAGGAGGTTTCTGTTGACATACTAACCTTAATTTCACTTTAGTCAATTAATATTATACTCCACGCTATTAATGGTCTTCCAACTGACTTTAACCTTTATTTCCCATGGGCATGATTCATTGAGGTATCTATCAATTTCTATAACTTCTTCAATGGCGTTGTATTTAATAGCTGTATTAGTACAAAATACGTGTATCCACTATTGATCACTATTGGATTGTGATGAATGTGTTGTCAGAGTTGAAACGCTACAAGCTGTGTCTTTCTTTGCATGTTGCTATTGTAAATGCATAGGTAATAAAATGTTCAGCCATTTTTAGCTCTACTGCAGAGCTTATGGGATGCTGTGTTGTCTGTCGTCCGTCGTCCGTCGTCGTCCGTCGTCTGTTAACGTTTACCTCGTTAAGGAAATAGGGCCTTCTTTGTTCATCCGATCTTTACCAAACTTAAACAGAGTGTTAATATCAATGAAAGCGCGGACAAGGTCGAAAAACAGCCAGATCGGACCAGTAACAGCAGAGTTATGGCCCTTGGTTTAGTTAAAAATGCTATAGTTTGTCTTGTTAAGACGATAGGGCCTTCGTTTTTCATCCGAACTTTACCAAACTTTACCAGATTGTTAATATCAATGAAAGCTCCGACAAGTTTGAAAACCAGCTAGATTAAACTATTTATACCGGATGTATGGCCCTTGATTTTCAGAAATATGCTATATTTTGGCCTCATTAAGACGAAAGGGCCTTCATTTGGTCGGATTTCAGTGAAACTTTTCCGGGATGATCAGTACCAAGCTTAGTTGTACATATTGTCACCGTGTTCCGGTTGAATGATTTGGGCGGACATTCTCCTGAACCTGTGACTGGATTTCAACGAAACTTGTCAGGGATGATCAGTACCAAGCCTAGTTGCATATGTCATCGCCATGTTCCAGTTGAATGATATTTGAAAGAGCTATGGCCCCTTATACATAAACTTTATTTTTAGTTAGTAGAGCGTCCACAGGCCCTCTTGGGCCTCTAATAACAGTGGGGCAGATTGGTTAAAATGCGCCGAATACGTATCTGATCTCCCAACGTATACCCTTTGTTGGGACCACGGTGACGTTCTGTGTGAGAGTGTATGCTCTTAGCTCGACGAAGAGTAGGCACGTTTATATCGCCGATTCAAGTCCCAAACAATACGATTTCGTATGAAACAGGAACACGGCAGGGACGTTAATATTTGAGAAAAACATGATACAATGAGCATAGACATTTGCCAAGAACACATTTTAAATACTAACGAAAGACGAAAAATAAAAAGTACGGTCACATATTGAGATTTCTTCCAAGTAACATCAGGGGACTAGAGGCGATATGGAAGAGTGATTGTTGACAATCCAAATACAAATGAAACCTATCATAATGTTCTGAAATGTGCACATGCATTAATCTGAGCCGCACTTTACCTTCGGTTTAATTAATGTTAATGAAAAGGTTTGGTTTGGTAAACTCGACGACTCGGCTGTTGCTGTTTTTAAAACATAAATTTTAATTCATATTGGGTTAATATTGCTACCAGTGGTACAAATAAAATAATTTAATAGAACACCTTATGAATTATTATATTCACGATTTATGAAACAAACACAAGCCGAGTCGTCGAGTTTTCCAGACCTAACTACAATGTATCTCATTTACAAAACTTGTTAAATCGGACGGATTATTGGACCAATTAAAATGCAAAGTCACATTGAATATGACGCTGCAACACGTGATGATGGTTTTACCCACAATGCTATCAAATTGCCACCAGTCCCTTTCAAGTTGCCGACTGATACAGATCGATGGTACATTAGTCGATTACGGTTGATGAGAACTTTGTTTGGACACATGTAATAATAACAATATTGGAAAACGTGGAGTAATTGATCTCTGAGTGTAACAAAAACAATTTGAGCATCTTTATTTGCACATGCTCTCCCCATGCTCCCGGCATATAAACAAAGTCAAGTAGGACCAGTGGGACAACAATAAATATTTACTTTATTTGTGGTTTGTGGCATTTGATTTATGGATTCTATAACTATCTGTAACCACTGTTGTTTGGTCCTTTTAGCAGCGATGTCATTTGCAAAATGTCCTTATTCGAATCGGGTTGCCATTCATTTTTATGGCAATATGTTTAACAAAGCCGCATTTAATAGAAGAATCAATGCACTTTTAATTATTGAAAAACTCGCGACGTCATGCCGGTTTTTATTTGCACAATCATAATTGATAAGGTATTTATGAAAAAGTATAGAAAACACATTATTTTAGCATATTTAACTAATGTAAATATATATTTATGATACATCAATACTTTAGTAAAACATATGATAAAATAAGTTAGACAGAATATAAATTTTCTTATTTATTTTATTTCCATTTTAATGGGGAAAACGGTGTTATTATTTTGTATGTGTATCTTTAGGTTATAATAGCGTAAATGAGTCTTCATTGCCCTTCCATAGTAAAGTTAGAATGTTGACAACCTGTTAAAAACTCAAACCTCGTTAGAATTCTGGTAAACTTACTTTATCATGCAAATAAACATGTCTGCTATTAAACATCAACAAGGAAATAGGGGGTTTAATACCTTCTAAGAAACATTTCTTCAGTTGTATACTAACACCGGGTCAAAGGTCAACACTATTTTTACCCCTTGCAATTTCCTACCCTGTCTACTTTCACTTCTCAAATTTATATCAAAAAAAGTCAAAAACATGATGAGCTGCATTTTCAAATATCAACAACATGTCCAGAATACAGTTACAGCCAAAAAATAACAGGAAACTGCACTAAAAAAAGTTTTTAAAGAGAAAAGATTAGCACTCTTTAATACAGAACTACTTTCGACTGCACCAGGCGAGCACATCCTGTTGATTTAGTGTAATTAGACCTATAAGGGATTATTTTGCGTCATGTTTTTTTAATTAAACTGGTCGATTCAACCCAACAACTTAATAAAAGAACATTTTGACTTGTTTCGCAATGCCGAATGACTTCATCTTGATATTATTGCGATTTACCTGCGCTTGACCATGCACTAAATCGAGTCGATTTTGTCGCGAAATTAAGAAATAATAAAAAAAGCCATATCTCAGCAACCGTTCAACATTTTCTCATCAAATCACCTCTGGTGGCTTTGTTTTGCATCCCTGAGTATGTATACCACATATTTTGCCATATATATTTCACAAGAATTCCAAAAAAAATAAAAATAACACATTTTGAGAGGAAATCAGAAAATTTGAGGAAAAGTTGCCAAAAACACTCTAAAATAGTCTAAAAGTCTAAAATGATATTTTTTTCTCTGTTTCTGAGTTAAACTCACCTATTCAAACAAAATAAATGCCTAGAAAATCATTTTTTATGCAATTCTGAAAAATACATGATTTCTCCTTATATGTTATAATAGCGTAAATGAGTCTCCATTGCCCTTCCATAGTAAAGTTAGAATGTTGACAACCTGTTAAAAACTCAAACCTCGTTAGAATTCTGGGAAACTTACTTTATCATGCAAATAAACATGTCTGCTATTAAACATCAACAAGGAAATAGGGGGTTTAATACCTTCTAAGAAACATTTCTTCAGTTGTATACTAACACCGGGTCAAAGGTCAACACTATATTTAACCCTTGCAATTTCCTACCCTGTCTACTTTCACTTCTCAAATTTATATCAAAAAAAGTCAAAAACATGATGAGCTGCATTTTCAAATATCAACAACATGTCCAGAATACAGTTACAGCCTAAAAATAACAGGAAACTGCACTAAAAAAAAGTTTTTAAAGAAAAAAAGATTAGCACTCTTTAATACAGAACTACTTTCGACTGCACCAGGCGAGCACATCCTGTTGATTTAGTGTAATTAGACCTTTAGTTAGTTTCTCTGGATGTGGACTTTATTGTTAGAGATTTCCTTTTGATGGGATGTAGTTTTGTTTACACTGTCTTGTCTATTTGGGCGCTGAAGACAGGATAATAGCGAGGATTGTGCGCATATAAAATCGATTCAAGCTAACCAGTAGGCCTTATTGGCTACTGACCGTTCCAAGTCGGTAACCCTGTCTTCACCACCCTTTCTGTTGTTTTTTGTCTCTTTCATTGTAGTTTCAAGTCCTTGTTTGCAGTACAGTTCGGACCTACGATGCCATTGCGTTCGGACGCTGTGGTTCCTATAGGACCCTATATATCATTTTGCATAAATAAATCAAGTAAAATATACTAGGCGCGCTCTGGAAGAAAGAATGGTCCAGAAACGAATAAAAATGTTCGTAAGTTGTGTATGAAATGTTTGTAACAACGCTAAAGGTAACAATTTCAACGCTAAATATAGCAACTTCCGCTAAAGGTAACGATCACCTATACCGCTAAAGGTAACAGTGCTTACGCCACAGGTGCCAAATTAAATAAAAAGAACCCGTTTACTAAATTTACATTGAAACTGTTTATGTTGAAAACAAGTTTTACCTTTAGCGTTAGTCTGGTTACCTTTAGCGGAAGATGTGATTGCTACCTTTAGCGGAGATTGTTACCTTTAGCGTTGAAATTGTTACCTTTAGCGGCGATTGTTACCTTTAGCAGAATTGTTACCTTTAGCGTTGTTACACAATATGTTAAAACCCGGCTTATAGATTGGCGTAAACTGGGCGGGGCGGGCGGCGGCGGGCGTCCACATTTTGTGTGTTCTATATATCTAAGCATTTCCATGTCCGATATTCATCAAACTTTAACAGCACCTTCCCTTCATCAAGCACTGACCTTACCCTAAAAACTAGGTCACTTTGACCTACTTTCCCTAAAATATGCGTTACGTTAACCTTTTTGTTTAAATGTTTCGGCTCGGGTGGGGTTGGTGGTGGGTGGTGGAGGTGGTGGGGGTGGGGAATATTTTTTTGTTTTATCTCAGCATTACCATGTCCGATCTTCATCAAACTTAACAGCACTTCCTCTCATCAAGCATGACCTTACCCTAAACACTAGTCACTTTGACCTACTTTCTCTAAAATATGCGTTACGTTAACCTTTTTGTTTAAATTTCGGCCGGTGGGGGTGGGTGGTGGTGTGGTGGGAGGGGTGGGGGTGGGGGAATAAACTGTTTTGTTATATCTCAGCATTACCATGTCCGATCTTCATCAAACTTTTAACAGCACCTTTCTCTCATCAAGCACTGACCTTACCCAAAACACTAGGTCACTTTGACTACTTCTCTAAAATTATGCATTACGTTAACCTTTTTGTTTAAATTTCTGCCGGGTGCGGTTGGTGGTGGTCTGGTGGGAGGGGTTGGGGTGGGGGAATAAACTTTTTGTTATATCTCAGCATTACCATGTCGATCTTCATCAAACTTTAACAGCACCTTCCTCTCATCAAGCACTGACCTTACCCTGTAAACTAGCTCACTGTGACCTACTTTCTTCAAAATATGCTTTACGTTAACCTTTTTATTTAAGGTTCGGCGTGTGGGTGGGGGGGGGGGGGGGGGGGGGGGGTAGTATTTTTGTTATATCTACAGCATTACCATGTCCGATCTTCATCAAACATTATCAGCACCTTCCCCTCATAAAGCCACTGACCTTACCCTGAAAACTAGGCCACTGTGACATACTTTCCCCAAAATATGTGCTATAACATTAAAGCATTCTCCCACACCCAAAAAAAAACTATTTAGAAAAGCTCTATTAAATAGTTACACCAAACACACGGGCACTTATCTTTCAATTTTGGAAAACCCGGCTTTAACGCACCGGGCGTTTATGTCCTTGTTATGAAAATGGAAAACTCGACTGTTTTTTGTTGTTGTAAATCATAAATAACTAATGCATATGTTTGTAATAATAATAATATCTTTATTTCAAGAGGATAATATATTTGTCTACAAGTCAGTCTAACATATGATCCTCAGACAAAATAGAATATATTTGCAGTTTATACAAACATTATTAAAGACTATTGGTCAGCCATCTTTGATCCAAGCCTTCTACTTAGTGTTGGTTAGTGTTGGTTGAACCACCAGTCCTAACAATAGTATGTGTATGTGTGATTTAGCCTGGGACAGTAGCACTTTACACAGGTTTGCAATCATATTATCCAAAAACTAGATTTGAACTAAGTATAACCTATGATGATAATTTAATAGAAATTGTTAAATCTTTTTCATATCTGGGAATTGTTTTTACTCAAGGTGGATCTTTCCATGAAACACAATGTACATTAGCTGGTCAGGCTCAGAAAGCAATATTTAAACTAAATAGATATCTATACAAATTTTACAGATATCACTGTACAGCACAAACTTGATTTGTTTCCTATTCTAAATTATGGCTCTGAGGTTTGGGGATTTGTAACAGCATTAAGTATAGAACGAGTGCATACACAATTTTACAAACGAGTATTAGGCCTAACAGGTAAAACGATCAACACAAAACGATTTTATTTATGGCGAATTAGGAAGGGACGAGTCTTGTAACGCAGAGATATATTAAAATAATTACGTATTGGCTGAAAATACTGAACGTTATGAAAATAAGTATATACGCCATGTTTACAATATGATGATAGTGGATGCTAAGATATATCCAAATAAAAAGAATAGGGTAAATTTTTTAAAAAAACTTGTTAGAATCACTTGGTTTTTATCGTGCATGGTTATTTCAAGGGGTTGGCAATAAGGAATTGTTTTTATACTGTATAAAACAAAGAATAAATGATAATTTCATTCAAAATTGGCATTCAAGGTTAGAGAATTCTAGTAGGGCAATTTTTTATAAACTGTTGATTATAATTTTGATCTTAAGCCATATCTAAAACTCGTAAACATACCAAAGTTTAGACAGGCAATGTCAAAGTTACGTGTGTCCTCTCATACCCTTGAAATAGAAGCTGGAAGATGGCAAAAACCAGTCAGTAAACCAATACATGACAGAATATGCGTCGTCTGCAATACACTTGAAGACGAATATCACTTTGTTATTGAATGTAGCATGTTTAATGAAATAAGAAATCATTACAGAAGTAAATGTTTTTGGAAAAGACCTAACATGATCAAATGTTTAGAACTTTTTAAATGCGAAAACAAAAAGACACTGCAAAACCTTAGCGTCTTTATATATAAAGCCTTTGAAATTAGAAAATCAATGGTATATAAGTAATACATTTACAATAGCCGTTTTTGTTGTTTTTATGTTATTCTAAAGTTGCATGTTTACGTTATAATATATTTGTTTGTTACAAACTATGTGTATACATTTGTGTACTAGTTAGAAGCTTTCCATTTATCACGATAGTTAAATCTAATATTATATATAAATTAATATAAATATGTTCATGAACATATTAGTGATTCAATGTCATGGTTCAGTCACCTTTTCTGCATATTTTGCGGTGAAAGCAATATAACATTAACTGCTAAAGTATTAATTGTTACCTTATACATATGAATACTTTTCTATTAATTATGTTAGTTGTTGGTATAATGTTGTATATATCTTTCACTGTCGCTGTCAAGTTTATATGTATTTGTTGTATCCTCACGGGTTTTATGACCCATTGGAATTATCTGAATAAACACATATGTTAACTAAGTATATGTTTTATAACATTTCTTTATAAATTAACCTCCTTGTAATCAATCCCAGTTGACGAAACATACAAGCTGATCTCCTGAGCTGTCATACAATGATGTTTTCAATTAAGAATTCATTCTTTTAAAACAATATACCGAAAATATATGTAAGTATGCAATCAATGTTATCTAGCCCAGCAGATCAAACATACAAGCTGATCCACTAAACCGTCAAACATAAAGGTTTTACTGTATTGTATATATGAAAGTATGTAATCAATGTTATCTAGCCCAGCAGACGAAACATACAAGCTAATACACTGAACCGTCTAATATTGATGTTTTATTGTATTTATATTAGTTTATGTTTGCATAATAGTATTGACCTAATCAGACCCTATCACACACATAACAAATACTCTTTGTAGGTAAGTCTTTAACTTTACATATGCACCTAAATATATAGTTTTTATGATTGCTTAAGAATTTGTGTCGTTAAAACATCGATGCTGTACCAGACCCACACTGATAGTAGACATACTTTTGAAATTATATGTTTGAAATGATATAGCAGATGAGGACAGAAGATGATTTTTCAGTAACGTTTTAAATGAACTTAATGATTTTGAAAGCCGTATTTCATGGGGAAGTTTATTCCCATATTGAAAATGCCTTATCATAAACTGCTGTGTGAGATCTTGTAACGTGCAGTGTGTCATTTGTGGAAGATGTTAAATACATATTGTACATAAAGCTCTTCAATAAAAAAAAACACACGCATTTAATAGAGCCGTAGAACTAATGCATCATCTTGAATTAATAATGGTGATTTTTATACAATAGAAAGTAGCCGTGAATCGTCGAGTGTTCAAGCCCAAATTAAATCGGGCCGACTTTGCTGCTTAGTTTAGCTAGTCCCTTTAACATCCATAAACGTCCATCCTTACACGTGCGGGTTATAGAAATCACTTAAATATTCGTAAACATTCATGCAGCGCAATAATTATACGAACTTGTAATAATATTTATACGAACTTTTATTTTTATACATTTATCTAGTTAGTGCTCCAAACGTGTATTATATGATGTTTTATCAAGGGATATTCATATTGTCCCAGTTGTTAGTCCACTGCCTGTCATACTGACCCGAGGTTAATATCACAGACCTGTCATATTGGCCCGAGGTCAGTATGACAGACCGAGGACTAAAAACGGAGTCAATATGACATCAATTGATTAATGACTATTCTATTAACTGACCATTCAATTAAGGCAGTTATATGGGTTAATGAGAATGATATGAAATTACCAATATGCCGATTCCATACGGCATAATCAGAGGCAAAATCCGTGACATTTCTTTCTTTAAAACATTCACAAAATGTCCTATCCTGGTGTGTTTGTTTGAATAGTGATTTATGTCATTTTTAGCACAAGTTATGTCATATATGACGGCCGATTGTTTTTGTGGTAGAGGCAGACCATCCCGTTTTAATTGAGTAGAACCAGTACTGTATACCTCCCGCAATCCGTGATCGACCCTTTCTCACTTAACAAGCCGAGCTCCCAGTGGTATTCGAACCCGCTACGGTCTCCTCCTAGTCAAATGTTGGTTTTGTAAAGGGTATATTTGTTAGTTTAGTTGTAGGTGGTGTTTTGGTTGGAGGGTCGGATTAATTTTCAAGGAGAAGTGAGACAACATTTTTTCACGAGTGCTTAGTACAAACAAACTAATTTAGTTTTCTCATTTCGAGATGATAAAAATCCGATGTTCACTTATCAATACATATAATGAACCAAAACGTCATCTGTACTTATATATTTACATTCATTTGAAACTTTCTGTTAGCAAAAACAACACAGTGTCTAATTTCGAATAAACGTCCCTTTTCAAGGAGACGGAGCTATTGCGCACGCTTCCAATGTGTCTCAATAGAAAATGTATATTCCACTGAAAATACACTAACGATAGTTGCCCCTCTTAGGCTTTCCTGTATCGGTATCTTTGTCCCAAGTCACGTTATTGCTGATACTATCGCGACGGAAAATAATATTTTTATTTTTTATTTTTTTTATTGGCGTAATGCGCATTAATGTAAATTCGGCGTTTAAAACCACATACACACTTTACGCATGCATGGTAAAATTGCCGATCACGCGTTTAACCCCGAAAAAAACCCACAAAAGATGTGAATTATTTAAAAACGACCTGATTTTAAATTTCCCTGCATTGAAAAGTGTTATTTCGATCTTATATGCTACAACTACTACCTCTTGCTTTTAACTACATCATCAAAAAAAAAAAAAAAAAAAAATTCTGTTGTGTTTGCGATTGTAATTAAATTGGCCTATTAGCATCAATTCTTGCATCAACCTGTACTCAGATCGAATACTAATGGGCTTACAATGTATTTATACCAAAAAGCATCTTTATCAAACTAATGTAAATTGCTGTTTAATGAAGATGTATTCGATCTATTAGCCATGTTGTCTTTATCCGTGTTTTTCACAAACATATATAGCGTGACAAAATTTAAATCGTTGGCTTATCGTGGTTTTGAATTCGTTATTGTGATTGTGTTTCAAAAAGCTATGGATGTTTTCTCCGGAGTAAATTTCAAGCATACCGACTCGAAGGAGAGTAATTCTCGCATTTTACGAATAAGAGCTTAAAGGTGCTTTTCCAGATATATGGAAAATTGCTAAAGCCAAACCTTTATTTAAAGCAGGTGCTGCGGATGATGTTAATAATTATCGCCCAACGTCTATACTACCTGTCTAAACTGATTGTAAGGCATGTATACGATTCATTCATGGAATTCCTCCTTTCTTTTAAATTACTGACACAGTCACAAAGTGGTTTTCGTAAAAAGCTGTGAAACAGCACTTGTTCTTTTGATAGATAAATGGCTTAAAACCCTAAATGAAGGAAAGTTTGTTAGAACAATCATGGTAGACTTCAGACAAGCATTTGAATTAGTCGATCACGATATATTATTGAAAAAGTTAAAATGTTTTAAATTTAGCGAGTTGACCATAAAAATGTTAACATCATACCTAACTGACCGGAAAAAAAGTTAAAGTAAAAATGTTGTTTTTTTTCTTCAAATTTAAATGGTGTTATCTGTGCATTACCGCAAGCGTCCTTGGAGTCCTTACTTGGTCCCCTGTTCTGAATCTTTATTAATGATCTACCTCTACATATGATTGGCACACTAATCCATACTGATATGTATGCTGACGATACAACTATAAATGATATTAATGATTCGTTAATTACAATTGAAAACAATATGCAAACTGCACTGAATATATTGCAAAACTGGTGCTTAGGAAACGGCATGGTAATGAACACTGGAAAAAAATAAAGTCTTGCTAATTATAACACCTCAGAATCGCGCAGTACTACAACACGTACCTATGTGTTTAAACTATAATAACACGGATATTCAATTGACCTCTGGAAGTAAAGTACTAGCAGTAAACTGAAGTGTGATGAAGATAATACACACTTTGGAAAGAAATAGTCATCATATATGTGGCTTTTATCTAGAATAAAGTAATACATTCAACTTAAATAGTGACACAGCCAAACAGCTCTATTATTGAGAGTTCTGAAAAACTTGGGAAAAGGTGCAAGAATGATCAAATTCGGATGGTAAACAAAAAAAGATATGACCATTTAAAGGTTGTTCTAAAACGAATATGGGAGCCGCTGTTTTTAGAACTATGACATCATAGTTACGTATTACCATATATGTAATATTGATAAATATCATTTAAAACAAAGAAAATCACTGCAAATGAATGCATTTTTTACTGGTCATGTAAAGTATTATTGCCATTAAGTATTACATATTTTTCATACAGCTGCTGTCATTTTCCCCTATATATCAGTAAATTTTCATATTTATAAATATTCCATATATGGTAATTTAGAATCGTGATGTCATAACTCTCAAAATGGCCGCTTCCATATCCGTTTCAACACAAACTTCCAATGATCATATCTTCTTTGTTTATCATCCTATTTTAATAATTCTTTCACCCTTATTCATGTTTTTCGGAACTCTCAATACTAAAGATGGTTTGGCTGTGTCGCTACATTCCCTTTAACTATAGAATTATTTACTATAAGGCTTATATATAGTCACTTTTAGCTTTTTGTATTTATGATACAGGGAAATACGACGAAAGCAAATATTAATAGTCTTATAAAATACAAAGAAGAGCTTTCCGTATTATATTAGGCAACGAATATACAGAGATCACTCACATGCCAAATTATCGGAACCAATCAGAGTGCAGTTATATACCAGTTAATACCGCAACTCGGTCATGTGTCTACTAAACAGAAGGTTCAGGGTTCGAGCCTTATATAAGGCAACATTTTTTTAAACCATACAATATTTCAAAAAATATTATACGAAACTACTACGGAATAATTCCGATTGGTTCCGACAATTTAGCGTTTGAGTACTCTGTACATTCTCGGAATTACAATAGATCAACACCTAAAGTGGGATGTTCAGATAAGCAAAGTCTGTAAGCATATATCGAGTAAATTCACTCGTTTAAGACGAATATATTTGACACTTGATATGAAAAAGCTATTCTATAATGCATATTTATTTCCAATATTTGATTATGGTTCTATCCTCTGGAGTCCAGTTAGTTGTTCTACATAACTATCATATGTGTAAATCAATAATAAACAAGCAAGGTTTTACGCAAGCGTAAAATAGCTGCAGAGAGGCAAGAAGTTAACATAATAATATATCAAGTCACGGGTGTTAAAACAAAATTGAAAAAAAAAAAATTGTCACGGAGACATAAACACGCCACGACCGTTTTTTCTTACATTCTTCCCGATTTTTACCATCAGTTCTTCCTACCAACCATTTTAAATCAATGTGGGCGACCTCGCTTCTTTCTGTTCAAAAACCTTGACATGCCTTACATATTGATTACAATTACCTTGTAATACGACGTGCTAGAAAGAAATATAAAAATATCGGACAGGGAAAGTAGCATTCAAGGAGGACAGTCAACCACAAAACACAGAAACAAACACGCAAACAGACAAACAAGAAGGCAAAAGCAATAATAAATACAAACGACATCACAAACACAAAAGGGTTGACAATATGGCTACCGCCTTGGAACGGTCAGTGGCAAAGTAGGCCACTGGGGGTTACACATCACCACAGAAATACAATTGTTCACGTGTGCGTTAGAGTGTACATTACAACACATATAAACTGTTCACTGTTACCATGCGTAATTATAAGATTGCATTATCAAAGTGAAAAATGTAAAGGATTAATATAAACCAAAGAAAATTTAAAAAAAATAAAGAAAAAAAAAGGAAAATCAGCAGGCTTGAACCCTACCTTCCTGGGTAGTAACACGGCGCCTCGACCAACTGCACTATTGAGGCTTCTGAATGTTTCGTCGCTAATATACATATAATAGTAATGATTACATGCTACATTTTCAGTAGACTGGTTTACGAAAACGTCATTTCAGCAAGTGAAATGGTAACCTTTCAACATTACAAAATATGTGTTTATACCATTCAAGTTTTTCAGACGAGTTCTCTAAGAATTCAAGTTGTAAAGCATGCGTATTGCCACTAACATGAGTCACAGTCTGTTAACCATAGACAGATATAAAAGCCATATAAAAGTGAATAATGGTTTGAATGATTCAAAACAAATGTTTCACGTATTACTTATTGTTAGTAATATTACACCAATACAAATGAAAATCCAAATGTTTACCTTTTATTACTTTTCTGTGATTTCTATATGTAACAAACTCATAACTTCTCGTTACAAAATGTTTCTCAGATCAAGACTAAAATGTATTAGATTTTAACTACGTTCGATTTGCTTGTTCGTGAAAATAAATACGCCTACCATCTCGTGAAACATTTCTTAATAAGCGAACGCAGAATCTTTATCTATTTAATTATATATTCAGCAGGTTTAACGTCAACATTATGCTAGATTAATATGTCGAGGTGCTAACTGTATTACTTGATATAATATAGACACATGTACATCGATTCATACTTTGCAAATCATTTAGAATTTAGAATATATATTTTTCTTGGTCTGCAAGAAATATATTGGGTTTACAGACTGGCTAATGGATATCCAGTTAATCATACTGAATATTTCTGATTAAATATGCAACTGTTGAATGTGAAATCACCCATCCCGACACCACTGAACCCATTTTCGTGAGTATATTCTACAGAAAAACGCAATATGAAACTGATTCATAATTAATAGGAGCTGTGCATTAATTATGACCAACATCTAATGCTACTGAAACTGAATAACCGGATTTCATATTTGCATTATCAATTTTTAATGAATTTAGCTTTGATTAAAGACGAGACCATTAAAACACGTTGAATAATGAGCTCCGCCAATCAATTGATAAATCGTGCCTTCTGGATATGTATTTTACACATAGTGATATATCACAGCATTATCAAAATCAAAAGTATAAGAACGGAATCAAAACATTTATGACGTATCGCCTTTTTCACGGATAAATATTTGGGTAATATCAAAACGAATATAAATATATACAGGGTATTTGTTGTTTTGTCGTGAATAACATATTTTTATTTCAAACTTTATGTTTTCACGAATGCGAAGCTGGGTTGAAATATAAAAGTTTTCTCACTTCGAGAGGAAATAAAATATGTTATTCACGACAATGCAACACATTTTCGTTTTATTTTATGATTTTACAAACAATTTTTAGGGAAACTACGGTAGAACAACAAGGGAGGCAATTTCAATAACTAAGCCACTTTACACATGTCTTGCCCGACTGAAAAAATAGTCAAAAGATATTTTTTTATACCCAAATAGAATTTTTTTAAAAATATATTTATAGTGGCAATCATTTCCTTTTAACTTTTAAAATCCATTTCGAATCAAAAACATTTTTTTTAAAAAATGTGGCAGCTACTGTTAAAATAAAACTCTGTATTTCACAATGTGAAATAACACTTTTATTTCACTGATACAATGCAGTATTTCATTGCTTATTATAAAATAAAATATACATATATTCCTATACCATATGTTACTCTGTATCACAGAGTTTGAACGAATTAAGTAATTAAGTAACAATCTTGGAATTTCCTTGGTCATCATAGTCTTTAATATACCTTGCCAAATATATCGGTATAAGGGAGTTTAAATGGTTCCGTATGTTGACTTTGTAACATTATCATCTATGTCTAACCTCTAATTTGTTTAAAACTAAATGACCAGCATGGTGATAGTAGTTTATGTAAGCAGACACTGTCTTGACCAATTGACCAATTATTTGAACGGATCGTCCGACATGTTAGAATATAGCATAATGCATACAGTATGAGCATATTATTTAAGCGAACAGATTAATAAAAAATTGTGTAATTTTGTCTTAAAAGTCCACGTTGTCCACATATTTATTTTAAAGCAGCTGGTGTCATACATACACATATATTAATCGTTTCTTGTAGTGTCATACATACACATATATTAATCGTTTCTTAATCGTTTCTTGTAGTGTCATACATACACATATATTAATCGTTTCTTGTAGTGTTAAATTAATGTGATTTTACAATTTAATTTTAAGACAGGTTAAGTATGTTCCCGTCCAAAATTCATGAAATGTATATTATCTATTTACTTATGGTGTACTTTTAGAGTATAGTATCTCTTTACTATGAGTGTACTTTTAGATGTATAGTATCTCTTACTTATGGGTGTACTTTTAGATGTATAGTATCTCTTTACTTATGGGTGTACTTTTAGATGTATAGTATCTCTTTACTTATGAGTGTACTTTTAGGTGTATATTATCTCTTACTTATGGGTGTACTTTAGATGTATATTATCTCTTTACTTATGGGTGTACTTTTAGAGTATAGTATCGCTTGACTTAGGAGGTACTTTTAGATGTATATTATCTCTTTACTTATGGGTGTACTTTTAGATGTATAGTATCTCTTTACTTATGAGTGGTACGTTTAGATGTATATGTAGCGAGGTTTCTTATGGGTGGTACTTTTAGATGTATAGTATCTAGTTACTTAGGGTGTACTTGGTAGAGGTATATTCATTTACTTATGGGTGTACTTTTAGAGTATATGATCTCTTTACTTATGAGAGGACTTTTAGAGGTATATTATGCTAGGGCACTTAGGGTGGGACGGGGATATGTATATTATCTTATTTACTTATGGGGTGACTTTTTAGAGTATATGTATCGCGTGTCTGATGAGTGGACTTTTAGATTTATAGGTATCTCTTTTACTTATGGGGGGTACTTTTAGATGTATAGGCTCTGGACTTGGGGGTACGTTTAGATGGTATAGTAGCTCTTACTGGTGAGGGTACTGGGGGGTAGGATGGAGAGTTACTGTGGGGGGTAGGGGTGTGTAGTGAGCGAGTGTCGGATGAGTGTACTTGGAGAGGTGTATGTGAGCTACTGGTACGGATGGGGTGGTACTTTTAGATGTAGTAGTATCTCTTACTTGATGGGTGTCTTTTAGATGTATAGTACTCTTTACTTATGAGTGTACTTTAGGTGTATATTATCGCTTTGACTTTGGGGGTACTGTTTAGATGTCTATTATCGCTTTACGTATGGGTGTACTTTTAGATGTATTATCTCTTACTTATGGATGTGTACTGTTAGATGTATATTATCTCTTTACTTATGGTGTGACTTTAGGTATCAGTATCTCTTTACTTATGAGTGTACTTTTTAGATGTATATTATCTATTTACTTATGGGTGTACTTTTAGATGTATATTATCTATTTACTTATGGGTGTACTTTTAGAGTATATTATCTCTTTACTTATGAGTGTACTTTTAGATGATATTATCTCTTTACTTATGGGTGTACTTTTAGATGTATAGTATCTCTTTACTTATGAGTGTACTTTTAGATGAATATTATCTCTTTACTTATGAGTGCACTTTTAGATTGATTGATTCTTTATTTTTTCCTCCCAGTTGGAGAGCATACAATATAAGTTTACATATAAGCATTCAAACAATTCAATAATAATATATACATGACAATCAGTAATGTAGGGACAAATATACGCAGTAACACAGAAGTACTACTACAATAGACAATGAGAGAAATTTTGACATAGAGTAAAGTATAAGAATAAGTTAATATATATACATTCATGTTGGAGTCTTTTAATATAATTAAACTGATTCCATGACTGTACTCGTATGTTCATGGAACATATTTGCTTACCCTTATAATAAATACTTTTCATATTCAATATGTACAACAGATTACAAAGTGTTAAAAAATTGTTATGTTTAAGATAAACTAGTAATCGAGTCCATACCCAGCCTTTATGAAACGAAATAAAAGATCAGGTATGGAATCACACATAGTTTACTTCATCTTACCAGTTTAGCAAATACATTCTTGAAAAATAAACATCATAACATCACTCTCCCTTACGGAAGCGTAAACACACGATACAACACACTTCCAAAAGACAACATTAAAAAATATATATACAAATTAGACAAACTGTGTCACTGTGTGTGAGCAAAAGGACTTTGGCGGCACGATTACACTGCAAACGTATCCGTTCTAAGTATGCACGTTACTACATGCACTGAGATCATATGGTGATTGGTTTAAAGAAAATTACCTGCCAAATAGCAGCAAAATTACACAACAAAACGGTTTATCAAAACTCTCTCCAGGTGTTCAGGTCATATAATATTGTATATGTGCCGATTGTAAAAGTTGACTGTGGTTGGAGGGATAGTTACTTTAAAATGTACGTGTTTAAGCAAATATTAACCAAAACGAAAGCAGTGTGCATACAACACCCAACCATGAAATCCAAAATGTCATTTAAGGCTTCGTTTACTGTGGCGTAACCATGAAGTAATAACAACGCTCTGTTTAATGTGAGCTCACTTTGGACGTGAGAAAGTGTGGATTCTTACGGATGGCGGGAGGTATACAGTACTATTGTATTTGTGGGGGCGGGGGGGGGGGGGGGGGGGGGGGGGTGGGGGGGGGAGAGAATTTCTATAGGTAACTGTAAATCGCTGTTAGAAATACAATTGCACATTGCACAAGAAAATTGAGATTATTAGTTTTTTGTCAAAGGATGAGGCCCGTCCCATAAATAGTGTATAATAATGTAGTAAAATTATAACCGTTTTGCAATTTATGTGCACTTTTAATATATGTTAAAACAACTATGTATAGATGGATTTTCTTAAAAGACCCGTGTTAACAATTAATAGTTTTTTGTATTTTTAGCACAATATACTCTATTATCAGTTACTTCTCTGCCATGTTTTAGTAAATCTCAAATGCAAGAAACTCATCGGGACTTCAAAATTCAAAAATCGTTGTCATCTGTCAGTGTTTTTGATCACCTGAGCCGAAGGCTCATTGAGATGTTTTGGAATCACTCTTCGTCCGTCATCCGTCCGTTGTCTGTCCGTCGTCGTTATTATCTTTTGCTGCTGACGACTTTTTCTCGGAAACCGCTTGTCGGAATTCAACCAAATCTTATATGAATTCTTTAAACTGGATTTTATAGTTGCACCAACAGCTAAGGTCATTTGGCGACATTCCAGCTTTTTATTGGTAGAGGAAGACCCCAGGTGCAAACCCGGCATTTTTTCGTGCACGGGCGCGCACCTGAGTAGAACCACCGACGTTCCGCAAGCAAGCTGGATAGCTTGATACTCATATACTAAACAGTCCTGGCCCCATGGGGAATCGAACCCACAGCAGTGGGGGACATGTGATTTCAAGTCTGAGACCACTCGACCACGGACGACCCCAAGTTTATGTGAAGCATCATTATATGTTTGTTCGAATGATGCACCTGAGGACATAAATGCCCACGCAATGGGGCTTATCAGTTTCATTTAACAAATCTTAAAAAATCTTCTGCAAAAATACAAGATACAGAGCTGTGATATTTTGCATGTAAATCGTCCTTTAACTAGTTTGTTCTAATGGTGACCCTGAGGTCAAATTTGGACCCGCCTCAGTGTCCTAATCATTCACACGAACTTTAATGCTCCGGACTAAATGTGTGATGCACGGACGCACACACGGACGGACGAAAAAAGCGGCGACTATATGCTCCCCCATAATAAACAATCAAGTGTTTTTAGTTACAATATATTTTATATCAACTAAGGTAATAGTAAATGAAAAGAAAAAAACTGTGATGGGGCCTCAATATAATGTCTCTGTGGTAATCAGTCAGCGAGAAGTAAGCAGTTAAAAAGCATGCTATCCATGATTTTTCAACGACTACATTCAGTTGGGAAATGTGTCTTTAAGAAAAATGGGGTGGTCTGCCTCTACCACAAAATAAATCGACAGTCATATGTGGCCTAAAATGTAATAAGAATGACGTAAAACACTATTAAAACAAATCAGTTTGATGTAAACCCTGAAGTTCAAACATACATTAAATAACAACGCTCTATGTGATGTTACCATGAAGTCCAAAATACCATTAACACTGTATACCAATGCTAAATGGGGTGTAAACATAAAGTTCAAAATGGCATTAATAACAACGCTCAGGTCGATTCTTTACGGATGACGGGACGTAAACAGTCCTTTCATACCCAGGAATAAGTGGTTGGTCTGCCTGCACCACAAAATAACGACTGCCATACATAGCCTACAAAGTGTCGAAAAAATACGTTAAACCCCAAACAAACAAACAAACAAACAGTTTGATGTAACCATGAAGTTCATAATGACATGAAGTCCTAAATGGCATGTAACAACAACGCTCACGTTGATGTAACCATCACGTCCTAAACGGCATGTAACAACAACGCTCACGCTGATGTAACCATGCAGTCCTAAATGGCAAGTAACAACAAGCTCACGTTGATGTACCCACGAAGTCCAAAAAGGCAAGTAACAACAACGCTCACGTTGATGTAACCATGAAGTCCAAAATGGAATGTAACAACAACGCTCACGTTGATGTAACCATGCATGTAACAACAACGCTCACTTGGATGTAACCATTAAGTCCAAACAGACATTTAAATTCCTCATGATATATATTTCTAAATAAAATATAAAACAAGGTAATAATGAGTATTCTAAGAAAATTAAATAATTAAAAAAAGAACGGAAAAAGAAAGGAAAGAATATACTTACAATTGCTAACAAAGTCCAAAACTTGTGTTTATATATTGCTTCCATTTCTACACATAATCGTATACATTGAATATTTAAGTATGACTGGATTAACAACCATGCGTTCAATACATGCTAATTTACAAACAATTAATTACTTGTGCGTTCGTAAATACATGTTACAGATCTGCGACAAAAATTCTCCAATTAACGCTATCAGTCTCTCGGCAGCTCGTGTCGTGACGTTTCAACTGATTTGATTGGATCGTTTTGTCGCGAGGAACCCGGTTGACGAAGCACAAGCTAATGATGATGTTCTGCTGGATTTCTAATGCAATTGAAACGCTGTTGAATATAGTAAACGGATAAATGTATTTTGGATCAACAAAGACAGCTTTGATAATAGCATTTTATTTAATTTGCATCGAGAGAAAGTGTACTTAACCCGGCGATAGCATTAACTAGAAGTTAACGTTTGCTTTCTTTTATAACATATTGAACATACAATACATAAATCATAACCCATTTTTAAGAGCTCTGTTTACATAATTAAGAGCTAATTATCTGATTTATTTGGACCATGAAATCACAAACTCACGAAAGGAAATTGGGTCCCCATCAGGACAATGTCGGCTAACAACAGTAGGAAAGTGCTAAAATTCTGATACAAATAAATCATACGGGTGACCTATACAAATATAACACTCGAGTGACAATACCAAACACAATATTTGTTTTAATTTTACAAACAATTTTAGCATTTAAAATACTGTAGTTTCCGACCAGCATTATTATTTCTGCATGGTTGAGATATTTATATACACTTTCTGATTGTCCGCCTTGTAAATCTTCTATGAATATAATATTATACAAATACAAAACTTTTATTCACTCAGTTCATACATGAAACATGAAAACATGACGTAATGATTAAAGAATTTATCGGACAAGGCTCTGTTAGATATTTCGAATTAACAATATATTATTAGACAGATTTAAATCAAATGAATTTAATTTAATGTATTTATTGGAGGAGCTAAATTATATTCGTAATTTAAAACTGCCTATATCATTTATATATAGTTCATTTTCACTGTCGTAGAAGTAATTTACAACCACACTCTCGTATGATTCAGTCTTTACACACATTTTTCAAATCTCATAATAACATATACGCATTCGACCTCTACGGTGACGGGTCGTTTCGCACATCGGTTGTTTCGCGGGTAGTCGTTTCGCCCATCATAGAGATAGTCGTTTCGCCCACCTTATATATATATATATATTGAGGAATAATTACTTATGCAAATACTTATTTTGAGTTAGAACTATTGTATTTTAGGATTAGAAAAACATTTTTTAATGAATCAAGTATTGAATTTCGTGTTTAGAAGAATATATTAACTTGTGTTTTCTATGTAAAAAAACCATTAAAACACTTTGAATGAATCAAATATTGAAAGATAGATAATTATTTTTGCAATATTAAATCTTTATTTGTTATAAATTCAATAATTTCTATTTCAGATGATGACTACATGCAAGCCTCTCGAAGGAAAAAGCATAAACTTTCATCGTCCCAAATAGTTAATAATTACTGTTTGTCATTTACTTTGAATAAAAGAATTAGACTACAGTTGTGTTTATTGTTTATATTACCTTTACCCGTATTTCAAATATATCTACAGTATCAAACAGCCTACAAGTCTAGAGAAAATATAGATGTATTACATGTAATATTGAAGATTTTATCAAGCATTAAACTTAGCATGTCAACGTATTAATCTAGGATCATTTGTCGCGTGTTTCTTTGAAAAATGTTTACTTATTTATTTTCTAAATATTGTTTTTCGTTAACTTCGACTTAATAAAGAAATAAAATAAGCCAGAATTATAATGTGTTTTATAGCAATTAATATTTTAAAAGATCGGTTAAGTCATTGATTGTTAAAGAATCCCTTGTGATATCATACTAATTGATTATAATTAGCAGTTAACAGATTAGCAAATAAACATTGTGTTTATTCAAGAAGTGTGCGCGGCAACACTTATGTGATTATAGCTTGCTTTCTTAACACGTGCAATCAGCCGGAATGCAAGTTGTTATGATGAATTAGCGGGACACCTTTAAGCTGGTATTGATCAAAGAACAAATTTATCGGCATATAAATAATTATCATTAATATTATGATAATTAAAAACATGAGTAATTTAACGTTTTTTTGACAGATAATATATATGTTAACACTATGATTATACCTTAATTTATTATTCAGTTTAATAAAACTCATTAAATTCACAATCAAATACAATACCTGATAGATGATGGGCGAAACGACTTAGTGGGCGAAACGACTATCAAAATGATGTGCGAAAAGACCGATGTGCGAACGGGAAAGTGCGAAACGACCCGGGACCGTGTGGACCCATTTCTACTTGAATCTATTCAATATTTGCTTTACAAATTCACACGCTTTTCTTCTTTGTTGAATTCATAATGTTGTAAAATGTATGTATATTAGGCTTTTTATAGCATTTCTTTTTCAAAAAAATATTTCGTAACATATTTTAGTGTTTTACATGTTAAAAGGGTAATGGTATTCATCTCCTATATCTTCATTACATAAAGTACAAACTCTGTTATTATGCACACTTGTATTCCAGCGTCCAGTTTCAAGTGTTAAATAATAAAATAGTTTTAAATAATCTGTATATATAATAACTACTAGAGTTTTCAACTGTTTCATACCATTCGTTTAAAAAATAGATCTACGAGCTTTTGATGTGCAGATGCAATCAGCCACTTACTATTTGGAAAGTCGTGCGTTTCCCAGATGCCACTAAAACCACATATAATAAAGATTTCTTTGATACATTTAAGCCATTAAAAAAATATATATATTTGTACTATTGCTACATTTGTATAAGCTATGCAATACTATATACACATCAGCTGAGAGTTTATTATTTTCTGGAGACACTACCTTTGACCAAAATTATAAAATTTTCGGGTAAATATCAATTGAGATTGGCATAGTACCGGTTTTGCCATGAACCATACAATTTGTTGTAGAAGTTTTTATGTTTAAGAAGTGTTTTAAAAACTTTAGTTGCACTTTTTCTATTATTTCTAAATTACCAAACCCCCAGATTTCACACCCATATAACAAAAAAGGTCTAACTGTTTTAATAAAGATGTAAATCGATTGGTAGACAAATATGCTTTGTTTTCTTCATAAGGCTATAGAGAGCTCTAGTGGCTTGACTGGCAAAATGTTCTTTAGCATTATAAAATGATCCACTTCTGCTAAATATTATTCCCAAATATGTGTACTCTGATACGATGTTATTTAATCTAAATGAATAATTCCCTGGTCTACCTTTCGAAAATACTAGAATTTTGGATTTTGATATGTTGACTGTGAGTTTCCATGTATCGCAATAAATATTAAGGGCTTCTTGTAGGTCATCTGCTGTTTCGCATACAATAACAGTGTCATCTGCGTATAACAAAATAAATAATTTTAAATAAATAAAAATGTCGTTGTCTAATTCCTGTTCTCGACAACGTACTCCGTTTACATTTTGATTTTGTGGGAAAAAAATGCATGTAAATCATTTAGATAAAAACGGAACAATATCGGCGAAAGATGTTCCCCTTACATTCAAAATAGGCCTATATTACATTAAAAATAGTTGGACTGGGAATTAGAGTACCCGGTATTGACTGGTGTAGGTTTAGAAAATGGAATGTTTTATAATTGTTAGAGAGGCTGGGCACGGTTATTTAAACTCTCCTTTGTTAATTTTGCGAATTTACCAATAATAGCACAGTTTTGATAACAACAATAAATGCAAAAATAAGGTATTTCAGAACAGTTTATATTTTATAAAATGCATATGAGTATATTAGACGTTATGTTATTAGGTCTGTGAAACTATCTATAAAAGCTCAGATTTTATAAATAGACTAGGTAGGTACAAAATAACATGAAGTCATCATTTTTAAATTGCCCAATTCACTTTTCCGAAAGCAAATCTAATTGTAGCAGAATATTTCTTGTATTTGCACATTTTTTTAATTGAAAATAACACCTGTCAGAATAACTGGTGTACTCAGACTACAAGTTATCGGAAGTTAGAGTATAGCAGACAGACGAAGTGGTCATGCTGCAAAACAAGAATATGGTTTCATCTCGTTGGTTGATTTAGACACATCGATGCTCGATGTTTAAAACAACCAGCTCGATGAGACTCTATCTGTTACTTATGAGTTTATATAAGCTTAAACACTATGTATGTCATTAAAAGTAAACTAACTGTATCCAGCGCGGCTAAATATAGTGTGTGAAACGTTGTCAGTTACCGCATATCCACTAAAACATCTGTGAAAATACAACTGAAAAATACTGTGTTTTTTATTAGAAAACATTTAAAGTAATATTTAATGATCAGCATGTTGGCGACCATTTTAACTGAACTCAAAGGTCGTGAAGCGCAAAATGGTAACTGTCAGCTGCTTTCATGTTGCCAACATATCTTACAATTACCTGTCGTCTGCCAAATTATATGGTAATTTGGTATTATGATATTAAATTATAGTTTATATACAACTGTGATATTTCTTGCATCATACATATATGCGATGTGTGTTCTCCGTTAGTGAACAGCTATACAGTGCGGGGTTTAGATACGTCATCGTTGTATCAAATTACATTACCTTATTTGTGTGTGCGATGCGCAGCGCAGCGCACTTGTTCATCAGTAAACTATTGAACAACCAATCGCAGATGAACTCTACTAAGCATATCTTTCTATTAACCAATCAGAGTGTACGAGATAGGGCAGACTCCCTCTGTAATTCCGAGTCCCCTCAATTTGGTTTCGGTGCCGCTAGGCACAGTTCTTAAGTTCTGATCGCTAAAATATCATCAACGGCTTTTGCAAGCTTAAAAAACTTCAACAACACAATTAATTCGGATGTGTAACATTTTCGTTAGATTCTAATTGTGCTTAAATAAAAACTAACGTGCTTGGTACTGGTACGTCTGAACAATTCACGCAATCACGCTCGTGTTTTCGGATTTAATAACAGGCGCCATTTATTCCTTTGTTGTGTGGGACGCCAGAAGTCAGTGTACAGTTTCGTTTATATTTACAAAACTGTATGCAGGAGAATTGTGTTATAACGTTTAATGCGCCAGGACTACTTAATGGTGTGCTACACGAGACGTAGCTGTAATTCTTATTGACCCCTGGAGAAATACGTGATGGGTCCAAAACGTACTCCCGCTTCCAAAAATAGGGCAACACCTTATGACCCAGAAAGGATCGAAAATTGGACAATGGCTCGCCTACAAGATGAACTAAGCAGAAAAGGAATTGCCTTTAGGCGGAATTCCCGTCGGGCGGTGTTAATCCGGCTATTAGGCACAAGCGTAAATATTCAAGATGGCGGCGATAATACGATACAGACGCCTCCGAGCATGCCGGAAGTGACGGAAGTACCGTCCCACAATGCAACAATCCAAGATGGCGGCCCCCATACGGCAGCACTAGTTGAGCTCGTAGCAAGCCTTACAGACACTGTGGCTGATCTACAACAAAATTATGTACGGGTGGAGTCGAAGTTAGATCGTCTTTTGAACCCCAGAGAGATTTCCACATCCGGCGATGGATCCCTCCTGTCTAACCAAACATCGACAGCAGCGGGAAGTGAAGCTCAACTGGAAGAATTTACCTTACAAAGCGCCTACAGGAATCTTGAGTCCTCGCAACCTCGTCAAAACGATAGGAGCATGGGAAATCTGCAGTCACATGGAATGGGACCTTCCAACGCAGTCCGAACAACTTATGGATATGCTGCTCATTCCCTACCTTTAGTGGAGACAGTTTCACCCGCTATTAGACAGAACATTATCGCAGGTAGGGATGTAAACTTAGCAGCCCTTTTAATACCATACTTCATTGGTCACAGTGACCCAAGTGTTCAGAGTCACAATAGATGTATAGCAGATATCAAACCTGACCCTAGGTTAAATCGTACACTTACATTGGGGGAGTTTATTTTAGCCTTTGGTGTTTATAAGCACATCATGTGTTCGGTCCATAAAAATCGACGTGAGGAGCTAGACGCGTACGAACGAGATATTGTTGACATGGCAACCAGATACAACAAGGGGTTTTATGAGTACCATCGGCAGTTTTCATTAAAAGCAGCATCCCAGCTACGGTATAACAACATCCCAGTAGATTGGTCCATTCGTGACAATACTTTGTTCTGCAATATTTTTGCAAACAACACGCCAAACTCATGCAACATGTGTCAGAGTACTTTACATACCACCGGTTTCTGCCCAATGGCGGTGAATCAAGTTTCACCAAGATTTCATCAATTCAATACCACTAACCGACCGACATACAATCGAAATGCAGTGACCGATTCTCAAGGGAGACAACGTGCATATCACGCGGGGAATGAAATTTGCAACAATTTTAACACTAATCAGGGTTGTAAAAGCACTTCCTGTTATTATTGCCACGTGTGCCTGGGGTGTAAGGGTAACCATGCACAATATATGTGCCCTTTAGATCATACAAAGCCTCCAAACAGGAGAAGATGAGTTGCGACTATGGTGTTGCTAGCACTCCGATCAACATTTGTAATTTAAATAAGCAGTTACAATTACATCCAGACAGAGACTTTGTAAATCATTTAATTTACGGTTTAACAAACGGTTTTGATACAGGTATGCAAACATTACCAATCACTTCTATTCAGTGTAAAAATCTTATGTCAGCAGATAAAGATCCAGATAGTGTTACGTCACTTATTGACAGCGAGTTGATGAAAGGATATCTCATAGGCCCATACACTGAAATACCGTATAAACATTACCGCATCAACCCTATTGGACTAGCTGAAAATAAGTATTCCAAGAAAAAACGTTTAATTGTTGATATGTCAGCTCCACACAATGACGTCGACAACCCAAGTCTCAATAGTTTGATAGATAAAGATATGTTTTCACTCCAGTACGTGACTATAGATGATGCTATCAAAAATATCAAAGGAGCAGGACGCAACGCGTGGCTTATGAAAACCGATATAACAGACGCTTTTAAGTTACTACCTATTAAACCTGAACTGTGGCCCTATCATGGGATTATGTGGAAAGGGAAGTATTATTTCTTTGTGCGCTTGGTATTTGGAAGCCGTTCTAGCCCGAAACTATTTGACAACTTATCTAAAGCTGTGTGCTGGATTGCAAACAACAATTATGGGATTAAAACTCTATTACATTTATTAGATGATTTTCTAGTAATCGAACCGTCTCACGTACATGCTACAGATACGATGGAAAGATTCCTAACTGTGTTCAAAAATCTTAATATTCCTCTAGGGAAGCATAAAACAGTCGGACCTTGCTGTATTTTAGAATATCTAGGGATTTATCTAGATTCGATTTCTATGGAAGCCAGACTACCGGAAGGAAAAATCGACAGAATCAAGTGCGTAATCGATTCCTTTTCATCTAGGAAATCATGTACAAAACGGGAACTTCTCAGTTTATTAGGTCATATGAACTTTGCAAGCAGGGTGGTGCGACCAGGGAGGTCATTTGTCTCACATTTGATTTCGTTATCCACTGCAGTGCGTGAATTACATTTCCATGTAAAACTCTCCGAAGAATGTCGGTCAGATCTTTCTATGTGGTCTCTCTTCCTCAGCAAGTGGAATGGTGTGTCTTTCTTTTTAAATGACCATATAACAGAAGCTGCGGATCTTCATTTATTCACTGATGCTACCCCTTTAGCCTTTGGAGGTTTCTATATGAATAAATGGTTCCAGGGATATTTTCCTCCAGAACTTTTAGGAACAGATACTTCCATGGCATTGTTCGAACTATATCCCATTGTTATGGCATGTGTCATGTGGGGTCATAACTGGAATAGGAAACGCGTTCTGTTTCATTGTGACAATCTGGCCACAGTAGAGATTATTTCGAAAGGAAGGTCCAAGGTTAAAAACATTATGCGGCTTATGCGTCGATTAACGTACCACACAGCTATAAATAACTTTGTTGTTCATGCAGTACACATTGCTGGTGTTGATAATAACATTGCAGATGCTATCTCTCGTTTCCAGATGAAGAGATTCAGGACCTTGGCCCCAAACGCAGAAGCTCTGGCGAGTCCATGTCTACCCCTGTCTTACCTCCTGATGAACTAAGAAAGGAAGTAGATAAACTATGGTGCATTGCTCTTAGCGAGAGTACTAAATCAACGTATAAATCTGCCTTAAATTGTTTCATGACTTTTGTAATTATGCAGGGTATTTGTTTTCCTGTTAATTCATTACCACCTATTGATGAGAACTTGCTTATATTGTTTGTCACACATTGCCAAAAAGCTCTGAAATTGAAATATGATACAATCAAATTATATTTATCTGGTATACGCTTTCATTACATTAAAAACAATTTAGGAGATCCTATGAACAATTCTCTAAGACTTTCATACATTTTACGAGCTGTAAAGAAATCACAAGTAAACTTGTCCGTGAAGCGTTTACCCATTACTTGTACAATTCTAACACAATTATGTAACGCTCTCAGCAGAGGAATGGTTCAACCGTTCATTGACAAAATGTTGCAGTGCGCATTCAAAACTGCTTTTTATGGTTTTCTTAGGTGTGGAGAATTTACGTGTAAATCTTTACGTGACAACACATTCATTCGTATGAGCGATGTCTATATGTTTCCCGATTTGTTGAGTTTTAATCTTACCCTTAGATCATCAAAAACTGATCCTTTTGGTAAAGGCGTTACAGTAAAAAATTTCGAAAATGATGTGTTGCATCCTGTTTCTACTATGCATAACTATATGTCAGTTAGACGGTTACAGGGGGCTTGTGCGAGTTCTCCATTATTTATTGACTGCTTGGCAAATTCTAAACCTCTTATGAGGCATACTTTTTTAGCACATCTTAAGGAGTTGCTTACACGTTTAGGCTATGATAATAATGTGTTCAGTGGTCACTCTTTTCGTATAGGTGCTGCCAGTTCTGCAGCAGCGGCTGGCGTAGAAGATCATGTCATTCAAATCCTAGGAAGATGGTCATCTGACTGCTATACACGCTACATTCGTACTGATCCATCGTCAATTTGTAAAGCGCAACAAAAAATGTCTTCAAGCTAATGTCATTGTACATTAAAACATATCTTTCAGGGATTTGAATGGCATGTCAAGGATTTCTGATAAGAAATTGTATGAATATGTAACTTTAGCTTATGATGTTTAATCAACAGATCACTTTTCTTGGGGGCTCTCACTCATAGGTAACTCTCATGATCACGGATTATTCGTGTCATCTATTTCATTCAATTTTGGCTCTTTAATTCCTGGGGAATTGTACCCCCAAGTATATAATAATCATATTTTATGCTTAAACATCAGTTTTTTAAACATAGCTTCTCTGACTGAACAATCTCAGAGCCTAGCTCATCAGCCTATTTAAGCTTCTCTGTGGTAACTCAGAGCCTAGCTCGATTTCATATGTTAGCTTCTCTGGTGCCGCACAGAGTCTAGCTCGTTCTTACATCGCAAGCTTCTCTGAACTCTCAGAGTCTAGCTCTCACTGTTTTGTAAGCTTCTCTGGACACTCAGAGTCTAGCTCAGTTTTAAGCTTCTCTGGATGCTCAGAGTCTAGCATTTGTATGCAAATTTTCTGTTGTTTTATTTAGAGTGAGTAGCCCCTGAGAAGCCAAATATTTAATATGTAGTATTTTGTACCTAATATTTAGTATTGTATAAATAACTTTTGTTGTTTATTTTACTGTACTCAATAAACAGATTAACTGTTCACATATGTTGTTGTATATAAAATGGTAATTTGGTATTATGATATTAAATTATAGTTTATATACAACTGTGATATTTCTTGCATCATACATATATGCGATGTGTGTTCTCCGTTAGTGAACAGCTATACAGTGCGGGGTTTAGATACGTCATCGTTGTATCAAATTACATTACCTTATTTGTGTGTGCGATGCGCAGCGCAGCGCACTTGTTCATCAGTAAACTATTGAACAACCAATCGCAGATGAACTCTACTAAGCATCTCTTTCTATTAACCAATCAGAGTGTACGAGATAGGGCAGACTCCCTCTGTAATTCCGAGTCCCCTCAATTTGGTTTCGGTGCCGCTAGACACAGTTCTTAAGTTCTGATCGCTAAAATACCCGCCCGCCATCCCTTTTTTATCCTATAATGTAGGATTTGATTTTAAGTCATTTGCACATGTGTAATAACTATTTGTAGTTGTCTATTCTAGACATCTTTGTTGTACATACATTTACTGGTTGAATTTTGTTTTTCAATCTTATATTATCATGTTTCCCTACTTGTGCATGCTTGCCATGTTTGAACGTTACAAGAAGTCTGGGTATCCAGCTATATTTTACTCGGCATGTCATATATCACAGTATAGGTATTTGGGTTACTCACTCTTCTTACACTAGGATTATCGTCCTTGGCTCTTTAATTCCTGGGGAATTGTACCCCCAAGTATATAATAATCATATTTTATGCTTAAACATCAGTTTTTTAAACATAGCTTCTCTGACTGAACAATCTCAGAGCCTAGCTCATCAGCCTATTTAAGCTTCTCTGTGGTAACTCAGAGCCTAGCTCGATTTCATATGTTAGCTTCTCTGGTGCCGCACAGAGTCTAGCTCGTTCTTACATCGCAAGCTTCTCTGAACTCTCAGAGTCTAGCTCTCACTGTTTTGTAAGCTTCTCTGGACACTCAGAGTCTAGCTCAGTTTTAAGCTTCTCTGGATGCTCAGAGTCTAGCATTTGTATGCAAATTTTCTGTTGTTTTATTTAGAGTGAGTAGCCCCTGAGAAGCCAAATATTTAATATGTAGTATTTTGTACCTAATATTTAGTATTGTATAAATAACTTTTGTTGTTTATTTTACTGTACTCAATAAACAGATTAACTGTTCACATATGTTGTTGTATATAAATATACGAAATGAAGAAACATGTCATTTACCAATTTACCAAGATACTGTTAGAATTCAAGAAATGTTTAATAATAACACGAATAATGTAAATAAATACCACGGACGAAGCTAATAATGATGCGTTGCGTGTTGCGTTTTGCTTGTTGTTGATGAGTTCATGAGTATGATGATGATGATGATGATGTTTATCTGCTTCTTAGTTTTTGCTGTTGTGTTGCTACCGCTATTGATGCTGCTAATGCCGCTTATGCTGCTGCTGTTTGCTGATGATGATGATGTTTTTTCCGCTGCTGTTGCTGCTGCTGCTGCTGATGATGATGATGCTTTAGATGCTGCTGCTGTTGTTGCTGCTTATGATGATGATGATGTTGCTTATGCTGCTGCTGCTGTTGCTGCTGATGATGATGATGTTTTTTTCCGCTGCTGCTGTTGCTGCTGCTGCTGATGATGATGATGCTTCAGATGATGATGCTGCTGCTGTTGTTGCTGCTGCTGCTTATGATGATGATGATGTTACTGCTGACGCTGCTGCTGTTGATGATGATGCTGATGCTGTTTTGCTGCTGCTGCTGCTGCAGATGAGGATGATGATGATGTTGCTGCTGCTGATGTTGTTTTTGCTGCTGCTGCAGATGATGATGATGATGATGATGCTTATTGCTTCTACTTTTTTTGCTGTTGTAGCTGCTGCTATTGATGATGATGCCGCTGCTGCTGCTGATGATGATGATGCTGTTGCTGATGATGATGATGCTGAATAAGATGATGCTGAATAAGATGATGATGTTGTTGCTTCTGCTGCTGCTGAAGATGATGATGATGCTGCTGCTGATGATGATACTGCTGAAGAAGATGATGATGTTTTTGCTGCTGCTATGCTGCTGCTGCTGCTGCTGTTGTTGTTGCTGCTGCTGCTTAATTTGATGATGATGCTTATCTGCTTCTACATGTTGTGCTGATTTTGCTGCTGCTATTGATGATGATGCCGCTGATGCTGCTGCTGCTGCTGAAGCTTCTGATGCTGCTGCTGCTGATATGATGATGTTGATGCTGCTGATGATGATGCTGTTGAAGAAGATAATGATGTTGTTGCTGCTGCTTGCTGCTTGTGATGATGATGATGATGCTTATCTCTTCTACATTTTTTGCTGTTTTTACTGCTGCTATTGATGATGATGCCGCTGATGCTGATGCTGCTGCTGCTGAAGCTACTGATGCTGCTGCTGCTGCTGATATGATGATGTTGCTGCTGCTGATGATGATGCTGCTGAAGATGATGATGCTACTGCTTCTGATGCTGCTTCTGCTGATGTTGTTGCTGCTGCTGATGATGATGATGTTGCTAAGCTTCCGATGATGATGATGCTTTTGAAGATGCTGCTGCTGCTCTTGATACTGCTGCTGATGCTGCTGTTGTTGCTGCTGCTGCTGCTGATGATGATGATGTTGCTGATGCTGCTGCTGCTGCTGCTGAAGATGATGATGATGATGATGCTTCTGATGCTGCTTCCGCTGGTGTTGCTGTTGCTGCTGCTGCTGCTGATGGTGATGTTGTTGTTCTGCTGCTTCTGAAGCTGCTGCTGCTGATGATGCTGCTGTTTAAGATGATGATGATGATGATGCTTCTGATGCTGCTTCTGCTGTTGTTGCTGTTGCTGCTGCTGATGATGATGTTGTTGTTGCTGCTGCTTCTGAAGCTGCTGCTGCTGATGATTCTGCTGCTGCTGATGCTGTCTTTGCTGCTGTTGATGATGATGCTTATCTGCTTCTACTTTTTTGCTGTTGTTGCTGCTGCTATTGATGCTGCTGCTGCTGCTGCTGAGGCTTCTGATTCTGCTGCTGCTGTTGATGATGCGGCTGATGATGTTGTTGCTGCTGCTGCTGATGATGATTTGCTGTTGCTGATGATGCTGCTGCTGAAGATGATGATGCTTCTGATGCTGCTGTTGTTGTTGTTGCTGTTGCTGATGATGATGATCCTTATCTGCTTCTACTTTTTTTAATGTTGTTGCTGCTGCTATTGATGATGATGCCGCTGAAGCTGCTGCTGCTGAAACTTCTGGTTTAAACATATTTTATTCCAAAGATAACGCATTATACAAATGTTACATACAATAGGTAAATGGATTGGAACGAAAGGAAAATGCTGATAGAGATCTTTTCCATGGTGACAATGATTTACATGCATATCAGTTTACATAGGGGATAACTTAAATATGTTTTCAATGCAACAAAAAGTCAAAGATGTGAAGCTTTTGATGCTGCTGTTACTGCTGCTGCTGATGATGATGATGCTGTTGCTGATGACGATGAAGATGCTTCTTCTGATGATGATGCTGTTAAGCTGTTGCTGCTGCTGCTACAGCTGCTGTTGCTGCTGCAACTGCTGATGATAATGATGTTGTTGCTACTGCTGCTGATGATGATGATGATTCTTCTGATGCTGATGCTGCTGTTGCTGCTCATTTTGATCATGATGATGTTGTTGTTGCTGCTGCTGCTGCTGAAGATGATGATGATGATGATGTTGTTGCTGATGATGATGATGCTGATGCTGATGAAAATGCTTATCTGCTTCTACTTTTTTGCTGTTGTTGCTGCTGCTATTGATGATGATGATGATGATGCCGCTGCTGCTGCTGCTGCTGAAGCTTCTGCTGCTGCTGCTGCTGATGATGATGATGATGATGATGTTGTTGATGATGATGATGATGATGCTTCTGATGCTGCTGCTGCTGCTGCTGTTGATGCTGCTGCTACTGCTGCTACTGCTGCTACTGCTGTTGTTGTTGCTGCTGCTGCTGTTGCTATGCTGGTATTCTACCAGGCTTGCAACCGGATCATATATATTGATACCGGGTAGATAAGTTAACTGAGTTTAGGATCTGCATATATATCTGAAACATATAGATATAAGACAAACATACTTACACCGCCTATGTTGGTATTCTACCGGGCTTTCAACCGGATCATATATATTGATACCGGATAGTTAGAAGTTAAAGGTTGGCAATATGAAGCGTTTATCCCTATTCTGTGGAAATTGTTATAGTTAAACTTAAACCATGAATTCCTTAAATTTCAATGATTTATTAATGCATATTATTAAGGAAACATTAGGTGTAAGTGACCTTATGATTCAGTGTAAAGTTAGCAACATAACTGAATATTATATGTGAGTAAAAGACAAGGACATTAGCAAAATAAGTTTTGATAGAATAAATATATTAATTATGTAAAGATATGCATGAATGAATGAATGAATGAACTAACGAAAAACGAACGTAAGTACAAACGAACGAACGAAAGAACGAACGAATGAACGTACGTACATAAGTACGTACGAATGAATGAACGATCAAACAAACAAAAAATGAATGAATGAATAAATAAATAAATAAATAAATAAAAAAATGAGGGCGTGCGTATGTGAGTGAGTGAGTGGTAGGGTTGGTGAGTGAGTGAGTGAGTGCGTGCTTGCGTGCGTGCGTGCGTGCGTGAGTGAGTGAGTGAGTGAGTGAGTGAGTGAGTGAGTGAGTGAGTGAGTGAGTGAGTGAGTGAGTGAGTGAGTGAGTGAGTGAGTGAGTGAGTGAGTGAGTGAGTGAGTGAGTGAGTGAGTGAGTGAGTGAGTGAGTGAGTGAGTGAGTGAGTGAGTGAGTGAGTGAGTGAGTGAGTGAGTGAGTGAGTGAGTGAGTGAGTGAGTGAGTGAGTGAGTGAGTGAGTGAGTGAGTGAGTGAGTGAGTGAGTGAGTGAGTGAGTGAGTGAGTGAGTGAGTGAGTGAGTGAGTGAGTGAGTGAGTGAGTGAGTGAGTGAGTGAGTGAGTGAGTGAGTGAGTGAGTGAGTGAGTGAGTGAGTGAGTGAGTGAGTGAGTGAGTGAGTGAGTGAGTGAGTGAGTGAGTGAGTGAGTGAGTGAGTGAGTGAGTGAGTGAGTGAGTGAGTGAGTGAGTGAGTGAGTGAGTGAGTGAGTGAGTGAGTGAGTGAGTGAGTGAGCATCAACCCCAGCACTGTTGAAAATACGTTCCAAAGAACAGACGAATGAACGCCTTCTATGACAGAAATATAATCAGCTTTCAGATTCCAATAGGTCAACCTTTTCTTTATTAAATGAAAAAAGAAAATACGTTAAATACAAACATTCTTTATTTGTGTATTTTATCTGGTTGCAAAAGGATCTTACCGACTAGAGGGCGTGAATTTGTAGCAAGAATATTTCACTTCCTTTCACGAACAGTCTCAATCAAACCCAGACTGCAATATTATATATATTAATTTAAGGAGAAACTACAAACACATACACATACACCCTCTGAGTGGGTAGTCTACCGGGCTTGCTACCGGATTGCATATATGTATACCAAGTAGACGGGAGAGTTCACCAGTGGGTTTGCACACTTATACATATAAGGGAAATCAAACACTTTCGACCGGGCTTGCTACCTGATCTTATATACGAGTAGACGGGAGAAGTCACTATTCGGTTTGCACACAGAAACGAAACACTCACATATTTGGGTATTCGACCGGGCTTGCTACCGGATGTTATAAACCAAGTAGACGGGAGAGGTCACTATTGGGTTTGCACACTTATAAGGGAAATCAAACACTTGATATTTGGGTATTCGACCGGACTTGCTACCTGATATTACATATTTATACCGGGCAAATGGTTAAATTTACTTAAAGATCTGCATAATAGCTGACGCATATAGATATTAGATACAAATACTCACACCGAGGTTTTGGTATACTTCTGGACTTGGCACCTTGTTACCGGTAGTTGGGTAAGCTCACTTTAGGATAAGCATGCAAGTCATTACATTGTAATGAGAAATGAGAAATACAAGCATCTCTTATTGAAGTATGATGATAATAATATTTCTGCTACTGCTGCTGCTGCTGATAATAATGATCAGAATGGTGGTGATGATGTGATGATTTTGATATTTGCGTTGTGACTTTTGCAGCTGCTTCTGTTGTTGTTGCTGCTGCTGATGCTGCTTAAATTATGATGATGACGTAGACACACAAAAACGCACATCTAAATATGAGAAATTTTTCCTCAATTTGGGTCTTATACCGGGCTTTCTACCGGATCTTCTATACCTAAATTCACTACAGAGTGTGTGCATATACAATCACAATCTATTCTGCCGGAAGTGCTATCGGATCTTATATATCGGTACCTGTAGATGTTTAAGCTCATTTTTGTTTGTCTGCATGCCACGTTTATATAATATATATAAGGAGTAAATCGCTTATTTACCGGGCTTGCTGCCGGATCTTGTATCTCGGAAGATTGGTATTAAAATCAAATATTTAGGTATTTGACCGGGCTTGCTACCGGATCGTATACATTTATACCAAATATACATTCGAAAAACATACTTAAACCGCCTATTTTGGTATTCTACTGTGCTTGCTACTGGATCGAATATATTGATACCGGGTAGGTGGGTTAACTGAGGTTAGGGTCTGCATATCTAGCTGACACATATAGATATTAGAAAAACATACTCAAACCGCCTATTTTAGTATTTTACCGGGCTTGCTACCAGATATTATATTTCGATACCGGGCATATGGGTTAACTGAACTTAGGGTCTACATATCTATCTGACACACACACACACACACACACACACACACATTAGAAAAATACACTCACACCGCCTTGTTTGGTCTTTTACCGGGCTTGCTATCGGATCTTATATATTGATACCAGATATTAATATTATAGGTTATTGAATTTGTATGGCTAAATATTACTTGGAACGAGTTGTTTTGGCAAAGGACGACGAGCTTGCGAGTCGTCCTGCGCCAAAACAACGAGTTCCAAGTAATATTTAGCCATACAAATGCAATAACCTTTTTATTGTATACTTTCATATTGTTTTCGATCAATGTTAATTGTATGACTATTACTTTTCATTGTATTTGTGTTATTTTTATAGCTTTTGATGGAATTCCTATCTTGTCATTAAGTTTCATTTTGTGTGGATGATTATTTTGCGCGAAAACGACGTCGACGTCGGATGACGTCATTAAAAACAACAAGCGATTTTCTAAAGTTTGTTTACCATTCGATAACGTTAAAAACAGTGGGTGAGTGACCATTTCAATTATTTTATCAATTTCTGCCATAAAAGGTTGAACAGAACCACGTATTTTTTGTTGACATTATAGGAAGGATTCCGCTATTTTATTTGAAAGTAGTTCCTTTTTTCTATTTCGCGACTCTTAGCAAGCACGAGAAAAAGTTCCCGTGCAATATCAATGTGTGCAATATCGTAGAATATTGCACACTTAGCTCAATACAAACTAAATGGGACAATATGAAAGTATACAATAAAGACATATATACACTCGAAAAACATACACCGCCTAGTTTGGTATTCTACCCTGCTTGCTATCGGATCTTATATATTGATACCGGGTATATGGTTAACTGAGTTTAGGATCTGCATATCTATCTGACACATATATATATATTAGAAAAACATACACCGCCTATGTTTGTATTCTACCGGGCTTGCTACCGGATATTATATTGATACCGGATATATATGGGTTAACTGAGTTTAGATTGCACATGTACAATCAAAATTAAAATCTGTCAATCGATAAGCACGGGAAGGACGGAATTATGTTTTTTCATGTGGACGCCGGGGCGGGTTAGTGACAATGTGTAAATCAAATAATTCAGCGTGAAAATGTTACAATTAGGTACAAACTAAAGTACACCAAATGGTTTACTTCAAACATTTAAAATAAATTAAATATCGAAAGTTTGCGTGTTGCGTTGGATATTTGTTTCAGTATATATATTTATTGTATACTTTCATATTGTCCCATTTAGTTTGCAATGAGCAAAGTTTGCAATATTCTACGATATTGCACACATTGATATTGCACGGGAACTTTTTCTCGAGCTTGCTAAGAGTCGCGAAATAGAAATAAGGAACTACTTTCAAATAAAATAGCGGAATCCTTCCTATAGTATCAACAAAAAAATACGTGGCAGAAATTGATAAAATAATTGAAATGGTCACTCACCCACTGTTTTTAACGTTATCGAATGGTAAACAAATTTTAAAAAAAACTTTATTGTTTTTAATGACGTCATCCGACGTCGACGTCGTTTTCGCGCAAAATAATCATCCACACAAAATGAAACTTAATGACAAGATAGGAATTCCATCAAAAGCTATAAAAATAACACAAATACAATGAAAGGTAATAGTCATACAATTAACATTGATCGAAAACAATATGAAAGTATACAATAAAAAGGTTATTGCATTTGTATGGCTAAATATTACTTGGAACTCGTTGTTTTGGCGCAGGACGACTCGCAAGCTCGTCGTCCTTTGCCAAAACAACTCGTTCCAAGTAATATTTAGCCATACAAATTCACCGCCTTGTTTGGTCTTCTGCCTCAGGCTTGCTATCGGATCTCAGATATTAATATAGACATATATACACTCGAAAAACATACTTACACCGCCTATTTTGGTATTCTACCGTGCTATGCTGTATGCTATAGAGTCTGATTTCCACAGCATTAGTAGAAGTATTCCACTATTTCCACGCGTTCTGCAAGAATGTGTGATGTGGTCTTGAGATTGACACACTTTGTTGTCCATGATCTTTCACATTCTGCATAAGAGTGTGTGGCATGAAGCCATAGTTAACTACTTAATGGGAGTTACCTTAATTATAATATCTTATTATTTTATTGTCGTGTTATTATGGCTCCCCCACACAAAGTGTGGTAGGGGAGCCATATTGATTTTGTGCGTTCTGTCTGTTTCTCTGTCTGTTTCTCTGTCTGTGTCACAAACGATGTCCGATCAATAACTAGAGAATGGTTGGACCTAGGGTCCTCAAACTTGGAAGGATGGTTGGTCATGACAAGTAGATGACCCCTATTGATTTTGGGGTCACTAGGTCAAAGGTCAAGGTTGCGGTGACATTGACTATCAAAACAATGTCCGATCAATAACTAGAGAATGGTTGGACCTACCGTCCTCAAACTTGGAAGGATGGTTGGTCATGACAAGTAGATGACCCCTATTGATTTGGGGTCACTAGGTCAAAGGTCAAGGTTGCGGTGACATTGACTATCAAAACGATGTCCGATCAATAACTAGAGAATGGTTGGACCTAGGGTCCTCAAACTTGGAAGGATGGTTGGTCATGACAAGTAGATGACCCCTATTGATTTTGGGGTCACTAGGTCAAAGGTCAAGGTTGCGGTGACATTGACTATCAAAACGATGTCCGATCAATAACTAGAGAATGGTTGGATCTAGGGTCCTTAAATTTGGAAGGATGGTTGGTCATGACAAGTAGATGACCCCTATTGATTTTGGGGTCACTAGGTCAAAGGTCAAGGTTGCGGTGGCATTGACTATCAAAACAATGTCCGATCAATAACTAGAGAATGGTTGGACCTACGGTCCTCAAACTTGGAAGGATGGTTGGTCATGACAAGTAGATGACCCCTATTGATTTGGGGTCACTAGGTCAAAGGTCAAGGTTGCGGTGACATTGACTATCAAAACGATGTCCGATCAATAACTAGAGAATGGTTGGACCTAGGGTCCTCAAACTTGGAAGGATGGTTGGTCATGACAAGTAGATGACCCCTATTGATTTTGGGGTCACTAGGTCAAAGGTCAAGGTTGCGGTGACATTGACTATCAAAACAATGTCCGATTAATAACTAGAGAATGGTTGGACCTACGATCCTCAAACTTGGAAGGATGGTTGGTCATGACAAGTAGATGACCCCTATTGATTTGGGGTCACTAGGTCAAAGGTCAAGGTTGCGGTGACATTGACTATCAAAACGATGTCCGATCAATAACTAGAGAATGGTTGGACCTAGGGTCCTCAAACTTGGAAGGATGGTTGGTCATGACAAGTAGATGACCCCTATTGATTTTGGGGTCACTAGGTCAAAGGTCAAGGTTGCGGTGACATTGACTATCAAAACGATGTCCGATCAATAACTAGAGAATGGTTGGACCTAGGGTCCTCAAACTTGGAAGGATGGTTGGTCATGACAAGTAGATGACCCCTATTGATTTTGGGGTTACTAGGTCAAAGGTCAAGGTTGCGGTGACATTGACTATCAAAACAATGTCCGATCAATAACTAGAGAATGGTTGGACCTACGGTCCTCAAACTTGGAAGGATGGTTGGTCATGACAAGTAGATGACCCCTATTGATTTGGGGTCACTAGGTCAAAGGTCAAGGTTGCGGTGACATTGACTATCAAAACGATGTCCGATCAATAACTAGAGAATGGTTGGACCTAGGGTCCTCAAACTTGGAAGGATGGTTGGTCATGACAAGTAGATGACCCCTATTGATTTTGGGGTCACTAGGTCAAAGGTCAAGGTTGCGGTGACATTGACTATCAAAACGATGTCCGATCAATAACTAGAGAATGGTTGGACCTAGGGTCCTAAAACTTGGAAGGATGGTTGATCATGACCAGTAGATGACCCCTATTTTTTGTTTGTTTAATATTTTTAAAAAAAAAAAAAAAAAAAAAAAAAAAAATTAAATAAATTTTTATTTTTTATTTTTATTATTTTTTTATTAAATATTTTTTAAAAAAAAATATTATTTTTTTTTAATTTTTTTTTTTATTTTTATTTTATTTTTTTTAATTTTTTTTTTTTTTTTAATTTTTGCATAAAAAGTTTTAGGGTCGGCCCCTTAAAAAAATAGGGTCGGTCGGGTTACCTGAACCACAAATATTTTTTTATGTGGCCTTACTGATACAGATAGTAGATACAGTCACAAGGATATTGAATATCAAAACGACCTCAGATCAATAGAGGATGGTTGGACCTAGAGTCGTCAATTATGCCTGTTCGGGCTAGTGGGGGAGCCATACGTTTTTGTCCCATGAACAATAACAATTTCTAGTTTGGATTATATCTTGAATTGTTTTACATTGCTTTCATGAATATTTATAAAAGTTTATGTATGTTTATATGTGTATATATATATATATATATATGTGTATGTGTACGGTAATAATTAATATCATGATGCATGTTCATATATATATTATGTTATGCTATTACCTCTCATTTGTGTTTATTGTTGACATATATGTAAATCTCCTAATTTGGAGGAAATAAAGTTGGTATTCTACCGTGCTTGCTACCGAACCTTATATATTGATACCGGGTAGATGGGTTAACTGAGTCTAGGGTATGCATATATATCTGACACATATAGATATTAGACAAACATACATAGCCTAGTTTGGTATACTACCGGGCTTGCTACCGGATATTATATATTGATACCGGGTATATGGGTTAACTAAGTTTAGGGTATGCATATATATCTGACACATATAGATATTAGAAAAACATACACCGCCTGGTTTTGGTCTTAGTATACAACGCACTGCATGTTTAGTGATTGACACCTTTACAGTCAGTCACTACGCTTCACTTTTCCCTTGTGCGATGACTGGACAACCTCTTGGGACTCTATGATTGCACCTACTGAAACCCCGACCAAGGGAGGTAGGTACATGAGCTTTCGTCCCTTGGGTTTTCTGGTCGTACCCTAGATTGGTTTTCTTGGCTGCAACTGCTGTGGTTGTTCAGTACAATTCTGGATACATCCTGAGATGTTTCTTACTTTATATTTTATATAGCTTTACAACAACATCTTAGTGTTTCTTTTGTTATTTTCTCTGGATGTGGACTTTATTGTTAGAGAATTCCTATTGATGGGATGTAGTTTTGTTTACACTGTCTATTTGGGCGCTGAAGCCAGGATAATAGCGAGGATTGTGTACACATAAAATCGATTCAAGCTAACCTGTAGGCCTTATTATGATTAATTCCTTGTTTACAGTACAGTGCGGACCTACGATGCCATTGCGTTCGGATGCTGTGGTTTCTATAGGACCCTATATCTCATTTTTTCTACCGGGCTTGCTACCGGATCTTATATATTGATATCAGATATCAATGTAGACATATACACATTCAAACCGCCTAGTTTGGTATTCCACCGGGCTTGCTAACGGATAGTATGTATTGATACCGGCTAGTAGATTAAATGAGTTTATCGTCTACATTTATCTTATATATATGTATACAGATACACAGGAGAGTTCACTATTAGTGAGTTCACACTTATAGATATAAGGGAAATGAAGCACTCCATATTTGGGTATTCTACTCGGATTGCTACCTGATTTGATATATTTATACAGCGTACAAGAGAGGTCACTATTAGTGTGTTTGCACACTTATAGATATAAGGGAAATGAAGCACTCCATATTTGGGTATTCTACCGGGTTTGCTACCTGATCTTATCTATTTATACAGAGTATACAGGAGAGTTTACTATTAGTGCGCTTGCGCACTATTATATATAAGGGAAGTGAAGCACTCCATATTTGGGTATTCTACCTGGTTTGCTACCTAATCTTATCTATTTATACAGAGTTCACAGGAGAGTACATATTAGTACGTTTGCGCACTATTAGATACAAGGGAAATGAAGCACTCCATATTTGGGCATTCTACCGGGCTTGCTACCTGATCTTATATATGTATTCAGAGTACACAGGAGAGTTCACTATTAGTGCGTTTGCACACTTTTAGGTATAAGGGAAGCGAAGCACTCCATATTTAGGTATTCTACCGGGCTTGCTTCCTGATATGATATATTTATACAGAGTACACAGGAGAGTTCACTATTAGTGAATTCCACCGGGCTAACTACCGAATCTTAGATATTAATATCTGGTAGATTGCCGTCTGCATATCGAGGCCACAGTATTAAAGGGTGGCATACATACATGCAAGCATGCATGCATACATGCATACATGGCATGCACGCACGCACGCACTCACGCACATGTGCATGCATTGTACATACAACACATTGTCAGTTACAACCATATGTGTGCATAAAGGTCGTAACTGCTAGTTAAAACCTTTGACATTACCTTTGTTCACATATTCGCTCAATAAACATAAGGTCTTAAGTGAAACATCCTTTATTGCTTGCAATATCAGAGTTTTGTTACAATAATGAAATAGTTAAAACCGAAATTATCATATTTACTTTAAAAAAATACGGATGTATTTTAAGGCACAAATATACCAGTCGGACCATAGACCCATATGAAAAGCCTGATGTACACCCTTTAATCAATGTATCTTAAATACAAGCTTTTTAGGAAAATCTTGAAGTTTCTAGACATTATATTCTTTTCGTTCCATTGTTTTAAGTATGTTTGTATAATCTGTAAATATTTATATTTTGTCTGAGGACCATATACAGCCAAATATGTTATCCTTTTGAAATAAAGATATTATTATTATTATTATTATTATTATTATTATTATTACTACCTTATACCTATAAGTGAGCAAAGCCAATAGTGACCTCTCCCGTCTACTCGGTATAAATATCTATGATCCGGTAGCAAGCCCGATCGAATACCCCAAAACGGGGTGCTTCATTTACCTTATACATGTACGCGAAAAATGCCAATAGTGACATATCCAGTCTACTCGATATAAATATATATGATTCGGTAGTAAGCCCGGTCGAATACCCAACAATGGAATGCTTGATTTCCCTTATACCTGTAAGTGAGCAAAGCCAATAGGGACCTCTCCCGTCTACTCGGTATAAATATCTATGATCCGGTGGCAAGCCCGGTCGAATACCCAAAGATGGGGTGCTTGATTCCCTTTATACTTGTAAGTGAGCAAAGCCAGTAGTGACCTCTCCCGTCTACTCGGTATAAATATATATGATTCGGTAGCAAGCCCGGTCGAAAACCAAATGATGGAATGCTTAATTTCCCTTATATCTGTACGTGTGTAAAGCAAGTAGTGACCTCTCCCGCTTACTCAGTATAAATATATATGATTCGGTAGCAAGCCCGGTCGAAAACCAAATTATGGAATGCTTAATTTCCCTTATATCTGTACGTGTGTAAAGCAAGGAGTGACCTCTCCCGCTTACTCGGTATAAATATATATGATCCGGTAGCAAGCCCGGTCGAATACCCAAATATGGGGTGGGTGCTTGATTTCCTTTATACCTGTAAGTGAGCAAAGCCAATAGTGACCTCTCCCGTCTACTCGGTATAAATATATATGATTCGGTAGCAAGCCCGGTCGAAAACCCGATGATGGAATGCTTAATTTCCCTTATATCTGTACGTGTGTAAAGCAAGTAGTGACCTCTCCCGCTTACTCGGTATAAATATATATGATCCGGTAGCAAGCCCGGTCGAATACCCAACTATGGGGTGCTTGATTTCCTTTATACCTGTAAGTGAGCAAAGCCAATAGGGACCTCTCCCGTCTTCTCGGTATAAATATATATGATCCGTAGCAAGCCTGGTCGAATACGCAAATACGGGGTGCTTCATTTCCCTTATAACTATAAGTGAGCTAAGTCAATAGTGACCTCTCCCGTCTACTGGGTATAAATATAAAAAATATATGATCCGGTAGCAAGCCCGGTCGAATACCCAAATATGGAGTGCTTGATTTCCCTTATACCTATAAGTGAGCAAAGCCCATAGTGATCCCTCCCGTCCACTCGGTATAAATATATATAACCAGGTAGCAAGCTCGGTCGAATACCCAAATATGGGTATAAAGCATGGTAGAATACCAAAGTAGGCTGTGTAAGTATGTTTTTACTAATATCTATATGTGTCAGATAGATATGCAGACCCTGAACTCTGTTAACCCATATACCCGGTATCAATGTATAAGATCCGGTAGCAAGCCCGGTAGAATACCGAAATGAGCGGTGTATGTATGTTTTCTAATATCTATATGTGTCAGATAGATATGCAAACCTGAACTCTGTTAACCCATATACCATTTGGTGAAATATACTGATTATTCCAATATTCAGAGAATCCACAATCATTTAAAATATTTTCTATATAACATATCTACTTAGAGAGAAAAAAATCATTTATATGCATATAATACAACATCTTATACAAAGTAACATATTTTGTCCTGCTTTCCGCAGACAAGTATTTTCCAAAAACCTATCATTCTTGATTTAATAAGAATGTCAGCAGGAAAGCGACCCAATTCACCATATAATATACAGTTTGGTGTTGATTTCTTAAAATGCAGAAAATACTTACAGTATTGTACGAATAAAGATTCAATAATATCACACTTCTCATAACCGGACACACCGAATCATATATGACAATTGGGGCGACCATACTATCAAATAATTGCAATTGAATATATATTGGCAAGAACAATTTTGTAGATTTTTTAAGCACACTGAACATAGCATTTCTGCCTTGTTCATCCACTTAGTAAACGTGCCATTATTGGTAAAGGTAATGCCCAGATAGACAAAATCATCAACAATTGCAATATTTTTACCATTGTATGTAAAAACAGGCTTTCCCTTCTGCCTCCCCTTACTAAAGATAAGGACTTTAATTAATCTTAACCGGGTTCACTTCTAGTTTCCAAGTATGACATCATAAAAACATAGCGTTTAAAGCGGCTTGTAATTGATCTGCAGATTCGGCAAGAATAACAGTATCATTTGCATATATTAACAGGTATAATTTAAAATATACCTCAATGTCATCAGTATCTAACAATAAGTTTGCAGCTTCATAAAAACTAGAAAGCATTTCAAATTAATTCAACTAGATCATTAAGAAATAAGGAGAATAAGGCATGGGAAAGGTTCTCGACTTGACGTCAACGGTTCTCGACTTGACGTCAACTTTTGCCAAAGGACTGCGCGGTTTACCGAGTCAAATGCTTTACGATAATCTATAAATGCACACGGTGTAAATAAATATCTCTTAGGCATTTCAATATTCAAGTTGAATATATGACCAATTGTGCTATAGTTTTTTCTAAAACCTGCTTGTTCCTCACATAATATACTCGTACTATCTAAATATTGGTTTAATATATTGTTTAGCACTGCTGTACAAAGCTGTACAAAGTTTACCAAAACAACTTGGAATGCCTTTGTAATTATCTGGGTCACCAGCATCTCCCTTATTTTTATAAATAGGACAAATAATGCACTCGGTCCAAGATTCTGGAATAATTCCAGTCAACAATCATATTAAAAAGTTTGCAAAATATTGGCGACATTTTTTGTTCAGCGCACTTCAAAAATTCATTCAAAATCTTATCATTACCACAAGATTTATTGTTTTTGAGAGCTTTAATAGCAAAAGCTATATCACCAGCACTAATTGGTCTATTGAGCTCAGAGTTATACGAAGGAGTTGCATTATTTACTTCAACATTAATGTCACTCTCAGTACGATTAGTCTTATCTATATTAAGATCTTTGAAAAATTTAAAAAAAGTTTCCAGTGCAACCTTGTTCATAACTTGTTTATTGTTACTGAAAGATCTATTCAATAGAGGTCAGTGTGACTTACGATCAGGTGTACGTAGCATCTTTAATTTAGCAATAACATCTTTTCTATATGCACAAAATTGCTTATTAGTAATTTTCTTGTTATTTGTACTACTTCTGACAAGATTGGTTCGATTTTCTGCTGACCTTATGCGCCAGAAGAGGTTTCTAGCATGGCGATATTCTCTACGTTTGATATCACAGCTTTTTAAACCATTTTTTTTTAGACCTGCTGTTAGCATACTTAGTATGCCTAATGGACTTTTTTTCTTTCAACATTCCACTTTTGCCGTATTTAATATAATATTATTACAGTCGTAGACCAAAGAGTCAATATATTACTGGTCAACTGTTACAGTGTCCGTTCCATTAAGTTAGCAATGTCAACAGTATTTAGAGCATTAGCAAAAAGGTCTTGATTGTTTTTCACCCGCTTAGGTGTTATATAGAGGATCTGACATGAGTTGTCATTTCATACAACATTTTATTAAACGAGTTCAGGAATTTGTTATTAAGCGAGCCTCCGGACGAGTTTAATAAAATTTTGTATGAAATGACGAGTGTCAGATCCTTTTTATCACATGAATTTTGAAATTTTGAATTTTTGAATTTTTGAATTTTGAATTTTGAAATTATGAATTTGGAATTTTGGAATTTTGGAATTTTGAAATTTTGAATTTTGAATTTTGAATTTTGAAATTTTGGAATTTTGGAATTTGGAATTTGGAATTTTGAAATTTTGAATTTTGAATTTTGAATTTTTTGAATTTTGAAATTTTGAATTTTGTTATTTTGAATTTTGAAATTTCGGTCGCTTTGTATTACACATGGTTAATATAAGGAAATACGTAATGGGTATATTATACGGAATACAAGCAGTTTCATGTGATAAAACATTTTCTTCATTAGCTGCTTTAGACACAGTTTTAAATGGTTTACTTATCAGCTCAAGGTGAATGCCATTATGAACATCACTAAGTAAAGGATCAAAAGGTAAATCTTGAAAATCAACAACATGTGTAAAATGTTCAGGTGACAAGATACAATAGTCGACAACAGTGACATTTCTACAGGTTAGGGTTCCGACTTCTTTATCTTTAAAAAGTCTACCATTAACAATTTGAATGTCTAAACTTTTACATAGGCTGAGTAAACGTTTGCCGTAGTTACCAACTTTAGATTTGTCCATACTAAACCCAGCTGTGTTAATACCTAAATCATCTCATAATGAATTACTCAGTGCTTGTTTTGTTAACTCATCAAGATTAAAAGAATCACAGATGTGATCATCAACATAAATAAAATCAGAATTAACTGAAGTGTGAGCATTAAAGTCACCAATTAAACAGACAGAATAGTTTTTAACAGCAGTAATGTTAATTATACCTTCTTCTATATCATCAAAAGCCTTAATGGAACTATAAGAACTATGCTCCGGTGGTATGTAACACTAACTCATGAAACAAAGAACTATTAACTGAAAATATAGATATAAAAATCGAACAGGAAAAGCAGCATTCAAGGACGACAGTCAACCACAAACACACAGAGAAACAAAGATTAAAGTTAATGATGAATAAAAGGCCAAATAAGACATCACAAACGGAAAAGGAAACCATACTGTATTTTCCGAATTACCCTTTATTAAACGGACTTAAAGTTTTTAATCTCAACGCTATCTAACTAATGAAGTTTTTAATCTCAACGCTATCTAACTAATAAAGCTTAGTTTCGAAAAGACATATAGTGTCATATGAATCACAGAATTCTTCAAATTCTGGGAATTTAAGTTTAGAAATTAAACCGCAAATGTTTAAACAAACAATGTGTTGTATCTTTAGAGATAGTATAATCATGATCAATTAAAATGTTACCATCAAAATCAATATTTTGACCAATAGTATAATCTAGAAAAGTAGCATCCCTATTAATGTCATTTTGACTAGTAATTACATTATTAAAATCATTATGACTAGGTCTACAATTAGTAGCAGTATCACTTAAACTGTCGTCAACAGTATTAGAAACATTATAACTAGGTATATATGTAACGTATTAATAATGATCTGTGGTGTAGTGGTTATCTTCAGGTATTACAGAGCAAACAGGAGTGCACAGACCCTATTGTTTGGGCGCTTGTTTCAGCCAAAGGTTTTTCTGCAGTAACTTTAGCAATTTAGATAATACGTACATCAGTTATATATCATTAGAAGTGGCATTTTAGTGATAAATAAAACTACGTTACTTTTGAAAATCGGATGAGAAATAAATATTTTATATCCAAAATGATTTTTGATGGGCCATTTCCTACGTAAATTCCTTGTTGGTGGGACAGAAGAAAATTAAGAAATTTCAAATAACTTCAGTTAGCCTTCATGTTTTTCTATAAAACTTTCAGGGTGTCTTAATTTACTAATATCAACAATTTAAAACCATTTTTGGGTATCAATTCTAAAAAAAATTCATGCAGCAGAATTTTGCATTGAAAATGACCAATCAAAAACAGCTTTAGCGCATGACATTTTTATTTCTCCACCGATTTTGAAAAGTAAGGCATTTTTATTTACCACTGAAAATGTCTGTTTCTCTGATAAACAACTTATTAAGGTACTAAATGAATTTTGTCTGAAAAGTAAAAAAAAAACTTTGGCTGAAACAAGCGCCCTAAGCAATAGTTAAAATCCCGCTCCGGCCGGCTATTGTTTATAAACACATATTTGGAAACAATGGTGGGATCAACTAACAAACACAAATATATTCCTTGGTATCGAAGTAAACGTATATATGCTTAGACCCATCTATTTGTTTTTGCAATGTTTTGATTTTGTGTTTTTGTACTGTAAAGCAATGCATAATCTTTGTTTCCGGTATCAATGCCAAAATATCCTCTTCTAAAAAAAGCGTTACGGAGATAAAAATAGTTAAATAATAGCTCATCCGGAAAATAACAATCGGGAAACTATTGCATTTGTATTTTATTCACCTTAAATATCTGAAATGACTATGCGTGTTGCTTTTGAGATGATAACGCATAGACTCAACCGCATTTCATAATTAAATGTTCGTTACGGATGCGAGTTACGTGTTTCGGAAGTTTACCGTTTTCCCTATTTTGAGTAACAGTCAAACCTGACTAAAAGCTGTGCTGATAATTATAAAGCCCTGCTAAAAGTAAGTATTTGTTATGAGACAACAGAAATAATTATATGAACTACAATTCATTAACAAAAGCATATGAATATTCAAAGTAATGATATGGTATGGAGGAGAAAATATGTTACGGAAGAGAGATGATTTATGGGTTTTTTTTAACTCTGGGTGGGATGTAACTTATTGAGTTTATTTCTAGATATAAACATATATAGACCTATAAAATGCTGTCCTCCGTAACAAGGTTTTTATTTAAGAAATAAAATATTTCCAACGGGTTTGCATTGGTGGGCGTGACTTGAAGTTCATCGATACCAAGGGCCGCAGGCCAGAGGTTTTGATGTGTTTCAAGTCCCAAACACCAGGTTTTGATCACGCACAATATAAACCCGCTGGAAATATTTTATTAACTATTTTTATTTGTTTTATTTTATTTTATTTTATTTTTGGCATTAAGAAATCTAATTATATTTTCTTTTAATTTTAAAATGTATACCCACCAAACTTATAAATAGATAAAAGACAAACTATCAGAGTGGTGCGGGGAAAACGTTGTATCATAAAGGATACCACCATAAGTTTTGCAAAATGTAAGATCAAAAATATGATTAACTTACTTTTTTTAGTAATTATTTCCAGGGCTTTATGTCATATAAAGCCCTGTTATTTCCAAGGATTTGTACAATAACAAATCCTTGTTATTTCACAATAATTTATTGTGCCAATTTTTCAGAATGGTTTCACTATAGGGCCCATGCTTCAAAGTATCATGGACTTTTATACTACAAGCTAAACTCCCATGAGAAGTTTATTACGTCTCTGTTATAACATGAATTGTTGAATCAATCCGTTGGTGTAAGGGAAGTAACTCAATTACGTGCACCTGCTAGGCAATTAGCCCCTACCTGTAATTGTCGCCATTTTCCAAAAACAGGAAGTTGTCAATCGTAAACTCTTGAAACTTTGTCAAGTGATTCGGAAGTTATTTAACAGTTTAAAGTACGTATTATGCAATTGCAAGAATATGTTTTAATAACGTTGTTATTGCATAATTGTGACAGTTGTCGTATTCAAACTATACAATTTTGCAAATTTTGCAAAAAAAGTCACAACTTTGAAATTCTGGTGGGTGGGGTAACGCATTAAGATTGTTAATTAGTTCAGAGTTAAAGGTAATACTAGGTGTGTCAATCAGTTGCTGAAGTAGGTCATAGCTGTGTATCTCCATGTAAAAGCTTTAAACTGATGCACTATTCACGCTCCTTGTTACAATTAATTAATTTATAAATCTACAAAAAGCATCTGTTCATGACGCAACTTGATCGAATCAACATTGTCAAAGTATGTCGCTTGTGGAATTAAACAGGTGTCCGCTCTATCTCCTTGATGCTGTACCTCCCCCAGCTCATTCGCTTCCCTACCTCGAGAGAATTGACCATAAATCAACATTCACATTTAGGGCATAAGCAATTTATGGGCGGTATTCGAGTGATATTCACCATCGAAATACTTCTTGAATGCAAATAGGTTCCAAAAACAAGTTGAAAGTGTGATCCGCAGAGAAACCTGCACCAACTATCGACAGGAGAATTTTTCATTGTTCTCCTTTTGGTTGTGGAGCGAATGTTTACGGTTTACCAGGCGTGATATTGCTGTGAGACACCTCTGTGTTTGGTCAAATTTGAGCCAAAATGAAATCAGTTTCTAAAAATTTGGATTTCAACAGGCCCTTGATAAGACTGAGAGGATTATATGGATGTTATTTTTTTTTTAGTTTAAGGTTATAATCTGCACATAATCTTCGAAAGAGGGTGTTGCAGTATCTATAGATAGGTTTTGGATATTTCTAGGTTGATACACAAAAATGGTATATTTTAATGTCAGATTGTACATAAATGATAAGGCCTAAAAAAAAGGTTTGTTTCCGCTAACCTGACAGACCCTATTTTTAGCCGCCGACCCTACGTGTTTTGATTGTTGTTTTTTTTATATATATGTGTTTTTTTTACATGTATTTTATATATTCATGATTATCAGATACATCACTTAAGTTACATACTAATCAATATAAGTTGCTTTTAGTGATTTAATAGTGTTCATTTATACTTTTAAAGGCTTTTACTTTGCCCTAACTTACAAAATGTTCACGTTAACTGTCAGCTCTCAATTTGGCCATTTTACTGATGAAATTCGGTCGATTTTACGATCAAAATTTTACCAGGGCCCTTTTCCCAAAACCCCTAGAAAAATCCCTGAATGATACAGGTGTCTTTTGCGGGCTCAATGAATCCCGCTAGAGGCAGAGGGGTAGGGGACCCACCCCACCCCCACTTCATGTTTATTTTGTTATCAGGCTCCAGGGCTTTCCCCAGGATTTTTTTAAGGAGTGGTGGCATTTTTTGCGTACAAAGGGGGATGGGTGCGGGAAAGGGGGTGGTACCCACTTCCCGCGTCAATTTTTTTTTTAAATGCCAGTTGATTAGAAGAGATTTGGCGTATATCTGGTATCAGAAGGAATGAATGAAATAATAAAAAAACATCATATTTTATTATATATTTATTTCAAAATCTTTTAATAAAAAATGCTAGAAAATCACTTTCTGACAGAATAAAAGACATCTAATAGCACATATAATCACTGAACAGTTTCTTTAACTTATATAGCACATACAACGAAACACTTTCTTATACTGTATTACATAACACTGTTTGCTGTTTGCTATATAGGCTAATATTCTAATATCAAATGCAATTGGTGGCAACCTTAAATATTTAATAAAGAAATATTTATATAATAACAAAATCTTCACTGAACTTCAATAAGCAAACTGACGATTTCTCTTTAAAGTTCCCGAAAGTATCAATTAATTAGCGTAATTATCAAGATAAAAAATCAGTTAAATATGCTACCTTAATTATTTGATTGAGTTATTATTAAATAATTACAAAATATCTACCTCATTCATGATACTTACCGATACAAAGCTGACGATTTAAACGTTGATTAGTGTTTACAAATTCATCTAATACACGATAAACGTTCAATTAAATTATCCATTAAAACCCGTCATTTATCCCCATGCGTTACAAATACCAATCAACGATACTGCTCACCTTTAATCATGACCAAATTGGGCAATAAACCAAATTTAATTAGCGGCACTCACTCCCCCAATCATCTGTTGTTTACATAACACTTAGCATATAACCTGCGAGACACAGTAACACAAGCCCTGTGTATTGAGTACCACGTGACCGCCTTTACTGCATCAACACGCGTCATAGCTTCAGGCAGTTTACACACAACACAGTCAGGTAATCGGTCAGCTGTTCAATATGGCCTAAGGGAAAATTGTATATTGATAGGATTAAGGGATCGCGGCAACGAATTTAAAGCATCGCGGCTACATTAAGGCGTGGCGGTAAGTCACTTTCTGAGTTGAAGGCATCGCGGCACCGCCACGCCTTAAATGGCTGGGGAAAGCCCTGGGCTCATTCAATGTTTTCTTTATGACACCGCATGTGGAAACGTGGCTGCATCGTAAATGGAGTGTCTACAATAGAATTTGCTGCAGTTCTGCAGGTTAGAAGTTCTCCATATTTTATCTAGATGTAAATGGAGGATATGCCTGGCATGTTCATCCCTGTTTGGCTCCATATAACCTTTCTTGTGTTGGTGCGCCGTAAAACCCCAATTCAATTCAATAAAGGTTTAATTGACGATGATTTGAAAAACGATACAAAACTGTTCTGCCACTTTGTCAGTCGTGCACAAATTCTGGCAAGGTTCCAGTTACTCACTGACCATATGGAAAAACTGTTAAGCCTAGGCCTTGAACTCTGTTATTAAAGATTGGGTGTATATAACATATCTTCGTTTTTTGCCCATCAACATGTTTCTGTTGTATTGGAGGGACATTTTTCATTTTTAGCAAGGGCCAGCAGAGCTTATGGGATAGTGTGTTGTCCGTCTTCCGTCCGTCCGTTAACTTTTCTTCAAACGACTTCTCCTCAGAAACCGCTTGGCTAATTTTGACCAAACTTCACATGGATGATCCTTAGATGAATGCTTTTTAGATTTGTTAAAATTAGGTCAGCGCTACATCCAAGATGGCTGCCATTACCATATATGGTCGAAACCTTAAAAAATCTTCTTCTCCAGAACCGCTGGACAGATTTCAACACTTTTTCGTTTAAAATGATTGCCAACGCCTAGACTATCAAGTTTGTTCAAATAAAGTTCAAATGTCAATAAATAAGAGAAAAAATTTCAGCCGCATATCAGGGTCATTTCTGCACTCATCATGCTCTTGCATATTAGGATTAGCTAAATCAGGGTTCTCAATAGACTTTAAAAGTGAAGAGTCATATGACCCTTGACTCAAAAATCTCAAGGGTCAAAATTGAAAAAGCAAGAGTCAAATATAAATCGAACAAATCGAAACGCCGTTTTACAAAACATCCTTTAATAACTTTAATTGTAGTGAATTCTGTAAATATTGTATTACAAAGAAAGGTGTGCAAGAATATATATACATGTGAACTTAAAAAACTACTATTCCATTTTACAATAATGTGTCATTATGTCAAAGATTCCAAAGTGATGTAAGGATGTTTTATAAATTGGGGTCCACATTTGTAAATATTATAAGTTATTGGTGTTATTATAACACAATCTCTGTTTGCACCAATTGTATACGTATGTATATTTGGAACATTAAACAAGAAAACAAAGGACAGTGTATCTTTAATGTACGTTTAATTCTCAAGAAATCTATTCTCATTTTATTTATTTCAAAAAATAATTCTGTAGTATAGTACACTCTATAATATTATATAATAGAAGAAAATATACTTCTTTGCGCCATTTATTTGTGAATTTAACATACATGAATTAATAAAGTCCGTTACTCGACAGCACAAACAATGTCCGTAATCGCAAAATATCACAATGCGTAATGTCCGGTAAGTTTTGACTGAATGCCAACCCAGGTTAAAAAACGCTCTTTTTATGTACATTTCGCCGATTTATAAATATTTAAATTATCCTCATTAAAACTATATTTCTTTATTCTTTAAAACGTGCGTAAAACAAAATTAACGAACAACAACACAAATCAACAAACACAAATAAAGTCAATTTTATTTTTGCCGATTTTACCTGTTCACACGTTTGACCGCTAGCTTCTGTTTTATCGCAATTCAATTTAATTAACCCCCTAATCAATCAGAAGCCGGTAGCAATCAATTAAACAGTTAATCCAATCAAGTCATAATAGTCTTCACCCGCGCAAAGCATCATAAACTTCAAAGATAATCATTAAATTATCAACACAATAGCAGCGATTAGATTGCACAGTGACACCATTTACAGACAGGTTATTTCCCCCCAAGATGCGACAGCAGCGAATTTGATCGGTCGAGAGGCGATCAAGGTCGTCAGGCAAGGTGTCAATCACTGTTTATGCAGCTGTGATGTAAATAGGTATTGGATTGATGCTTGGAAGCAAATACACGCGCGTCATAAAAACGCACAGGTCGTAAATTAGATGCGTCAGAAATGGGTCAAATTGAAATTCCATGCGTCAAAACGCGTGTGTACGCGTCTGTTGAGAACCCTGTAAATGTTACATTCGTTCACCGGCTTTTTAAGAAGTTATTCCTAATTGATGAACCCGTGAGGCCAAATCAACCAATTTTGCTAGTTTTTGGAACTTTTTGATAGTTTCGCGTTTTTCTATATGTAGCCTCCAAAAACCCCAAAGAATGCATATTCCAATACATCAAAATAAACTTACTCAACAGTTTTTAATACATGTATATTCACAGGGACCTACAGATATGGATATACAGTACCCTGGTTTTGAAACTGCCTATACGCCTCTTGTTAATTCTCGATTTATCTGCCGAATGGCGATTATAAGCTGGTTCCCTGATTACTCTGTAAACAACAGGGTACCAGGTGCGCGGTGATCATTTTTGACGCGATCGATTATCCTGAAATGATATTGAGCTGACATAAAACTGAATTATTAACATACTATGCAATCTATTTCAAATATCGAGCTAAGTTATTTAAATATGCATGTATTGCTTTTAATTTATTGAAAAAATTATTGAATTCATAATATAAGTTGGATTTTAACGGCGAAAATACACTCGCTAGCTGTGTTGATTTTCTTTTTCTACAATTTTCGGCTTGAATCGAGAATGTACATTTCTAGAAATTTAACTCCACTTTCATTTACGGTACGATATTCAAAATAATTATTCCTTCTTAATGCCATTATAGTGTGGATCTGGTTTATGTCCTTGGATTTCTGTATAGTCTTTGTTTTGTTATCAAATTACGCAGTTATCTCAAGTATTTTTCATAAAAAAATATATACACTTTTAAGAAGTCAAACTAATGTTTTATTTATGTTTTGATATTCAAAATAATTATTCCTTTGTATTGCCATTATTGTGAAGGTTTTTGGCCTTGGATTTGTGTATAGCCTTTGATTTGTTCTCAAATTACGCAGTTGAAATTGGTTGAAACTTCATAAACAAAAATCTCGAGTATTTTTCATAAAAATGTTTACACATTTTAAGAAGTAAAACTACTGTTTTATTTACGGTACTATATTCAAATTAATTATTTCTTTGTATTGCCATTATTGTGTAAATTCAGTTATGATGTACGTGTTTTATAATTATGTGAACGGTGCGATACCTGTGTATTCGGTACGACACGTTTGACTTTGGGGTACTTGCAATAAAACAGAAATATTATATTGATCACCAACATCCTGGTATTTGAACCACAAGACAACCCTTTGATTATATTTGTTACCGCCCTTCTAAGGATTATGAAGGGGACAATATGCCGAAATTCTGCGCACGACCAGCTTGTATATTCGGTATGACACATCTGACTTAGGGGTGGAAGGGTGTAATAACAAAAAGGAAAGCATTCCATCATTATTACATCCTGTTTATTGGCACACATGGTGACAAAACTGAATTGTATCAAAATACAAATGCCGAAACAGACACGTCGACCGTACTGTATATTCGGTACCGAACGGTGTGAATTAGAAGGCCAGGCGTGCAATATGGAACAATCTACCTCTAAATGAATATCCTGTTTATATTGAACCACATACCTAATAATTATATCTGTGATTGAACATAACATGATTAACACAAATGAAGCCAAAATCAAGTCGAGTTACCTAATGAGCCAGCTAACTTATGTACTTACATGTATCATTATGCATGTATATGTACAATTTGCCAAGTCACATGATCATTGTCGCAGTTTCACATATGGTCATCCTATTTATTTCGTTTATTAAAGTTAAAACAGTAGCTACTTTATAGAATAAAGAATAATCTCTCAGCTAGCTTAAATACGTTTCCCAAAAGAAACAAATCAGCAACGATCTGAATATTAGGGCTGACTATTGAAGGGACAATTGACTATTGCAATAGTATTGACTATTGCAATAGTATTGCTATTGCTGAAAGTACAATTACAATACTATTACTATTGTGATATACTATTGCAATAATTGATAAAAATGAAATTATTAAAGCTTACACAGGAGAAACACTTTTTCACCTAAGTTGCTTTAAAATTTATGTTAACTCAATATTTCTGCGGTGCAATAAACCATTTGAAAGTACAAGTTTTAGATTTTTACTTTGTGCGCGTGCAACAATCGCGTATCAATCGTCCCGTCTTTTAGTAGTCACCACGCGTTCGGGAATTCCCAGATTAAATTATCAATACTGCCGATCCCCCTCTAGGCCATAAATGAATTCATTTGACACCTACTTGGTTTTCCGAGTGTGCTATTTTTGGAGAGGAAAACACGACTTAGCAAACGTAAAAACTCTGAATTTAGACTGATATGAATTACTTGATCAGATTATTTGTTGAAATATTAACTGACTATTGAAACTATCGATAGTTCAGCATACTATCGGCAATAGTAATCGATTGTTCAATTTGCTATCGATGCATCACTATCGGGACGATTACACCTCTACTGAATATATATATATTAACAATTTGCTGTGTCACGTCACTGTCGCAGTTTCGAATTATTACGGATAAACGAACGCATATTTTGTTATTTAGTATGTTTTAGTAAAGACATCACTTAATAGAAGAAGAAGAAAGAATTAGCTCTTAACGTGTCTTTGAATTAGCCAGCTAACATTTTAAATAAACAAATCAGCAACGATATGTATATATATATTTATTTAATTTGCCGAGTCACGTCACTGTCGCAGTTTCACATACGGTCAAACGAACATATTTTTTGTTATTTAGTTAGTTTTTAGTAAAGCTAAAACAAAATCGCTGTATAGAATACAGAATTGTCTTTAAACTCGTCTTTGAAATAGCCAGCTATCTTAAATAATTTTCCCAAAACAAATAAATTAACAATGATATGTATACTAGGTTTTCTTAGATTTGATCAATTCATAAGACGGTGCGTAACTTAGCGCAACGCGCAATGCGTGAAAACCCCTTACCTGTATGCACAAGTATTCATGGGTAAATTATTATTCGGCGAATAAATTGGATTTACGATATGTTTCGATTTCCAGAGTATGTAGATCAGATAAGGAGTTTTGCAGAGATACTATGATGGGCTGCTTTGCATACTGGGCAGAAAAAAAGGATCCCCCAAATTGCAGATATCGGTTTGTGCAGATTAGGCCAAATACAGTGCTCACTAGCGATTAGCCGATTTTATTCGCATGTTTTTTTCACGCACCAGTTACTCTTTTTGACATAAATTGCTGTTTATCACAAGATTAAAATAGAAATTAACATTTATTTACCTTAAAATATGTTTTTAGCTCTTCGGCAAGGAGAGCTTATGGGATGAGGAGTTGTCCGTCCGTCGTCTATTACTTTTGCCTTGTTAAGACGACAGGGCCCTCATTTTTCATCCGATCTTTACCAAACTTTACCAGATTGTTAATATCAATGAAAGCTCGGACAGATTCGAAAACCAGCCAAATTGAACCAGTGACACCAGAGTTATGGCCCTTGATTTAGTTAAAAATGCTATATTTTGCCTCGTTAAGATGATAGAGCCTTCATTTTCCGTCAGATAGAGCCTTCATTTTCCATCAGATTTTTACCAAACTTTACCAGATTGCTATATTGGTGAAAGCTCAGACAAGTTCGAAAACCAGCCAAATCGGACCAGTAACACCGGAGTTGTGGCCCTTGATTTAGTTTAAAATACTGTATTTTGCCTTCATTTTTCATCCGATCTTTACCAAACTTTAACATATTGACTTTTTTGTTAATATCAATGGAAGCTCAGACAAGTTCGAAAACCAGCCAAATCGGACCAGTAACACCAGAGTTATGGCTCTGATTTAGTTTAAATACTGTATTTTGTCTCATTAAGACGATAGGGCCTTCATTTTTCATCCGATCTTTTCCAGATTGTTAATACCAATGAAAGCTCAGAAAAGTTCGAAAAACCAGCCAGATCGGAGCAGGAACACCCTTGTTCAAATTCAGATTTGACCCCGCCCCTGGGTCACATGTCAAACTTGGTTTGAGTGTTTATATTAACAAAAGTTTGATTTGTTTTAAAGCTTGTCAAACTTGAGCCAAATATGTCCCTCGCCCTATATCTTGGTAATTGAAGACACTTTATGAAAAACTAGTTTGATACTGCCATATGTGACACACAATCCTTCTATCAACACCCCGCCCTCCCACCCCATCTCCCCCCACCCACCCACCCCACCCTCCACCACCACCCCACCCTACCATGGACACCATATAGCCAGTTAGAGCGATACAGGGACTATTGCATGGTATTCTATGTTTTTAAAAATAGTTGATTCACACATACCAATTCGACAACATAGGGTTAAAAATAAACAGCAGCCAAAATGGATTACGCCTGAAATAATAGATTCTATCAAAACCCGCGACAGATTTAAGGCTTTAAATAATGAAACAGAGTTTAAGACAATGAGAAATAAAGTTACTTATCTAATTAATGAGTCAAAACAATCAAAATATGAAGAATTTGTCACTGAAAATAAAAACAAACCTAGTACTATTTGGAAATTGTTTAATGAACTAAATGTTAGTAAACAAAAGAGCAGCAATAACATTTCAAATTTAAAAATTGGTGATAATGACATTGAATATTCAAATGATATAGCAAATGAGTTTAATGAATTTTTTGTGACTGTGGCTTCCAAACTCAAAGAACCAGTTCAAACCTTAAATTTTGACAAACTAAAAACTTTTTGTGAAGAGAAGTTACCTGAAAATACGCTATTTAATATTCCAGGAATTTCTGTTGATCAAGTTTTGAAATTTCTTTTAAATATAGATGTTACCAAATCTACTGGTTCTGATAATATTGGACCACGTCTACTTAAACTTTCAGCTTATTATATAGCAGATAGCATAACATTTATTTGCAATAAAAGCTTAAAAGAATCCATATTTCCAGATAAATGGAAAGAGGGCAAAGTTACACCCTTGCATAAAAGTGGGGCAAAAGATGATATAAACAACTACCGACCCATTTCTGTGCTACCAGTTATATCAAAATTATTAGAAAAACATGTCCATGATTCTTTAATGGATTATCTTTCTTATTTCAAATTACTTCACAAAACGCAATCAGGATTTCGACCAGCTCACTCATGTGAAACTGCATTAGTGCGAATGATCAGCAAGTGGCTAGAAGCTATTAATAAAGGCTTTTTAATAGGTGTAGTGATGGTTGATTTTAGAAAAGCATTTGATTTAGTTGACCATGAAATTCTTTTAGAAAAGTTAAAAGTGTATAAACTTTCTGACAGCTCATTAGCATGGTTTTCTTCTTACTTACACAATCGTAAACAAAAAGTGTCACTCAACAATATATTGTCCAATGATCAAATAGTGACAGATGGTGTGCCTCAAGGTTCAATACTAGGCCCCATTTTATTTCTATTATTCATAAATGATTTACCACTTTTCACTAATAATACTGAAACTGATTTGTATGCTGATGACACAACTTTGTATCATATAAATAATACATTGGCATCTATTGAAAATAATTTGCAAACTGCACTTAAATCATTATCAGACTGGTGTAAGTCAAATGGAATGTTAATAAATACTTCAAAAACAAAAGTAATGCTTATTACCACACAGCAGAAACGTGCTTCATTAAATGTTTCAGAAATAAACTTGCATCTTAATGATGAAAATCTAAGCATGATTTCTAAAGATAAAGTACTGGGTATATTTATTGACAACAACTTAACATGGAAAAATCACATGGAACATATATGTCGAAAAATTTCATCTAATATTTGGCTTTTGTCTAGAATAAAGCAACACCTAAGTCTTGAGCATAGGGTTCAGTTCTACAAAGCATATATTCAGCCGCACATAGATTATTGCAATGTAATATGGGGTGGAACATGTCAAACAAATTTAAACAGACTATTTCGCCTTCAAAAACGGGCTGTAAAAATTATTCTAGATTACAATGTTGATAACTCATTAGAAAGTATGCAAAATTTAAAAATATTTACAATATTTGAACGAGTATATCTCAGAAAAGCAAAATTTATGTATAAAATATCAAAATCAAAAACTCCATCATATATTAATGAAATGTTTAACCTTAGACAAATAAATGAAAATACAACTATAACACGGTCATGTTCTACAAACAATTTCTTAATACCTAAACCCAACAAAGAAATATTTAAACAAAGTTTAACATACTCTGGACCAATAATTTAGAATAACTTACCTACAAATATTAAAGAAAAAAGTTCAACAATGGCTTTTCAATGTAACCTAATTAAATTGATGAAAAATGTTTAACTTATGATATGCTTTATTGTTTTTGTTTGTATCATTGTTGTTGCTACGTGTATATCACTGTCAATTGAAGTACATGTGTGGGTAAAGTGAGTGTTAAACTATAATTGATGATGATGCTCTTAATTTGTTATGTTAAGTACATCTGCAGTCATTTGATAATTCATATGTATTTTTGTTGTATTATAACTTGTATATATTGTAAATAATAGAGGGCCATGTGGAAGATTAGTTTAAAACTAAATATGTCACCCTCTTTAAATAAAGTCTCTTATCTTATCTTATCTTATCTTATTGTTTGAAAGTCTCATATAGAATCTCTCAGTACGCCGATTTCAAACATCCTATTTTCCCCAGGCCCTGGTTCTAGATCCGCGTCGCATAGCATAGCGAAGAAATCAAATCGGGCTGTGTTACCAAGGCTACCAAACAGAATACTGCAATGTTCCTGCAGAAGCATACATGCATCTGCAATATGTCTCATATTAACCCCAATTAATAGTCTTATATGGCTGAAAATTATCAAAAACTCCCAACTGTTTGCATACACACACATTTAAGACTTCTTCTGATAGCGTATATACAGTACACAAAAGGGTGAAACAAAGATGAAAAATTGTAAGAGGGGTTATGACTTTTATGAATAACTTTTGTTGGACAGTAGACTTTGAACATATTGTTCAGACTTTAGTATTGTTAGTGATTCAGCAGTGCATTTTTAAATCAGTGATGTGTTAGTTTTTTAGTAGGAAGTTATAAAAGGAAGTTTTGTGATAAGTGTGAAAAGGGAATACGGGTAGTGGCCTTTTCTTTTTTCTTGCAACTTAAACTACTCGAATGTGCATTTTTCTCAAAAACATTATTGATGGCATTTCATTGTGTTTGTCAACAAATCTTCACATGGTGAACTCTGAAATCATGCGAAATCTGAAATAAATAGAGGATCTTATATGAGTACTCATTCATTACTGAATTTATTAAACAAGTTGGCAAAATGATATAATGCGAGGCTCTTGCCGAGCATTATATTATTTTTCTAACAAGTTTAATAAATTCAATAATGAATGAGAAGGAATGTTAGATTCAATTATCACATAGTGACTTTTATTGCATTTTTCCTGTCGTTTTAACACGGGAAACCGACATAAACCGTGAGAATTGGATCATAGCCATTATCTTTTTTTTTGACAGCGCATACTAGGCTTATTTGCATACTTATATAACTAGTGGTATATCGAAAATATAGAATGGTGTTATTCCACTCCCACACCATAAGTTATGTGATAATACAATGTAAACGGAGACGTCAAAAATGCAAGAACATCAAAAACATAAGATGGGGTGAAAATATATAGCCGTTACAAAAAAGGTCAACATCAGCGTGGTATCCTCCTATTTGGTTAGTTGTATGCATGGCCATGTGTGGTATTTAAGTATTTTTCATTATTTCAATTGATTGTCCATGCACAAAACTCACCAAAGAGAACAATATCATGCCGATCTAGACTGGTATCTAGACTGGTTTTTTTAACCCACTGTATAATTTCAGATATGTTCAGTATTTACTTTCAAAATATCTCGCCGCTCTCATGTGATATCTCAAAACTTTCGCCCGCCCAACTCACACACGTGACAATTTCCCATTATGTGTTTGACAATTTTGTGTGTGTGTAAGTTGCATTCATAAGTTGGGCAGTGTTAAACTATCATAGTTGTACATTTAAACTCCCCAGTGTTATAATGGCCATGCACTGGGGGTCCAGAGTTTGCATATAGATTTCACATGTCTTACATAGACATATAGACAAAACACTTGAAAGTCTTCTGTGAAACAAGGCATGGAGCATTGGGCTTGGTCAAATTTTGACCTGTCCCTGGCGTCTCAGTTTTTCACAGAGTGTTTTTGTTGTGTTTTTTTCTTGTACACTTAAGCACTTTCATATTTTCATCATCTTTATGCTTTATTTACTTATTTCAGAAAGTCGAACATTGAAAATTGATGACCTTATCTACCACATGTACTGGTAAGTAAAGTTTTCTTGACCTATATAGACAATAATTGACCATGAATAGTTTGAAAAACTGGGTTTGTTGGTGGTGGAAAATAAATCTAAAACATCAGGTATATCTTATAAATTAATCCAGCTTTATTGATGTGGAAACTAGTATTGGTATGGGATTTTATTGTATACCAAACACCTTCATTAACGTCATTGTCCATGTGGCCAACGCGGTGGTCTAGTGGTTAGGATGCTTTCCTCGGAACCAAACGATTGCATGTTTGAGACATAGCTGGAAGTGAAACACAGAACTTGGTCAAGCCAATTAACTTGTGACACTTCATTCATTCGATGGGAACATTGCCAAAAGCTGCTATTCTACATGCATGTTCCAGTGGTTAGGATGCTTTCCTCGGAACCAAACGGTTGCATGTTTGAGACCTAGCTGGTAGAGGAACATAGAACTTTTGACCTTGCACAAGCCACTTAACTTGCGCTACATTACCCAAAGGTGCAGTCTATTCTCCTTGCACTATATACAATTTTGCCATATATAAAAACATGCATGTATTTTTATATGAGAATCATAGGAGTCTTATATAACAATAGCTACGTATAATTCTGATATGTTTCATTTGAGCATACATTTTTCATACAATTTTCAAGAAGTAAAAAATTCAGCTTTTATATTATTCTCATATGATAGTTACATGTATATAACAGGTTTTGTATAAGAATCATGTACTGCTCCTTATATATACTACCATATTTCCCCTATTAGTAACACCTTCCCTAATAGAAGTGCTCCCACCTGTTTTAAGAAACCTTACCTTCTTCAAAAATCAAAAATTTCCAAAAAATCAAAAAAAAATCGTCATTACCGCTTATCATTAATAGGTTTTGATTAAGGGAGTTTTTTACCATGACACCGGTATGGTCTATGGCATAAACCTTTAAGCGCTATCATCATCAATACAAATTACCGCTTTTATTTATCTCCTTTCAATTAATTATTTAGTTTATCTTTTATTATTATTTAATTCATACGCAACCAACACGTGTTGTAATCGTCAAGTTCTACGGATATTGTATCATACAGATGCAGAGGGATGACAGTGATATACTCAGTGTATTGTCAGGTTTAGGTTTAGTCAATACTGGTGTCACAGTAAAAGATCCCCGTACTATAAGGAAACAGTCGGTGGGGAAAGGAGGTCACCGTGTCACAGAAATATATTGAAAATTTGAACCACAATAGTAGCGCCCCCTTCGCACTTTGCATAGCGCCCGGGTGCTACTATTAGAGGAAATACGGTATGTATCAGGGCCTCCTCTGGGATTCGCAAATGGAGCCAAATGCGACAAAATAATAAAAGTGGCGATAAAAAAATTACTTTGGCGAATGTGATTAGAGAGAGCCTTTTGGAGAATACGCCCTGGAGGAGTGTGCGGGAGGGGGTGTCCCCCTTTTGGTGTGGGTCCTATGGGCTTGCCCGGGAAATTGTTTTAAATTTGAGTGCAATTGCGGAGGTTTGTGGCTTCATTTGAGCAAGATTTTGAAGGCTTTCGCCTCCATTCATTTAGTGTGTTTTTAAAAATAGTGCCTCACCCCCTACCCCACTTCAGTTTTTATTGCTGATTTTTATTTTTTCACATTCGATTTTCAAGAGTACTCTCGGGCGTACAGGAGTACGTCTGGCTACGCCCCTGGGTAATCATATACAAACCATTGGTAGTTTAATTCAATAGGGGTATAGAGCGTAAGGGTGCTTACTGTGCAAGTCTTATGTACTGCAACATTGCATTGGGTTATTTCCCCTAAATTTATAAAATATTTGTCTATCCTTTAAAGTGAAGTATTTATTAAACATTAAAGCCAGCACTCAATTTATTACTCCAGTATTGGTATACTGGTTTCACCCTGTCTGTCCGTCTGTCGTCTGTCTGTAGACGCAACCTTGTCCGCTCCATAACTCCTCCCCATGAAGCAAATCGTGTGTGTGTGTGTGTACTTCTAAGGATTATAGTCCGTCCGCCAACTAACACGTCGAGGCAACCCTGACGCGATGGGCACAATAGAGTCTGGACTGTTGTAGATGAGTGCGTTGGTTGATCTAGTGCTGCTGCTGTGTTGTCGCTTCTGTTGTATGTGTGTAGATGATGTGTCGCAAACTCTCTGTGTAGTGTGTAGGTCTCGCTGTGGCGGTGAAGTGGTCTGGTCAAGGTATCCTACATCCGCTAAGCTACATCCGCTACGTTGGCCGTCTACATCCGCTAATGGTCGGGATCTGGTTTTGGGGCCACACCCATCGCAGTATGACCCCTGCGCCGCACACACCGCCCGACGTCCTGTCACCTTCGGTCTTCTGTCGAATGTAGGCCTCGACCTTCGCTTCGATACCCGGGATTATGGTTGCGTCCCTGATATCTAGGCTCCGGCCCGCGGACTTCTGACTTTCAGGATCTGTAGACATCAGATGGTGTCTGCTGTGATGGGACGCAGGAGAAATCTTCACTTTTGGTCACATGACACTCGAGTCTACTGGACCCTCCCGTACTTTCGCAGTCCAGTAGTACCGGCATTTTTAGTACCGAACATCTATTTACCCATGTAATATAGTGCTCATCCCGGTAATGTAGTGTAGGGCTGACAAGGCCCTAGACTGAAACACTCAGCCCGAGTGTCATGCGTGCCCTCTCCGCGACGTGCACGCTTTGAGGTCAGTAGGTCAAGGTCACTAGGCCCCGATAATGGAAAACCTTGTCTGCTCCATAACTCCTCTCCCCCTGAAGCAGATCTCATGAAACTTCATAAGTTAACTGCCTGTGGTGAGAGGATGACCCTATTGATTTTGAGGTCAGTATGTCAAGGTCAGTGGGCCTGATAATGGAAAACCTTGTCCGCTCCTAACTCCTCTCCACATGAAGCAAATCTCATGAAACTTCATAGGTGAACTGCCTGTGGTGAGAGGATGACCCCTATTGATTTTGAGATCAGTAGGTCAAAGGTCAACAGGGCACAACAATTCCACTCGTAGGCTCGCCATGACGAGTGCTCATTGATACAGGACGAGTAGAAATTCAGATAAATTCTTTATCAATTTGACTATTCAAATATTACTTAGGACCTTGTCCACACCACAACTCTTCTCCCCCTGAAGTAAATCTCATGAAACTTCATAGGTGAGCTGTCTGTGGTGAGAGGATGACCCCTATTTATTTTGAGGTCAGTAGGTCAAAGGTCAAGGTCACCATTACCTGATCATGAAAATCCCATCCCACTCAATCTTTACTCTATTAATAATAAAAAACTTTGTGCGCAATGAAAAGATGGCCCCTATTGGTTTTGAGGTCAGTAGGTCAAAGGTCAAGGCCACCATTACCTGATCATGAAAATCCCATTCCACTCAATCTTTACTCAAACGGTAGGGTGGGGAATGGTGCGGGGACTGGTAGCGGAGGTATATTTGTCGCCCTTAAAAGGTGACAGTCAGTTCTAGTTTTAAACCTGTTTGCACATAATTAGATAAAAGTTGATACAATTTACAGTTTTTCATTTTTTTCTTCATTCAGTTTAAATATATGATTGATGCAATATAATCAACCATAAGTAATATTCCAAAGATTATTATTAATGATTTGTTAATATGCATGCAAGTTAGGTCTATCTAGAAAACTAATGCGACACTGCGCTTTTAAATATATCTAAGATTGCCATGTGTTCCTTTAAAAGTTAAACATTTTCACGTATAACTAACTTTTTAGCTCGACTGTTCGAAAAATAAGAGAGGTTATGTAATCACCCCGGTGTCGGCGTTGGCGTCGGCGTCCCACATCAAGCTTTGCGTGTAAGCTGTGTTTACAAGTCTATATCTCTTACATTTCTTATCCTAGCACAACCAAATTTGTTCATGGGCTTCATTATAGCATTATCTTAAGGGCTGCATAAGCAATTTTGGTTCCTGTAACCCATGGGCTCCCACAAAATTATGTGTCCCATTTCACATCAAATTTTGCATGTAAGCTGTGTTTACAAGTCTATATCTCTTACAGTTCTTACCCTAGCACAACCAAATTTGGCCATTAGCTTCCTTATAGCATTATCGAAAGGGCTGCTAAAGTAATTTTGGTTCCTGAAACACCTGGGCTCCCATGGAACCCAAATTCCTTAAAATATGTCTGTTTCATATCAAATTTTGCGTGTAAGCTGTATTTACAGGTCTATATCTCTTACATTTCTTGTCCTAGCTGAACTAAATTTTGGAATTGGTTTCCGTATAGTATGTTGTAAAGGGTTGGATAAGTAATTTTGTCTTCTGCAAATTCTGGGCTCCCATGGAACCCAAATTGTGATGGCCCATAAAATGTGCAATAAAGGCAGATCTAGTTTTGTTTTACCATATTTCTGTGTTGTTTTGGTCAATTCTTACATGGCTTCTTACACATATATGTTGCCCTCCCCAACCCACGCCTCTACCCCATCCCCACTCAAACTCGATTTTTTTTTTAGCATGGGATGGTGTGTTGTCTGTCGACCGTCTGTCTGTCGTCTGTCGTCCGTTAACTTTTCTTCAAACGACTTCTCCTCAGAAACCGCTTGGCTAATTTTGACCAAACTTCACATGGATGATCCTTAGATGAAGGCTTTTTAGATTTGTTAAAATTAGGTCAGCGCTACATCCAAGATGGCTGCCATTACCATATATGGTCGAAATCTTAAAAAATCTTCTTCTCCAGAACCGCTGGACAGATTTCAACAGTTTTTCTTTTAAAATGATCGCCAACGCTTAGACTATCAAGTTTGTTCAAATAAAGTCCCCGGGGTAAAAAATGGCCGTGCCCCGGGGGTCCAAAGTTTGTATATTGAGGTTTTGCATGTTTTTCATATAGACATATAGGAAAAAACTTTAAAAAATCTACTCTCTCTGAAACCACAAGGCACAGAGCTCTCATGTACTACATGTAGCATCAGCTTATGGTCCTCTACTAAGTTTGTTCAAATGGTGACACTGGGGTAAAATTTGTCCCCGCCCCGGGGGTCACAGTTTTACATAGACTTATATAGGATTTTTTTTAAAAAATCTTCTTCTGGGAAACTACAACAGCCAGAGGTTTGATATTTTGCATTTACTATAAGCTTATGGACCTTTACCAAGTTTGTTCAAATGGTGACACTCGGGTCACATTTGGCTCCGCCCCAAGGGTCACATGTTTTACATAGACATGTATAGGGAAAAACTTAAAAAACTTCTTCTCTGAAACTGCAAGAGCCAGAGGTTTAATATTTTGCATTTGCTATAAGCTTGTGGTCCTCTACCAAGTTTGTTCAAATGGTGACCCAGGGGTCACATTTGGCCCCACCCCGGGTGTCACAGTTTTACATAGGCTTGTATAGGGAAAAATTGAAAAAAATCTTCTTCTCTGGAAACACATGGCACAGCAGAGCTCTCATGTATTACACGTAGCCTCAGCTTATGGTCCTCTACTAAGTTTGTTCAAATGGTGACCCTGGGGTCAAATTTGTCCCCGCCCCGAGGGTCACAGTTTTACATAGACTTATATAGAATTTTTCTTTTAAATATCTTCTTTTCGGAATCTACAAGAGCCAGAGGTTTGATATTTTACATTTATTATAAGCTTATGGTCCTTTACCAAGTTTGTTCAAATAGTGACCCTGGGGTCACATTTGGCCCCCGCCCCAAGGGTCACATGTTTTACATAGACATGTATAGGGAAAAACTGAAAAAATCTTCTCCAAAACTGCAAGAGCCAGAGGTTTAATATTTTGCTGTTGCTATAAGCTTATGGTCCTTTACCAATTTTGTTCAAATGGTGACCCTGGGGTCACATCTGGCCCCGCCCCGGGGGTCACAGTTTTACATAAATGCTTTTATAGGGAAAATCTGAAAAAAATCTTCTTCTCTGGAACTGCAAGAGCCAGAGGTTTAATATTTTGCATTTGCTATAAGCTTATGGTCCTCTACCAAGTTTGTTCAAATGGTGACCCTCGGGTCACATTTGACCCCGCCCCAAGGGTCACATTTTTTACATAGACATGTATAGGGAAAAACTTAAAAAATCTTCTTCTCTGAAACTGCAAGAGCCAGAGGTTTAATATTTTGCATTTGCTATAAGCTTATGGTCTTTTAACCAATTTGTTCAAATGGTGACAAATTGGTCACATTTGGCCCCACCCTGTGGGTCAGTTTTACTCTAAGGCTTGTATAGGCAAAAACTGAAAAAAATCTTCTTCTCTGGAACCACATGGCACAGAGCTCTCATGTATTACATGTAGCATCAGCTTATGGTCCTCTACCAAGTTTGTTCAAATGGTGACCCTGGTGTCAAATTTGGACGCGCCCCGGGGGGGTAACAGTTTTTTATTTTATTTTAAATTTCTATTTTTTTTTATTGATTTTTTTTTCAATTGTTTCAATTTTTTATTGATTTTTTTTTTTTTTTTTTTAATTTTTTTTTTTTTTTTTTTTTTTAATTCTTTCATTTATTTTTGTATTATTTTTTTTTTGATTGATTTGATTTTTTTTTTTTTTTTCATTATCTTTTTAATTACTTGACACTTACTTTAACATTTCTTGTCAGCGCTACTCATCCTAAATGCCATGTTGAATTTTGACGAAACTTGGCAGGAAGCATTGTTAAGATGTCTAGTTGTGCATTTCACGCTTTTGTTCCAGTTCGCTGATTTTTGATGGAGTAATGGCCCTTTGACATTTTTAATTTAAATTTCTTGTCGGCGCTACTCCTCTTAAATGGCTTGTTGAATTTCTACGAAATTTGGCAGGAAGCCTCAGTATGATGTCTAGTTGTGCAAAGCGCGGTATATCAATGAAATCTTGGACAATTTCGAAAACCAGCTAGATCTTGTTAGTAATAACAGAGTTATGGCCCTTGATTTGTTGAAAAATGCTATATTGTATTTTCCTTTGTTAAATCTATAGGAGAAGAGAGCTATATCTAGCTATATCTATCTAAATCTATAAGAGCTGTTTTAGCCAGTAGAGCGTCCATAGGCCCTCTTGGGCCTCTTGTTTTACATATTTTTGTGTTGTTTTGGTGAATTCTTACATAGCTTCTTACACATATATGTTGACCTCACCACCCCCGCTCTCCCCACCATCCACCCCTGCCTCTCTCCCACCCCCATCCCGCACCCCACTCAAAACTCGAATTGTTTATTTTTATTTTTTTACATATTTCTGTGTAGTTTTAAGCTCTACTGGCCGAAGGCCAGCAGAGCTTATGGGATGCCGAGTTGTCCGTCGTTCGTCGTCCGTCGTCGGCGTTGGCGTTAACTTTTGACTCGTTAAGACGATAGGGCCTTCATTTTTCATCCGACCTTTACCATACTTTAACATGTTGTTAATATCAATGAAAGCTCGGATGAGTTCGAAAACCAGCCAGATCGGACAAGTAACAGCGGAGTTATGGCCCTTGATTTAGTTAAAAATGCTATACTGCTGTATTTTGCCTCGTTAATACTATAGGGCCTTCATTTTTCATCCTATCTTTATCAAGCTTTACCACATTGTTAATATCAATGAAAGCACGGACAAGTTCGAAAACCAGCCAGATCGGACCAGTAACAGCGGAGTTATGGTCCTTGATTTAGTTAAAAATGCTATATTGCTATATTTTGCCTCGTTAAGACGATAGGGCCTTTATTTTTCATCCTATCATTACTAAACTTTACCACATTGTTAATATCAATGAAAGCTCGGACAAGTTCGAAAACCAGCCATATAGGACCAGTAACGGCGGAGTTATGGCCCTTGATTAGTTAAAAATGCTATATTTTGCCTCGTTAAGACGATAGGGGCTTCATTGTTCATCCGATCTTTACCAAACTTTATCAGATTGTTAATATCAATGAAAGCTCGGACAAGTTCGAAAACCAGCAATATCGGATTAGTAAAAGTGGAGTTATGGCCCTTGATTTAGTTAAAAATGCCATATTTTTCCTCGTTAAGACGATAGGGGCTTCATTGTTCATCAGATCTTTACTAAACTTTATCAGGTTGTTAATGTCGTTAAAAGCTCGAACAAGTTCGAAAACCAGCCATATTGGACCAGTCACAGCGGAGTTATGGCCCTTGATTTAGTTAAAAATGCCATATTTTGCCTCGTTAAGACGATAGGGGCTTCATTGTTCATCCGATCTTTACTAAACTTGATCAGGTTGTTAATGTCGTTAAAAGCTCGAACAAGTTCGAAAACCATTCATATCGGACCAGTCACAGCAGAGTTATGGCCCTTGATTTAGTTCAAAATGATATATTTTGCCTCGTTAAGATTTTACATCCGATCTTTACCAAACTTTATCAGATTGTTAATGTCTATGAAAGCTTGGTCAAGTTCGAAAATCAACCAGATCGAACCAGTAACAGTGGAGTTATGGCCCTTGATTTTGTTAAAAATGCTATAATTTGCATTGTCATACGATAGGCCCTTCATTTTGCATCTGATCTTTGCCAAACTTTAACTGATTTTATGACTTTCTTTTTTATATATTTTTTTTATTTATTTTTTTTTTTTTTTTTAAATATTGTTGTTTTAAATTTTTTTTTTTTTTTTGAATATTTCTTTTATTAATTTTTTTTTTGAATAATTTTTTGTTAATTTTTTTTATTTTATTTTTTTTTGAATATTTTTTGAATATTTTTTTTAAATTTCTTTTTTTTTTAATTTTTTTTTTTTTTAAAATTATTATTATTATTATTATTATTATTTTTTTAACTCTATGTTGGACCAGTCGAACCAATAACAGAGGAGTTATGGCTCTTGATTTAGTTAAAAATGCTATATTTTGCCTCGTTAATATGATAGGGCCTTCATTTTCATCTGATCTTTACCAAACTTTACCAGATTCTTTAGTTATGGCCCTTGCTTTAGTTAAAAAGCAGTTTTTTAATGGCAGTCACTCGCTTCATTGATGTTATAAGAGCCGTGGTAGCCAGTAGAGCGTCCACAGGCCCTCTTGGGCCTCTTGTGGTGAATTCTTACACATGGTTATGTTGTGCTCCCAACCCCACCCCACATTGTTGTAGTCTTTTTTTCTGATTGTATATACTAGCTATAAATTTATTATTCTCTGAAAAATTGAATAGTCGAGCTGCGCTGTTCTCCGACAGCTCTTGTTAAATATTTATAATGAGAACGTGTGAAGGTGTCCCCTTTATCCTGCTTCCAAATTGACTTTTATTCTCTGAATCGATAGCCACACCAAACAATTAGGATCTGCATGCACGGCTTTAAATAATTAATTCTGAGAGCAGTAGTCAATGTGATTAACTCTTCGCCACCATAAACCTCTTTGGGACGACCCAACTAACAGAAGAGTAGAGTCCATTTTACAAATGCGGGGGTGAAAGAAATAACACCATCGATACCTTAGGGCTTTCCTTCATAGCTGGTAGGTGCGTGATTTATCCTCTTACTTCAGTTATTTGACCGGATGCTTTTAGTAGTCTGAACTACAACCACAAAAGAAAGAACAATAAATCACCTGCCTACGTTTCCTCTGTTACTCAAAAAGCAAGGTAAAGTTCTGATGAAACCTACATGAAACAATATTTTAAAAATACTTAGGAAATTTTGATATTGATTGAAAGTCTTGACTGGAAAAATCCACTGCTCCAGTGATGTTGAGGTTTGGGGGATGGTCGAGTGTACTTCTTGCATTTAACAAGAGTGCATTTTCTTAAAATTACACTGCTTTTTATAGAAGATATTCAAAAAAAGGTGTTAGGCCATTATTTGTTAAATTATTTTTTACAAGGTGTAGGAGGAGAATTAGGAAAAACTATTTCTGAAAAGGAGAATGAACTGTTACCTACACGTCTGTACATTTTGAGCAAATGAGGTAATTTAGATGAAATGATTGACATTAAGAAGACGTCACATGCCGAGTTTAGTTTTTAAGTATGTTTTAATTTGAAGAAAATGTGAAAGAAATAGTATAAAATTACTCTATAGGGCATGTAGTTCCTTTATATAGCACATAATTATAGTTATTATTTCCTCAAGAAATGTTTTAACAGGAGTTGGAAGAAAACAAAATGAGTTTACTGTTAAATCTAGACTAAGCACTCCTACCTCATTAAAACTAAAGTCCGGGTCTCCAGGGTGTTTTGGGAAAATGAAGGAAATAACACCCCTTTAGTTGTTTTTTGTCCTCGGGGAAATAAATTCACACATAAGTAGAAGTAAGGAGTACCCTCTCCTGAGAACAGCTATTCTGGTGTTGACAGAAATCCGTCCCTTCAGATTCACTGATTTATTGATTTTCTGGATGACAGACTGAAAGAATCTGCTTGCATTGTCTTCGCTCAAACAGGATGGCAGCAGTAGTAGTAGTAGTAGTATTTATCGAGCATCGATTTAAGACGTAATTTTGTACTTTCAGTACAAAAATGATTAAATGACAAAACCTGTCTGCAGGCTATTTACTATATAGGCTGTTGCCTTCGCCAGTATTTATGGTTCACCTTACCTAGTATATTTATTCTATGGGATATTTTGTAGGACCTATTATTTTTGTTATATGTTGGAGTGTTTATTTGGTCGTTTGATTGACAGTTTAATCAAGGATAACTACCTGATGGAAAGCAAGTAATCAGTTTCAGTTTCCTGATTAATTTCGTATAATTGTCACAAGGTGACCCAGCGAAGGTTAGGTCGTTGTTGCATCGTTCACGGAGGTTAGGTCATTGTTACATTGTTAGATGGTCAAGTGAAAAACAGCAGGAGCATGTAAGAGAACTTGAGATACGAGTGCGGTCCAATGTGTCACAATGTCTGTATAAGTGAATTACCAGTAGTATTTTGTAGTTGTACTCTTGTGTAGTGTTTATTCATTAATCTAATGGTTTTAAGGTGTAAAATGTGACAGCGGTTAGTATACAGTCATTAAGCATGGAGAGGCATTGCCAATATTGGGAATTAACAGGTGAACGGAATGTATTACAGTTGTGTTTATAAATCGCAATACAAGTTTCGAGATCGTAATGTTTTTGTATTGGTAAACAACTGGTCCACGTCCCCATGTCTGTGGTGACGCAGCCCCAGATTGGACTTCCTCATCTAGTGTACCTTACCGACGAAGGAATATTTTCATCCGTTCGTGCAGAAAAGTCAGACACGGACACCGAGTCGGCCAAGAGTTTTTGGTCACGCTGCTGCTGTTGTTGTTCCTTGTGGTCAAACATGCGGATTACTAATAATAAAAACATATCGAAGCAGCTGTCAGAGGTAGGTGCAAAAAGTTTCAAGCATTGAAATTAGCGTCTAGATTTATTTATATTTACTTTAAACATGCTTGCATATAGTTAAATAAAGTTTTCATTGTTTGGTCTTATTCCACCATAGGTTTAAATATATTATTGGTGCAATATAATTAGTTAATAATATGCAAAAAAACAATTCACTTTATAACAAATGCAAGTTATGTAGAACAAATGCAAGTTATGTAGAAAAGCTAATGGGACACTGTGAGTTTTTAAAAAAGTCAAGACTGCTCTGTGTCCCATTAAGGGTTTTACCTATTTATGTCCACCAAATGATACTGAACAAAAAAAGAAATTGGACATCTACATCCAGGAAAGTAATTGTCACGTCATGTCCAATATAAATAAGACTTATGATGTATCGTTTAATGTTGTAATATCCTGTAAACCCCCATGTATTGTCAGAGTTAAAATTGAAAATAGATTGCACGAACCTCCAACCTTCAACCTTGCAGCTATTATAATAAAGATAACTATAAAATACCATATCTCTGACAGTTTAATAACCAAGTAGATATGACAACTAGCAATTGCTCTGCACCTGTTTTAATTTCTTAAAAAAAAGAAGTCATACAAAATTTTGGTATCATCACACTCTTGTTTTCATGGCTGATCATTAAATGGAGTGTCTTGTTTAGAATTTGTATCATAACTCTGCAATTTTGAAGGTTAGACGTTTTTAGGTTCATTCTCTATATTTAATCTCGATGTAAATTGAGAATGAGCCTCTGCTTGGCACCATATAACCTTTCTTGTAATGTGCGCCAAAAACCCACAATTAATTTTTTGTTTACATTTCCCAGGGCAGAAGAACTTGGGCTTTAATATTGTCTTTGTAAGGTATGTTTTTTTAAGTGATTGTTTCTTTGCTGTCCAGATGTCTGTAATGTGATGCCTTTAACACCTTACTAAAATTGCTGTAATTTTCCTATTAAATTACATCTTTATTATTAGAAAATTTATCCACAGACTTCAATTATCTTGCCGTATGTAAAAAGCGTATTTATAATATATTGATTTTTCCCATATTTTACAAGCAATAAAAGCAAGGGATATCTTGAGTAAATGCAGATTTTATGTTGGCCGATGGCAGTTTTGAATAATTGTCTCATTTTATATAAAATTGAATATTAACAGTCCTGTACATTTTATAATAGATTTATAACAGACAGCTTTTGATGTTGGTTGATTCATTGGGGTAACGATAATTAACTTAATTGTTTTCTGTTCAGTATGACCAGACACTAAGGTCTAGATCCTGTACACTGAAGTTATGCCATAGTTTATGGGGCACATAGGTGTGAGAAAGCATTTAAACCATGGAGTGGTCTTTGATTGTCCTGTATTGGTTGGATGGGTCTGCATTGGTTGGATGGGTCTGCATTGGTTGGTTTGGTCTACATTGGTTGGATGGTCTATGAACATGTGAAACTAACATGGATGTTGCTAAAGTTACTGAAATACATATAGATCGCACAATGGGCAAACATTATTTTGTACTATCATCATAGTATCATGTGGGTTCGTTGAACATGCAGTCATGATTTTAAAAGTGTATACTATTTATATATCTTAAAGATAAGCGCATGTCTGCTATCGTAGAAGGAAAAACATAACTGTTTGACTGATGTTTGAGTACTTTACAGTCTGTTTTTTTCCATTCCTGATAATATGTACAATCTCATTGCTGAGGATATAATAGCAAAATGATTGATTGATTTTTGGGCATCTAGACTTGCATGCAAGCTTATATAATAGGAGATTTTCATAAATAACAGTCTGTTAAATCATTTTAGAATTATTATTTTTTATACAATTTGCTCTATCAGAAAGTCAAGAAACTCATTACTGAGTGAGTAATGCAAACACTTAAACTATTTATTTTCTTCAAAACATAAAACGCAGTGTGTTCTCAAAAGACAGTGAGTCCTATATAGGAGCTCTATTTTTCTGCATAAAAAAGGATGTTTTTCATGCAAATTCTAAACAAAAAACAATAATTCTAAAATGATTTATTAGACTGTTTAATGGCAACATTCTGTTGTGTAAGGTTATGGGTATAATTTTCCTGGGTGGTCGAGGTGAATATGGTGAGGGCTGCAGCAATACTAATAGGTTGCAGGGCTATCAAAATCAACCATCATATATAACCGTGCATGTGTTGAAAATGACGTAAAACACCATACAAACAAAACAAACCTTAATGGATAAATAGCTGGTGGTTTACCCTACTACTTTGATTAGCGGACCAGCTACTTTTAGCAGTCCCAGTACTTGCAACAAAAGGAAGAACTATAAATCTCCAAAAACAAACAGAAAGCCCTGAGGTTGTGGTCCAGTACTAAGGTGACCTGGATATTTTTCAAGACTGAATATATCATGAGGGCGTGCTAGAATACCAGGAATGGTCTCATGGGTTGGGCTCACCCAAGAACATTTGGATGGTGCCATGTTTTGCGAAAAGTATCAGGTAGATCATTTTGCTTACACAAAATAGGTTGTAGCTTTATTCCGAATTTAGAAAGCAAAAAAGGGGTTACTTAAGATGGAATTTGATGTAGAAAGGCTTGATTCGTTGTCAGTTTTTTGTTGTTGATTGTTTCTTCAGGCTACATGTAGTTGAACAGGCATGCAAATGGAGAGAGATAGGCTGGATCAAACTAATGTATTAGATAATGCCATTTGAAATCAGTCTGGCAATTGGCATTAAATGACTGAGGCAGCACGGTGCCTTTCTGTAAGACTGACTGGTTGGTCTTACTTTGCTAGGTCCTGCTTTTTACCACCAAAGTGGGGTTAATCCATATCCAAATTGGTCAGACAAGTGATTGTTTGATATTCCTTTAAATAGGTTTAATACTTTGAAGTCCTATCTATAAGTATTAAACAAGATTAAGTTAATGAGCTCAATAAGTCGTGGTGACCAGAGTAAAAAACATAATTTATAAATTAAAACTTATTCATGCTACAAATATATTTGTCTTCTGTTGGCCATATGTGCCTGGTTTCAGAAGAATATATTTGTCTTTTAATGGCACCGAGTTCTTAATTTTAATTAGAGAATAATCGATTTTGGGTTGATAAATAAAAAATAAATGTAAATGTTCAAGATATTTTAGTATAGATAGTTTATTAAAACAATTTGGGTATCTAATGATCGCTTCTGTGATTTGCTTTTGTCTTGTTATGTTATGAATGGTACTTGAAACACATTCATAACTGGTTCATTAAGGTTGATGTTAATGAATGTCAGTGTTGATTTGTTAATGAATAATTACATAATAGAAATATTAAAAATACTGTTTTTCAAGTTGTTAATACATAAATATTCCTATTTTGGTGTAGGTTTACAAAATTGCATCATAACTGCAGTTTTGATTCATTGTTTTTCTACACAATGTTTGTCTATGTTTGGTCTAGGTATATGGTATTTACAATGACAATGGCCCATATGTTTGTCTCCATTTGCCAGACTGAGTTATCAGTGTCATCTCTCTGTCTTCAGAATCATCCTTTGATGTCTTTACTGTATTGTCTTCCTTTTGTTACAATGTGTAATGTCTTCCTCTTCTTGTTTTTCAGTATATAATTTTTTTTTAATTTTTGAAAAATGTGTTATCTAGTAGGTAGGATATATATATTCAAAACAAAGCAAATTAACAAAATATTTGTTCTTCAATGTGCTGAACCAATAAAAGAGTGATTTGTGCATATTAAACTATTGAACCTAATGTTTCATCAACCCTATCAAGAGGGGGTTATCAGCACCTTCCAGAGTGTTTGTCAGTGTCATCTCATTGATCTGTTTATACTGTTTCATCTGGATGCATGATCATTAACAATTTGTTAATAAATAATGCAGCTGGTTTCATCATGATCAGTGCCATTAAGAGTGCTGTATATATGTATAAATATTAGAGTATGTTTTGTATTTGATGTTAACTATAGTTTTTCCTTTTTCATAGTACTATCCAATGTATTCATATTGTAACACATTGGTGTAACCGTGTAATGATATCATCCTTACCTCATAGGACTGAACTTCCTCTTCAGGTTATGGGCTTGAGAATCTTGCCATTGCAAAATTTGTCAAATAATTTGTACTTACGTGCAAGTGAAGGTCTGGCGGATTTATTACATTTGTAACGAAAAGCTCCTTCTTCTTGAACTGTTGGGGGATCTTTTTATTGTTAAAAATAAACAAAGACACTTTTGGTTTGAGGGGGTTTCGATATAACAGTGGATACAGTAAGCAAGAATGACTCCTTTGTATTACTAATAGAGCTTAGAAGTTGTCCATAATAATCATTATTTGTTGTGAAAGAGGATTGAATTAATAATGCACAAGTTACTTGATTAACCTAAAAGGGACATTGCAACAGTTTTGGTTTATTTCATCCAAAATTAGTTTGAAAGCAAGAACCTTTCCATGCTGTTATAGTGAAAATTAAAGAGGCACTACCTATATATACGCGATTTTTAATGTAAAATATTAAATACTCAATATTACTGCATTTATATGTATGCAAAGCTATTTTATGAGTATATTCTAAGAAGCAACAAGGTTCGTATTCTAGTTCTGTAAATTATTAATTATGATCAAAACAATATCTTGAATAAAATGCTGCCCAGCCGTTTATTCCTGCCGGAGAACTACGAGTTTTTACGATTTTATCGGACATGCGCAATGCCATTTAGTTGAACGAAAACAAACTACTCGGGGCAGTTCCGATAGTAAACAAATCGATCGGAACTCGTCGCCAATCCGACGAGGCAGTTCCGATTGTAAACGAATAAGATCGGAAAATCTCCGTAATCGGCTTGTCTAAAACAATTACGAATACAATTTCAAAAATTCGATCTTTTCTATCCCGTTTTCCCCAGCAAAACGCATATTACATGGGGTGAAATTATTGCCGTTTACCTTTTTCATAGTCCTCTTTACAATTAAGACAAGTTTATATCAATTGGTGGACAAAAAGATATAGGTAGAGCATCTTTAAACCCTATAGAGTTTCTATATGCACTTTTATTTCAAATATCAGATTTCCATATTAAAGGGAATTAACTCAAGCAAAAATGTAAATTATGAAATTGTATACATGGTATTCTTATATATCACACATACTGCATAGTATATAGCTACCCCTTATCAATACTAATTTTTAATCACGGAGGTATTAAGTTTTACATTTTGCAGAAAACCTTATCATGTAAATTTAATTTACTAATTTCATTATTTCTTAATACTAATGGTATGCCACTAGTTTTAGAAAAAAAACTTCATAAATATTAAAAACAAAAGAGTAAGTAACGCATATAATTCAGCTTTTTGAATAGTATGTTTTGGAAGATTTAAAGAAGACACTTTTGTAGACATTTGATTTGTTTTGATGCATGAACATGTGGTAAAAGAGACTTAAAGATTGCTGTGTGTCCCTTTAAAGCAATACTAAATATTTACTTTATTCTGACCCAGAAATCCATTTCAGTCATGAGGTGTTTTATTACATTTCTATGGGTGAAAGATTGGGATTTCTCAGTGAAAGAATATTCATAAATGCTAAATATTAATAACTAACTCCGAACTCAAAAATAAGCTAACTGCGATATTGAGTTTTGACGTCAATAAAGTGTTGGTGACGTCGACGTCATCCATCGATAACGCTAAATAAAGCGAGTAATTCTGGTAAAATCATACATAATCTGATTAAAAATGTAATAAATAGATTATTTAACTGTCGCTTATGCTCATTTGTAATAAGAACAACACGTCTACCATCTTGTGAAGGATTTCCTTATAATCAATCCAAGCAGTTTAATAATCTCTGTGTATTCAGGTGCAGCATAAGCAAACCACACATTGCTATTGTCAATATCAACACAATCTTACTTGTAGTGGAATGGGGTTTGATTTCGGGACGGCGCACGTCAATTACAGGACTCCATTGTTGTACCAAGGTGCACGTGACATTAGACTGACACTGAAATCTGTGATGGCTGGTTTGATAATGGCAATAATTGCTTGACTACAACTAATTGACGCTTCACCTGGTTATTGCAAAAAGACATTTATTGTTATGTAATACTATAGTCACGGGTTGTCAAAATATTGTATTTCTTCTTATTATTTTTTGTACGAAAATATGAAAGAATTGCTGTCACAATATTGTCAAAATATCGTATTTCTTATTCTTTTTTAAAAGAAAATATTACGTACGGAATTTACCTCATGTATCACCTATAGGTCTAGAGGTATTTTTATGGCCATGCCATATATGGGGAGTTTCTAAGGAGGAGAGTTCATATATAGTGTTGACCTAATGTCTGTGCTACCTCACACTTCCATACGTACATCCCACTTTCCAGACAGTAGTCCTTCTGAACAGTTTTGTTTTACATCATTTTCAACACATGTAAGGTTATATATGAGCAGTCTTTGAATTTTTTGTGTCATAAGCCCGAATTCTTATATACTCAATGAAAACCCGTACTTTTTCCTTTAGCCCGACTACATAAATTAAAAGAAACGCACTATTTACTAGCCCCGGGCTGACAGGCTAGTGGGTTAATTCGAAGACTGTATGAGGGTTGATTTTTTGTGGTGGAGACGGACAACCCACTTTTCTTGAGTAGAACCAGTACTGTAAACTGCCCACCATCCGTAAGAATCCATAAGAATCTACACTTCCTCACTTCCTCGAGCACCGAGTGGAATTTGAACCGTCGGTGGTGAGAGGCGAGAAGGTTTACAATACGTACGTCATTAGCCCGCCGGCCTTCTGAACAGATTTTGGAGATTCTTGGTAGGAAGTATCAGTATCCCATTCTAGTTGCACATTATATGGTGCCACGGTTCTGGCCATTCAACTGTGTACATAGCTTACAGTAGGGGCATTTGTGTCCACAGATAAATTTCTATTTATTTTGTGATGTTATTTGTTTATAAATATTTTCTGCAATCAATGAAAAACAAGGCAGTGGTGGGGAATATTCACAAATGTGTCTGTATTTGTAAATATTCATATGTACATAATACAGTAATTTATTTGCAAGCTATATAATATGATATGTTAATTTATGAAAATAACATCCACCATTCATTGTGAAGGTATCTAGGTTAAGGTATTCTGATATGTTTATTGTTTTGTATGAATCCCATGTCAGACAACAGTACCTGTAATAGATGGTTAATTATCATGGCCATTCATATTTTCTGAGAGTTGTGTGGTGTAGTTTTTGGCCAGCATATTGCATTTTGCATTTTATTTTACATGGTCCTGAAGTGCAAAGTTTTAAATCGGATGATTTGTGTTGAGTATATTAAATTATTCTTAAGCACTTTTCATTTGAAATTTATAATCAAGCAACGGACTTTTAGTTTAATTTGTTAAAGATGCAAATTATAGCAATTATTTGCCCGATATATATGACCCGAGTTTTGTGGTTGTGAAAAATTAGTGCCTTGTTGCTTAAAAAACCTAAAAGTATTTTTGTGTTTTTTTGTTGTCTGGGTATAATAAATAACACTCATGCAACCCGGATTCCATTCCCCATTTGTGAAATGGTTTCTGTAGTCATCCACTCGGATATGTGAGTTTTCTCCAGGTTTTGTTGTTTTCTACCACAAAGACCATGCTTGATCAAGGCCATCGAGATGGATTTGTATAATTTGTGGAGCTTGTTTCGTAATCAATATAAAAAAGATAACGTTTATAAAACAGTCCATGCATATTCAAATGAAGCTTAAAGTTCCATGGCGTCTGTAAAGATATGGTCTAGCTTGCTGCCTTGTTACTAGTATTAAAGTTCCATGGCGTCTGTAAAAATATGGTCTAGCTTGCTGCCTTGTTACTAGTATTTGCTGTTATGCAAATTTCGTGTCGACAAAATGCAGATTGTGACATTATGAGGCTTCTTGAAGTTGTTCTCCTTTTACAGACAACTTAATTATTATTTTATTATTTTTTATGTTCTATTTTGGTATACGTTATTATGCTTTAGCTGTGTGATCAATATTTGTAAACGTGCTATAAACAACATATGGTAATTCTAGACGATCGGAGTTTAGCGAGACGTTTTCTGTCACATGCATCGTTGTTATCATAGGCTAAATTGATTAAAAGCAACCCTTGTGTTCAAAATGGGAAATTGTCTGTTGTTTTGGGGTTTAGCAGACAGACTGCCAAGAACAAATAAATATATATCTTCTTTTAAGAAATGGAAATAGCTTTCATTATAGGGAATTAAGACAACGCTGGTGTTCCTGAAGTACGTCCTTGAACATTTCAGTCTTTATAATGGGAAGAAATGTTTTCCTAAAATAAAAACATCTTAAAATGCAAATTGTACCATAGCTCCAATGGTTTTCCTTTGTTCTTGCTTATGATATAATTTTCATAAACCTGAAGGTCTGAGCCTAAACCATGCTATAAATGCCGGTATATTTCAGTCGTGCTATAAATGACAGATTCGGCAGTTATACTATGGTCTACTCAATTTTACGCGCACGCATTAGTAATGTTTACACACAACCTGTCAATCAAAACGACTAAACCGTTACCAAAACCGCACTCCTTGACATTGCATTGCCCAATAATCAAAACATGGGTCATGCTCATGCCGCGTAATAATGCTACTTCTTGATTGGATCGAGCTGTTATTTTACTAAAAACTGCAACGACCTAAAACTTTTTGCAGAAGCAGTATAAATTTCATATACTCGAAAAAATATGCCATAAATATCCATTGTACGTTAAAAATATTCTCAATTTTAGCGTAAATACGCTTCTATAAATGATTAAAGTTTTTATTTCAAGTTGCAACTAAGGTAACCTAGCTAACACATCTCCTACAGATTCTGTACACAATCTTACCAATAATTGGTAAACTCTAACTATTGGAAAACTGGTGTAACCTGACCACACACTCTTGACGTTCGTTTAGTTTTTAGCTCGACTGATCAGAGATCAGCAGAGCTTATGCCGTGGTGCGGCGTCCGTCGTCTGTCTGTCCGTCCGTCTGTCTGTCCGTCTGTCCGTAAACTTTTATTTGTAGCGACTACTTCTCTGAAACTACGGGATGAATTTCCATGAAACTTCACAGGAATGTTGCTCTTGATGTCTAAATGATCCTAGCAACATTTCAGGTTGGTCGGAAATTCAAGATGGCCACCACAGCTAAAAATAGGTTTTCAAAAAACGAGTTTGTAGCGACTACTTCTTGAAAACTATAAGTGATATTGATATGGGACTTTTTCTAAAATCATCAGCATGACATGATGTTGGTCCTTGTCGAAAATTATTTTGATGCGACGTTAAACATGGCTGTCAGCGGCCATCTTTGTTTACATAGAGTTATCTAGTAAAAACTTGTAGCGACTACTCCCTCTGTAACTACTTGACGGATTTTCATGAAACTTCACAGGTATGTTGCTCTTGATGTCTAATTGATCCTAGCAAAATTTCAGGTCAGCCGGAAATTCAAGATGGCCACCATGGCTAAAAATAGATTTTCAAAATACAAGTTTGTAGCGACTACTTCTTGAAAACTATAAGTGATATTGATATGGGACTTTTTCTAAAATGATCAGTATGACATGATGTTGATCCTTGTCAAAAATTATTTTGATTTGACGTTAAACATGGCCACCAGCGGCCATCTTTGTTTACATATAGTTATATAATGAAAACTTGATTTTCATGAAACTTCACAGGAATGCTGATCTAGCTATCAAAAACTTATCAGTAGAGCTTCAAGGTCATTGACCTCTTGTTTTAGCAGTAACTATTCGACCAATAAGAGCGCTAAATCACACCAGTGTCAGCTGGTGTGAAAAGAGATGCTTTTTTTTCTGATGGTATGTCAGATGTATACTCTGTAAAATTGAATATCCGAGCTGCTCTGCTCTCCGACAGCTCTTGTTAGACAAGAGCTCTATAATGTTACATACATGTAAATCGATCATTTAAGCTTTTTGAAACATTTTTGAGAAAAGGTTTAATATTAGCTTTTCTTAAGTTTCCATATGTGTGTATAACTCCATCCATAGAACTGTGTTAAACAATTGTATCAATTTATTTGAATTAAATACAGTTTGGACTGTTTTCGAACACGTACATCCTGTGTGTGACTTAAGCAGTTTGGAAAGATACTGCTCAAGTCCACTTTTATTACCAGACATAATTATTCCCAGGAACTTAATCATGGGCTAGAATTGTATTAAAGAGTTTGTCTTTGTCTCAGTAATGGCTCAACTAATGAATTTATAGACAAAACCAATCTGTCACTCTTGAAACAATGTCTTTTATTTCACTGGGAACGACTTCATCTTGGAAAGATGGGTATTTGCCAGTGTAAGAATATTAATTTCGTTCGACCAGGGTTAGGTAATTCTGGCCTGGAATTCACCAACCATTCTTCAAACTAGTCTTAGACTTGAGCTCATACTCAAATTTTGTTCACAAATATTGCCATAGATAAACAATCATAATTATGGAAGTGCTATATTTATTAGTATTTACCATATTTATACATAGCACCTTGTTACGAATGTTTATACTTTAAACTTATAGAAATATTTGTGATTAAAGTTTGCATCTAAGAATATTCTCAAGAATTGTTGGTGAATTCAAGGCCTGAACCCCCCATCACCAATATTGTGGTAGCAGAATAGTTCAAAGCACTTTGCCTTTGATTACTGAAACATAATTATACCCAGGCTTTCACAAAGTAAAGTGGGGGCTATATAGGTCAATCACGTTATCCCCAAAGTCACGTTGCGTCATGTCCCGTAACACATTTTTGTCGCATAGCGTAACACATTTTTAATACTGCCATATCTTGAACACTTTTGAATGGATTGTTCCCAAACTTCATATACTCATAACAACTGATGACCTTATGTCCCTCTACATCACCCATCATTGATTGCCTAATTTATCACAGAATTATGGCACTTTGTTTGACTTAGAATTTTCCACTCTAATATTGTATAATGACCAGTGTTAATACATTTTTAGCTCTACTGATCAGAGATCAGCAGAGCTTATGCCGTGGTGCGGCGTCCGTCGTCCGTCCGTCCGTCCGTCTGTCCGTCTGTCTGTCCGTAAACTTTTATTTGTAGCGACTTCACAGCTGAAATTACTGAATGGATATTCATGAAACTTTACAGAAATGTTGCCCATAAAGTCTAGTTGATCCTAGCAAAAATTCATGTTGATGTGAAATCCAAGATGGCCGCCAAAGCTAAAAATAGAGTTTTAAAATACAAGTTTGTAGCGACTTCTTCTTGAAAACTATAAGTGATATTGATATGTGACTATTTCTAAAATGATCAGCATGACATGATGTTGATCCTAGTCAAAAATCGTTTTGATTCAACGTTAAACATGGCTGCCAGTGGCCATCTTTGTTTACATAGAGTTATATAGTAAAAACTTGTAGCGACTACTTCTCTGAAACTTCTTGGCGGATTGTCATGAAACTTTACAGGAATGTTGCTCTTGATGTCTAATTGATCCTAGACAAATTTCAGGTCGGCCGGAAATTCAAGATGGCCGTCACAGCTAAAAATAGATTTTTAAAAAATAAGTTTGTAGCGACTACTTCTTGAAAACTATAAGTGATATTGATATGGGACTTTTTCTAAAATGATCCGCATTACATGATGTTGATCCTAGTCAAAAATCGTTTTGATTCAACGTTAAACATTGCTGCCAGCGGCCATCTTTGTTTACATAGAGTTATATAGTAAAAACTTGTAGCGACTACTTCTCTGAAACTACTTGGCAGATTGTCATGAAACTTTACAGGAATGTTGCTCTTGATGTCTTATTGATCCTATCAAAATTTCAGGTCGGCCGGAAATTCAAGATGGCCGTCACAGCTAAAAATAGATTTTTAAAAAATAAGTTTGTAGCGACTAATTCTTGAAAACTATAAGTGATATTGATATGGGACTTTTTCTAAAATGATCAGAATGACATGATGTAGATCCTTGTGGAAAATTATTTTGATTCGACGTTAAACATGGCTGCCAGTGGCCATCTTTGGTTACATAGAGTTATATAGTAAAAACTTGTAGCGACTACTCCTCTGAAACTACTTGACGGATGTTCATGAAACTTCACAGGAATGTTGCTCTTGATGTCTAGTTGATCCTAGAAAAATTTCAGGTCTGCCGGAAATTCAAGATGGCCGCCACAGCTAAAAATAGATTTAAAATAAATAAATTTGTAGCGACTACTTCTTCAAAACAATAAGAGATATTGATATGGGACTTTTTCTAAAATGATCAGTATGACATGATGTTGGTCCTTGTCGAAAATCGTTTTGATTTGACCTTAAACATGGCTGCTTTGTTTACATAGAGTTATATAATGAAAACTTGTAGCGACTACTTCTTTGAAACTACCTGACGGATTTTCATGACTTCACAGGAATGTTGCTCTTAATGTCTTATTGATCTTAGCAAAATTTCAGGTCGGCCGGAAATTCAAGATGGCCGCCACGGTTAAAAATAGATTTTCAAAAAACAAGTCTGTAGCGACTACTTCCTGAAATCAAAATCAATCAGTAGAGCTTCAAGGTCATTGACCTCTTGTTTCTCAAACATTTTCAAATTGATTGTTCCCAAACTTCATGTACACATAACAACTGATGACCTTATGTCCTTCTATATTCAACCATCATTGATTGGCTAATTTATTACAGAATTATGGCCCTTTGTTTGACTTAGAATTTTCCACTCTAATATTGTATAATGACTTGTTAACACATTTTTTCTCAAACGGTTTCGATTGATTGTTCCCAAACTTTATGTACATGTAACAACTGATTACCTTAGGTCCTTCTACATCACACATTGTTGATGCCTAATTTATTACAAAATTATGACCCTTTATTGGACTTAGAATATTTCACTCCATAATGAACTTCATGTGGCTTTCACTTTAACACTTTTCATGAATTGTTATTACACCTGACATACAGTTCACACGTAATGATATGATGTGTCTCTGCGTTAATGGTTTTTCGATTCTTCAATTTTTTTTCACAGAATTATGGGCCTTTGTTTTACTTAGAATTTCTTTCACTAAAAATTAACAGATATTGTAGACATTTATTATTCTTGATTTTGCCCATCATCGGCTAGACAAAAAAGCGGGGATATTCATCACTTCAGTGATAGTTCCTAGTTATTATTTGTAAGTTCACTGGCAAATGTTCCGCAAGGTTTCTGGGACCTGAAAACCAATCACCAAGATTGGGGTACTGCAGCATAGTCCTGCGTTAAGGCCTATGTTGTTGGTTACTGCAACGTGCCATTAAATTTTGTAAGTTTGCTTGCAAATGTAAAGATGCAAGTTCAACTCGATGTTCTGAAATGTTACTGGGAACGAAAAACCCGTCACGAAGATTGGAGTACTGCAGCGTACATGTGGTTTCCAGTGTTCGACACTAACTTTTTGGACCTACTAGCAACTAGCCTTGGAATTTCACTAGCCCCCCTTAATTTCTACTAGCCCTGCTACCAACGGTACCAAATCCTCATTGTATATTGATTTGACGGGGTTGGTTATAAAATAACAACACAAATCAGATTCAAAATTTGTGACATCGCTGGCAGCACCCTCCGTCACAATAACCTGATCTCGTGGCAGTCTGCACTGCACCTCTGTTAAGAAAAGTAACATACTGTGATGAATATTATTTTAATTTATTAAAGTATTTCTGAACAATGTACATGAGAAACACAGAAATAAGAAATTATTATGATAGAGTTTTTTGTTTTTTGGCTGGTGGAGAAAGCCCCAAAAAGCGATCCATGTTTGCACCGTTTATAGCACGTTCATAATTCGCGGCGTTTTCCGACGGAAGCGGAAACAACTGCTGAAATCGTGGTCATAAAAACACTTGAGAAAAGCTGTCTAGTTTATAAGGCGTAGTTACAAGCGTTTGTGTGATTCGGTATCGGGCTGGTATCACTGGTACTAGCCTATCGGGCTAGCTAGACGATCGTACGTGCTAGCCCGACGGTCACTTTTACTAGCCCCGGGCTATCGGGCTAGCGTTAGTGTCGAACACTGGTTTCAGTCGCTATATTGTTGATTACTGCAGCATACCATTTGTAAATTCACTGGTAAATGTACAGATGTATTAAGTAACTCTGATTGATCCGATCCATTCATATGAATTGGTCAAGCTGTGGCAAAACTATACTCAAATAAAACAATTGACGATAAATCAGAAAGTTTTAGTTGGAGAGAGTGAACCTGACAATGGCAGACAAAGCCAGGTTGACATCTTAATCGCAGCCAATTCTTGTTTATAATGAGCATATCCATTTAAGGATTGTCCGATTATATCGTCAATAATGAGACTACCCATTAATGGATTGGACGATTCTGGATGGTAAAGAGATTCACATTTTTGAGGATAGGAATGTTTGATCAGCCAGAGCAATAAACATGCATTACTGAAAGGACTTCCAGGGCTGCTGGTGGACTGTTTGGCAGTAAACATGCATTAGGGATTTGGGGACCAGCAGGATTTGACAGGGAAATGCTAAGCTAATTGGTCCATCTGCTGGCAGATTCCTATAGAATCAATACTCACAAAAGGGCTGTGAAATAGAAAATGGGTGAATTAAAGAATGCTGAGTAAAATGGCTCTAGAATAAGAGTAAGCTGACTTAAATTATTTTTACTCATATATCCTTTATAAGTATAATTTACTGATCCATTAATACTTTTACTTAAAAACGAGTACCAAAATCATTTCAATATCAAATTGTTATGTGGTCTTTATATCAGGTCATTTAATTAAATTAGCGTAGAACAAAACTGAAACATACGTACGACTAATTATTTCTGCTACGAAATATTATTGGAAATAAAATTTGCCTGTCTCCCAGCCGATGAATAATAATTAGGGTATATGACGTGTTTCTTTTCTATTGACTTATAAGAAAAGCTTTCTGGAGCTTACTGTGAGTGTACTTTCAGCAAGCTTATAAGCTTTTACTGTGGTTTGGCCAACATATGCAATTGTTAATTGAGGTGAAAGGAAGTTTTTGTATTGCATCGTACGCAACGTTACCTGTTGAATTATTGATTGAATGGTATTTAACGTCATTATACAGCACACTTTAGGTCATGTTTGATGGAAAAATGAAAAAAGTTGCTTGTCTTTGACCAATCAGGGGCGTATCTGGGTAAATTTGAATTCTACGCCTGATGGGGTTCCAAGGGGTTCTTGGTCAGGAAGGCTCTTGACGATCGCACATAAGATTTCAGGATTTTTAGCCTAGATTAAATGTATGTATAATACAAGCAAAAGAAAGCGCACATGACAAATTAAGATCGGGAAAATGAGGACACAACGACTCTGCTGGAAATATTTTACCCAAATCTGCTACCCCACTTCGGATTTTATTGCATTTTCGGACCTTTTTTTTTTTTTTCTGGCAAAATGGATGCCCGGGCGTAAGTCTGTATGTCTGGCAACGCGCTTGCCAATGCCAAAGGCCTCAAGAAGAGGTTTTTTTTTCGATCCAATTCTATTAACTATGCATTGTACTATGTATGATGTCGTAAAAATGCTGAAATAAAAATATGTTTAACTCTTAACCCGCTAAGAACGACTATAATAGCCTTTGCGAGTAAATTTGCGAATGCAAATTCTGCAAAAAAATAAGCGCACCTGAAAATTGACAAAAGTTAGCAATCCAAAAGTTAGCAATCTTCAAGATCCGTTACATTCTGCTAGTATTAAAATAATGTGGTTATATTCTGTGAACCGTCTCTTTAGAAGTGAAATATTGGAACAATTAATACCAATAAGTGGGATGCCCTTTGAGATGTGTTTTAGCCGCGTGTCAATCGCAATTCTAGCAGCCAGCGATCCATTAGACTGGCGCAAGTGACAAACAAGTCCAGGAGACAGAGAGATATTGATCATGAAAAATCCCGATACTCAATATTCAAACAAAGGAAAAAAATCTAATGGGAAATTCCATCACTAAAATGCTGGGAGAAAGTGTCAGAATTAAGATATCATCCCGAGAGATATTTTTTAGCCATTTGTCTGGTGGGGGTAGTATGCTTGGGAATGAAGATGAAGTTATTTTCAGATGACTAAGATCTTTGATTGGGATTGGATAATAGGCCTATGAAAATAAATAAAGGGATGTTCAGAGTCAATTTATTTGTCTAGGAGACATTGCATGCTTAATTCAAATCCATGGGTTTGATATGAAAGTGCATTCATTTTGTGAATAGAGATACCTTGAGGCATGGTATTAGTATGATGTCTTGGCAGTTTTGTTGCCTAAATAGAGATACCTTGAGGCATGGTATTAGTACGATGTCTTGGCAGTTTTGTTGCCTAACATAGTAAAAATAAGAAAGGAAAAAAGAGTCCATTAAGGGTTACTGTATTCAGTACAAGCATGCTTTAAAAAGTCATTTAGAAGAATAAGTGAATACTGTGTTAACGCTAATACATGTAGTAGTAGTATTGAATTGTTATTATATTTTGATGGGTGGGGAAGGAAGGTGGACGGGATTTTCAGATACAAAAGATAAAAAATTTAAAAAATTTAAGATCAGATAAGATAAAATAAAATTATTATTACTATTAATTTCTTCTTGTGTGTAAAATTATTAATGGAAATGCAGTAGGATAGGACAAATCTGCTTTCCGACAATTGGATACAGTGTGTACCCCGCTTCAGTTAAGCTCTCTTTTATAAAAAGCGATTATTGCAGTGTGATATATTGATTTGTTCTTATTATATATTCAGCTGTTTGATAATCGGAATTACAGGAGTGTTTTATAATTCGTGTTTGTTTAAATTGCAGCAGTTATAATGACGTTGCCGTAGTAACGAGTTTAAAAGATTATTCTTTTGTTCGGGGGACATTGAAGGATTTGCAAATTTCTGATATATTTCCCTCGCAAACAAGTTTTAACAAATGAATATATGTATGTCACAGTGTCAGTGTGTTATGTTGGGAACACTTTGTCCATTGTCTTGTATGATTATTTTGTCTTAAAGCTGTACAGTCCCTATTTTAAATCGTAGTAACTCATGAATATGAACGAGTCACGTGTGAAGTAGTTTCAAATCGACGAACACCCCAAAAGGAGAAATTGATACGTAAAATTTCACTTAAAGTCCAGACTCTATTGTGCCCATCGCGTCAGGTCTACCTTGACGTGTTCGTTGGCAGACGGACTATAAACCTTAGAACTACACACACACACACTAAAATTTCACATTTTTATTTAGCCTCCGTACAGGTAACATCGATAAATATACGGCTCCAGTATATATGTGATAAAAAATAGTTGCCCGGAACGGGATTTGAACCACAGTCTTGCCCTTGTAAGATTTGAAAGATGTACGCTGAACCTCTAGACCACTGCTATTTATTGGTATTTTGTAGCATTTTTAACACTAAATAGGCATTACGTAATAAAAAGAGCGCGCCCACAACTCATCAAGCGCTAAATAACAAGTCGATATATGGTTGATTTGAGACGAAGTATTAGTTTCATATTTATAAGATACAGTATTACACCAGGCAATGTTAATTTACACGTGCGACAATATGGACTGCATATGTATTGATCCATCTTTAGTTGCGTTCAAATATGTTAAGTTATTTTGCCTCATAATATATGGTAGCAGGGCTTCTAAAATTTTAAAATGCAAATCGGTCCAGGTTTTTAACTGCCGTAAGAATCGCGCTTATTTTGAAAAAATCACTAAAATCGCCGTACCCCACCCACCATGTCAGCTGCAACATGAATTTTTTCCGTTCAGTCATTGATATAGAGAACTATTTAAAATGTATGTTTGTATTATATTTGTATTATTTCTAACTTACTTTATCACAATTTGTACATTTTAATGACTGACATCATGTCTTCGCTTTACTGAATGAATAATTTTCACTCAATATTAAAATTGTTGATCATTTGAGGAATTGAACCGGAAATGTCTAATAAACCGGGTAGGTATAAAACGCGTACTAACACGTGCGGACTAGCGGATAAATTTGAGTAATATCGTTTTTCATCAATTAGCTTAATTAATACCAAATGTTACGACTAACGCAAACAATTTCGGTCCGACTTAAAAAAAAAAACGGTGTCAGGTTTGATCACTTTCCTTAATATTATACTTAAAGTTATTGTAAAAAAAAAATCAAACAAACAATTAACACATCTCGGTATTTTAATGACGCAAACTAATTTAAGTCCCAGCTATGGCCACTTAAAAAAAAAACAACGACACAAGCAAACAGGCTAACACCTTACGTCTAATGGTATATCAAAGAAATCACAGACGGTAACACTCGCTTCAGTGAACCGACAGAACGCGTGATATACTTTCACTGATCACACATCAAAGGCGTGCTACATGGCTATAGACTCTTCCGGAAAACTCCCTACTATCGGTAATGGTTTAGTCCAAATTGACCAAATTGACCTACTTTCGCACAGCGAGTGACAAACAATCGTGTTATGGATCAAAGAATATTGCCGCAAGGCATATTTCAAGGAGTGTGTAAGGTAATTGTAGATTTTTAACGACCGATAGATAAAATATCTGGGACCGATTTTAACAGAGATTTTGAAAACAAAATCGGTCCGGAGAAACAGAATTCGGTCTGCGGACCGACAAACCGGCGATTTTAGAAGCCCTGTATGGTAGTTAGTATATTTTCTCAAGTAGCGTTGTAGTTCAGTGGATAGAGCACAGGACTGGAAATCAGAAGGTCGTGTGTTCAAGCCCCGAAAGAAGCTAACTTTTTTTTTTCGGTAAAAATTACTGTTACCTGTGTATAGGTATGATGTGCACTGGTCGATGTATATACAGTAAATGATTTCATGCGCTATATTTGCTAGCTTAAATACCTGATTTCGACATGAGCTGGTGAACATGAAGTTACAAATAAAGACTCGCCTACAAAGAAGAAATCGATTGATATAGGGCGTCTGTAGCTTTAAGTCACCCATTCAGGATCGATAGTCGGACTTGAACAATTATGCATATCCTGTTTTTAAGGTGTCTGAATCACTCCAAACCAACACCATCCCACTCCACTCCACCAACCCCACAAAAAAGTATAATAAAAAATATGGAAAATTGGTAAACCATTAAATCATAATTTAAAAATGTGTCAATTAAATGTTAGCAGAAGTGGATCGATCCTGTGTGGGTATTCAGGAAGCAGCTTACGTTAAATCCGAAGTGTTATGAAAAGTGTTTTGTTCTGAAAAATGAAATCGAACATTAAAATACTCGATTCTAATTAGTTATTGGGGAGAATTAATCCTATACAAAACCGCGGGCCTGCAGCCCTTGGTATCGATGAACTTCCAAGTCCTGCCCAGGTTAGTCTGCAGCCCTAATTGTATCGATGAACTTCAAGTCCCGCCCACCAGATATTGATCCGGGACAATATAACCCCCACCCCACTCACAGACACACACTAAAGGGTGGACTTCTGTTGCACTATGATAGATAGCCCATCACAGAAGATATTTTTAAAGATCCATAACACTGATACCAGCTGGCATGAAGTCACAGACAATTAATGACAATTGTCACAATGTCTCCCATTTATTCTGGAATTTATCCACACACTATTGATTGTTCTGGAATTTTGATGGGCCAGATGGACTCCTTTATGCTTGTTCTCCAGATTCTGTCAGCCCCTATTTATTCCCTCCAACTTTGACTTGTAAATCATACAATATTTCATTAGCCACCAATATGCAAACATTACTCCTAATTATTGTAGCGTGCCAAATTTGGATCCCAAAGTAAATTGACAAATACAGAGCAATTAGAAAGGAAAATGGTTCTTTTAGAAAATGAATAAATGTTCTGAAATCTCTATTTAAAAAACAGGCTTCATTACTTTATTAAATTTTACTCTGAAGAATATTAAGATTTGATTAAAAGAAATTCTCAAAAAAAACTAAAAATGTTAATGACATTATGTGTTACAACAACATGTTCATTTTTTATCAGGACATCAGCAGCTGCTTAAAGAACTGGTTGCATAAATTGTGCCGGCCTATGTTATTGTTTCGTACAATCTGCACATGCACACATTCATTGGAAAATCTTATTTCCTCATGCAGTCATCTCATAAATAACACCAGAATTATTTTTTAATGATTTAATATGTTTAGTTCCTTCCTTAGCACTTAGCTGAAATGTATATATTCCTAATATTCCTAGGGGGCTGACATGGTCCAGTGAATAGCATGGTAGGCATTAAACCGGAGGACCCAGGTTCAAGCTTCATTTGTGCCAGAGTTGCATCAGTGTGATTTCCCTTAGCCTTGTCTGTTGCAACATTTACTGGGTGTACTAGCGGATCCAGGGGGGGGGCGCACCCGGAGCGCGCCCCCCCCCCTAAAAATTCCGGATCATACATGTATGTCCATGTTACTGTAGATAAAATATCAAACAATTTCGATGCACACCCTCAGTATAAAAAAAAATCTCGCTCGCTTCGCTCGCTCTACGCATAATGACTAATGAGTGGTTTAATTAACACATTGTTAAATCCTTTTATTTGAAAACGGACTTTTTTTATTCATACATGTATGTCCATGTTATAAAATATCAAACAATTTCGATGCACGCCCTCAGTATTATTATTTTTTTCGCTCGCTTCACTCGCTCGACGCATAATGGCTAATGAGTGGTTTAATTAACACATTGTTAAATCCTTTTATTTGGAAACGGACATTTTTTATTCATACATGTATGTCCATGTTACTTGGATAAAATATCAAACAATTTCGATGCACGCCCTCAATATAAAAAAATGTTCTCGCTCGCTTCGCTCGCTCGACGCATAATGGCTAATGAGTGGTTTAATTAACACATTAACTCCTTTTATTTGGAAACGGACTTTTTTACCCTATCAATGCACTACCGCAACCGTTTTATGAGGCTAAAAAAGGACCCGAAAATTGACCAAAATCTTACGCCCCTCCTAAGCTGAAATCCTGGATCCGCCCCTGGGGTGGTCTCTTGTATCAGAGAAGTTAAAGAATTTAACCCTTAGTCCACTATGAATGTATAATGGACTGTCCTTTCTTTAAATGTAGACCATTCCATTATGTTACAAAGTGGTATTTTGGAGAAATGACTGATGAGCAGCCAGACATTGTAAACCCTGATGATCAGCCTGCAAGTTATTCGCAGGCTGATCTGGGTTTACAATGGAAGCAAAGGCTATTGTAGTCGCCCTTAGCAGGCTATTAGGGTTAAGCAGTTAAAGAACCATAGGAATCTATTTGTTAGTAAGAGTAAGGCAGGTTCCTGTATTCCTTTGTATCCTTCCCCTCTGTTTGGGGCAGCTCTAAATAACCCATCATGTGTTGAGTCAAGAGCCAGGAAACAACATTCAGTGTTCTTTCCTCAGTCATCCCATAAAATTTGTTCCCTGGCACTTGTGATGCATTTTCATACTGTTTCAAATTGCAGTAAACTCTGAATTTGGTTAGTAGAAACAATTTCCGAGCAATAATTCTTGCAGGAAAGTTCTTAGTAACAGCCGGCAAATAGAAATGGAATGTACATTAGCATATTCATTGGATCCCTTCATCACTGCAAAACCAAGAAGAGACATGGGGTAAATTCAATGACTTTTGTAAGATATACCTCTAAGTAACATGGTATATATAATCAGTAGGTAGGTAAACAATGTGATGGACATGCCTCTGGAGATATGACCTAGATAGTTAATTAGTGTAATTAAGTCAAATAAGATCAGTTGATTACTGTAATTATGTCACAATAAGATTGGTAATTCTCTCACAGGTATTGTTTCATACTGTACACTTGATACCTCTGGTGCCAGGATCTCCAGGTATTATGATGCAATACTCTTGGTAGGATGCAGTGCATTTGCAGCATTAAAGGAACTGGAGGCGATGTGGATATCACTTTATGACCAAGATAAAAAAGTTGCTATTATAGAATACTGTGATTGTTGGCAAGGTAATGCTGAAAAAATAAAGTAAATTGTAATGATGTGTGCATCAAAGGTTTTCGATTTTTTTTACAGAATAATGAACCTTCGTTTTACTTAGAACTTGTATAACAAAGCAGGGGTAATCATGATATTACCTTCTGTGATAGTTCTAATTTACTTCATTTTTGTTAAAATTGTTTGTGTCCTTTATATCTCTTTAAATCAAATATATTGTGCATAGTTGACTCCCTTGTCCCATGAGGTTTAATACTGCATGATGCATGGATCCATCATTGGGTTGTCCTGCAGAGTTTAGTTGCACTCATAGAAATTTAGAACCTGTTCTAGATACAGAAAACAGGACATGTTCACACAGTTTTAAATTTTCTTTCTCTAATTTGTTGAGCTGCACAGGGTGGTTTCCATCACAAAATACATTTCTGAATCCATTAACATAACATCTGTTAGTTATATCATTAATGTGCCATTCTGTTGTTTTTTCATAACTTTATTTTGAGGGAAAACATATTTTGTCACTGAAATTCATAGAATTTGTTTGATTTTTGCATGGAAAGTCTGGACAGTTCAGAAATTGTTTTGACAGTTCAAATTAATTTTTCAGCCAAAGTAATTTATTAAAGGAAGTAAAAAATAGTTTGTTAATTATTAAAATAAAATTAATATATGGATTTTGTTTTATTATTGATGTCTGAACATTTCAGACCTTACGATATGCGTTTACCTTACTGCAGAAATATTCCAACTGTACTTGATCAAAATATCCAAGTCTGAACAGTTCAGAAAGTGTTCAGAATATATATAATCTGAAATTGTCTGAATCTCTTCTGAAGAATTAATTTTAAAACTTTTTCTGAAGAGTTCAAGTAATGTTCAACTATGTTCTGACAGTTCAGCAATAGTTCAGATAGGTATCAGAACAGGGCTCTTGTGTTCATGCAGCCAAAATGCAGATGGCAGTTTTGTGTTCAGGCTGATTCAGACAGCGCTCCGACATTTTAAATATAAAATTCAGAAATCATGGTTCATGAGGGATGTACAAAAGTGTCACATTGGTTTAAAAATATTTGACTGCAGTTATTTCTTGACGGATTGCCTTGAACTTTGTCATGTTGTGGACTTGATCAGGTTGTGGTGATCTTTTAAATATCTTTATTACCATTTTTCAGGGCTTATTTAATTTTTGTAAAACTCCGTAGCCGGGATGGTAAAGTTGCTGTATTTGAACCTTCTCGCCTCTCACTGCTGCGGGTTTGAATCCCACTGGAAGCTTGGCTTGTGAGAAAGTGTCCATTCTTACGGATGGCGGGAGGAATACAGTACTGGTTCCACCCAGGAAAAAGTGGGTGGTCTGCCCTCCACCATAAGAAAATCAATCATCATATATAGCCTTAAATATGTAGAAAATGAGGTACCTACACGCCCCGTAATTGACACTGTTTCTAAGATAGATGGAGTGTCTCTTTGTTCAGAAACTGCTTTGTTATATAGATGCAGCAGTTGAGAGTATGTTGGCATATTACATTAGGAGCACTACAGATTAATCAACACTGCTAATGTAATTAGCAGTGTCCAGGGACCAGGGGTCATACTGATGGATGCCCACAGTTGTTCTGACCACAACTAATTATTCTTCCAAATAGCTACTATTGCTGATCATGCACTCCTTTGTTTCCTTAATTAAGATATCAATTCCTTACCACTCTCCCACATCAGGAGTTAGAATCACTCTTTTTATTTCTCTTAAAAGGAGTATGTATGTGTAATGGTTAATGCTTTTGTGTGCTATTTTATACTAAATCATTCTATAAATCTGGCTGTTATAAAAACTGGTTCTTTCCATTTCAAAATTTCTGAAATTATGAAATATAGATTTAGAATTTCTCAGTATACACTAAAATAGTATAACACTTCTTTTCCTCATAATTTAAATACCTCAAAATGTCACAAAATGCCACAAAATGTCTACTATGTTAGGAGTTTTACCATTTTAATTGAATATTATACAATTATGGACTTTTCAGCTGTTATACATGATGTGATATGCACCAAAAAAATCATTATTGACCGAGGCGATAGCCGAGGTCAATAATGATTTTTTGGTACATATCAACATCATGTATGACAGCTGAAAAGTCCATAACTGTTTTATTATATAACCCTCAATTTACAATTATATAAAACAGGTCAATATCAAAAAAACAATTATATAAAACAGGTCAATATCAAAAAAACAGGTCAATATCAAAAAAACAGGTCAATATCGCTAGATATTTTTTCTAAAAAATTACTTTTTAGCCAATGAAAACGCGTCTATTTATAGGTTATATAATAATCATTGTTATAATTATTAGTTCTTGCCTTTGATCCTCATTTTATTAACTCATTTGCCTTGACCTTCAAAAATTATTGATGCATAACAAAAACTGTCGAGTTTTAAGTATGAGATAATTTCCTTTTATCGTGGAGGGACTATAATCCTAATGATTACACATGCATTGATTTTCGTTTTCTTCACCCTGTGCGGAAATCATAACAGTAAGGAATTCCAGAATGGGAACTATTTGATTATAATTGACGCCCAGGTGAGGTTGTACAGAATGGAAGCAAGAAAGTGATTTATTTGGTTATAATTGACCCCCTACTTGCAGGTGAACCATTTACTCAGTGTAAGTTGCCATGTGTTTATTTACAGGTAATTAACAAGAGATACTGTTTCATGAAATATTATGGTAAATTGCCATACCCATGAGCAGGAATAGTCAATAACAGAGAGTTATGATCCAGCGAGAGTCAGAGTGTGACTCACAGAGTCAATATTGCTGCAAGCATTATTAATGCCTGTGAAATAAATATTACATTTACTTATTCATATAACAGCGCATACTGGATGGTTCAAATTTATTGCCTAGCCAGGTCCATGTTATTGCCAAGCCAGGTCCACAATATTGCCAGGTCCACATGTTGAGAAGCCATGTCCATGTATTGCTGAGCCAGGTCCACACAGTGCCAAGCCAGGTCCACATATTGCCAAGTCTAGTCCACATAGTGCCAAGCCAGGTCCACATAGTGCCAAGTCAGTTCTGCATAGTGCCAAGCCAGGTCCACATAGTGCAAAGTCAGGTCTACATAGTGCCAAGCCAGGTCCACACATAGTGCCAAGCCAGGTCCACATAGTGCACAGCCAGGTCTACATAGTGCCAAGCCAGGTCCACATAGTGCCAAGCCAGGTCCACATATTGCAAAGCCAGGTCCACATAGTGCCAAACCAGGTCCACATATTGCCAAACCATCATAGTGCCAAGCCAGGTCCACATATTGCCAAACCAGGTCCACATAGTGCCAAGCCAGGTCCACATAGTGCCAAACCAGGTCCACATATTGCCAAGCCAGGTCCACATAGGGCTAAACCAGGTCCACATAGGGCTAAACCAGGTCCACATATTGCCAAGCCATCATAGTGCCAAGCCAGGTCCACATATTGCCAAACCAGGTCCACATAGTGCCAAGCCAGGTCCACATAGTGCCAAGCCAGGTCCACATAGTGCCAAACCAGGTCCAAATATTGCCAAGCCAGGTCCACATAGGGCTAAACCAGGTCCACATATTGCCAAGCCAGCATAGTGCCAAGCCAGGTCTACAAAGTGCCAAACCAGATCCACATAGTACCAAGCCAGATCCACATAGTGCCAAGCCAGGTCTACATACTGCCAAGCCGGGTCATGTCCAAATATTTCTAAGCCAGATCCACATATTGCCAAACCTTGTCTACATTACATTGATTTTACCATCTTTCAGAAATGCATTTTAATATGGGCATAAAACCAAATTTGTGCATTTTCTCCTGCAAAATGCCGTATATAGTGCTCACAGACAGAATCCTACAGAAATACGAGACATGATATTGATTCTGAATAAGTTTATATACCATGCGCTATATCGTGATATACAGTGACCCCAAGATACAAGACATATTGCCAAAGAGAGACATAAAAGTCTGCTCAAAATGCTAATTTTTAATGTTTTATTCTCAAACGGTTATAAAAGTGAGCCAAAAACAGTAATTTTATTTGTTTAGACATTTGTGGGATTCTGTATTAAATTATTATTCGGCTGACCAATTAATGTTAGTATTTGAATTTTTGCTTGTTACTTATTTGCAGAAAACATGGAATCATTACAAAATACACTGCCATAAGATTAAAGAAGTATGTTGATTATCAACTGTAAAAAAACAAAGTGTTTGAGAGAGTCAATATGAAGCGCGTATAAATTTTGTTGACGTGATGTTCTTGTTGGATGATTTTTCACAGTTATTGCCCTTGTTTGTTCTTATAGTGTAGGAGGAGATTGGGGTGGTAGGGACTTGGTTAGTAGAGCTAGAGACATTTTGTTGTCTCCGCCCTCTCAGCTTATTGTAAAACTACTGGTAAAAGTCAAGCTGCACTGATTTTTGACAGCTCTTTGTTGTTGTTGTAGTAATTAATACCCAGGTATTAAATTACACTATCAAACTTGTGGGTACTCATGTACTTGTCTCACCCCTAATTGTAAGTGCTGTCATTACTGATAGGTACCTTAGTAATTTTGAGTTTTATTGACTCGATAACAAAATGCCTCGGTCAAGAGGGTAAAGATGCTGCCTTTCAAACCGTCTCGCCTCTCACCGCTGCTTGTTCGAATCCCATTGGGAGCCCAACTTGTGAGAAAGTGTCGATTTTTATTGATGACGGGAGGTATAAGTATGGTTCCACCCAGGAAATAATGGATGGTCTGCCTCCACCACAAAATATCAACTGCATACATAACCAGGTAATTGTGCAAAAAATTATGTTTAACCCCAAACAAACAAACAGACTCAGTTGCACTGTTCAGGGCTCTCCTTAAAGTTCTCCGATCATGTTTTGTTTCATGAACATGTTTATGTTTATTTAAATCGAAATCAATACACAACAATATATATTTACAATTCACACATTGCAGTATCTGTGAAAAGCGAGAATAAGATTTTATTTGATGAGGTAGAAACTTTGAACAGGTAAATTAATCTACAGGTAAATGTATTTATCATTTATTTGGCAATAGTGTTATACAATTCATATTTACGCAGTGGTAAAAGTAGTATCTATGTCAAGCAAATAATACTTATTTTTACATACAAGTTAATAATGGTTTTCAATATATGTTTCTCTCCAAGACTATATCCAGAAATGTTCATATGATGTTTAAGAGTTAAATTTGTTAATTGATAATACTACAAAAAGGGTAGCCATTCATCATTAATAGCCAGTCGGCGGGTGATTTACTCTCTTATTTTGGTAAACTGACCAGCTACTTTTAGCAGTCCCCAATACCGCAACAAAAGGAAGAACTATAAATCACCTCCTATAGTACTTAAAAAAAAAATCCCTGTTACTTGCAAACAACAGGAAAGCCATTACTGTGCATGTCCATTTCTTTAATTCTTCCATGTGGATTAATACTTTCTGTATTACCTCTGTTGTGTGTAGATTCCAACCCTGGTTGCAACATGTGTAACACATAATTCTCTTCATATTTATATATAAATATTATAATAAGCATGCATGTGTGGAATAACTGCATCTATAAGAAATTTCACTGCTATAGAATGTTACCACCCTTGCAAACCATTGCCGATTGTTTTCTCACATTCTGTCTGAAGAGAAAAAACACTGCAAAAGGTGGGACATAATTATCATTGCATGTTTCATGGCTTTCAGATCTCCGCCCTAGGTTTTGTGGACAGATGGAAAGAATATTTCTTGATATAATTGCTGAACATGACTGATATGAGAAAGTGACACCACTACAAGGGGTTTCCAGATCAGCTGGTCTTCTTTATGTTCAGGCACTATTTCTAGAAAACAGTGGCAGAAACATTTCCTGATGCAAAATATGGCTGACAGTAAAATAGTGCCACTATTGTATTGAAAAGCAATACCACTAAGGTATATACAAAGGTAAGCGACATCTCGTTTCTTCTTCCGGTGGTGAGGGAAGTGTCTTGTCTAAGGAAACACCGAAGAATTATGCAGTGGCACTGTTGAGTCTCAACCCATAAACTCCGGGTTTAGAGTCAACCATGTTACATATCCACTTGGCCAAAAGGATCGAAAAGTATATTATACTAGATTTAAACAAATCGTCCCGATCCATCAACAAATATGGCTGCCCCTTACTAAAAATAGAAAAATCTTAAATGACTTCTTCTCATGAACTGCTGGGTAGAATTTGATGAAACTTCACAGGAAACATTCTTGCACAAACCTCTCAGATTTCTACAGATCGGCCCAGTCCGTCAACAAATACTGCCACTGTTACTAAAAATACACCAATTTTAAATGACCTTTGACCCAATTGTTTTGAAACTTGATCAGAAGAATCGGTCTCATAACCAGTTCTCATATTTACGTAAATTTTCCATACCTGTCTAAATATGGCCACCATTACTAAAAATAGCAAAATCTTTAAACACCTTTTTCTCATGAACCAATGGCCCACTTGTTTGTTTTCTCATAAACAAAAACTTGGTCCATGCAAGGGTTTAGATTTTTTATTTGGAAACTTGTTTCAATGTTTTTTTGTTTTTTTTCCTTAGGCCTCTTTTTTTTAATAACTTGGTTTACGGATTTTTTCTGGAACAATTACGTCAGGAGGTCGAAATAAAATTAAAATAAAATTACTCGGGGTGGAAATTGAGAGAAAAAAATACTTTAGATAACCGAGCATGTCTAACTTGAATGAATGACAACAAATGCAGGATACAACAAACGAATATAGCGGGAAAAACTTGCAAGAAATTCTAGTCCTTGACACGAGTGGGAAAATAAAGAAAAAATGAAAAGTACAATTATTTTTTTTCCAAAACAGGACAATTAGACTTGACGGATCCGTAAACCAAGAGGCCTTATTTGTTTTGCTCAAACTGTGGCCTCTTTAGCCAATAGAGTGATACAGGCCCTCATGGGCCTCTTGCTTATACTTTTTTTCAGTAATCCTTAATTGTCCATGAGAGTGGTACATACATTTTCAAGATTGTTTGCAGTGCCTTTTGATAAATTCATGTACACGACACTGCATAGCTCCAGAGTTAAAAATTGTTTCGCCCCTAGATGTAAAATTCTAGGTTATATTTGTAATAGAAATGGAATTTAATATAATGAGCTGAACATTTTCTCTTAGTTTTTATAACAATTTGGGCCATAACACAAAGCTCTTAACATGTTCTTCATTTTCATTCTACTCCAAAAAAAAAAGCTACCAATTTTTCATGATCAACATATATACTTGACAAGCACTTACTTCTTGTAGAAATTAACGTAAGGGTAATAGCATTGCATAACGATTGTTCCTCGCTGTATTTATTGTGCATTATTGTGGGAGGATGTATTGTAATAGAGCGCTTACATGTGTACATAATTAGAATAAACAAAATTCTAATATAGATCCCATTTGTCAGCCTATGATACGAGTCCACAAATTGCTGTATTCATCATAAACATATGTTTTAGTTCCATGGGAAAATATTTCGCAAGATTTGTGAAAACAGCGGTACTAGAAAGTTTGTGCGTCATTCCGAGTGCCATGAATTTACTATTTTGTCTTATCTTCAGTGAAGCCTTGATATAGAGACAGTGTGATAACGCTTATAATATCATTGGAAATTGGAAAAGAGAATGCGTATTTGTTAATTTTTTTATGTTTTTTGATTAACTATACCAAATATATAGGCTTTTGGATGTGTAATATAAATGTGTAATTTAAATGTGTAATATAAATGTGTAATATAAATGTTGAATGTTTTGGATTCATGCTGAATGGTTTCTTGTGAGAGTGCTTGGAATTACTCCACAATTAAGTGGGTGTAAATTGAAAGTGAAAAAGAAGGACTTTGCGAGTATAATAGTAGTGGATTTAGAAAATCATTTGATTAATTCTTGCAATCGGTGGTATATTGTTGAATTACTCTTTTTGGACATTAATTGTTGAGCTCAGTTATTATGCTTTATTGTGGATTATGCATTAGTGTGTCACCTGCATAGCATGGCAGACACTTACTTTAACCTGTAACTGAACCTTGGCCATAAATTGAAAAGTATTTGACCTATGTTCATGAATCTTCATACACATCTTCATCTCACCTCAAGGAATGTTGTTACACATGTCCAATTACTCTGACTTTCATTTAGGCAGAGTTATGCCCCTTTTTATGAAACTTTAACCTTCAACCTAACCTTGGAAATAAGCACATGGCAGGCAACACATTAGTGTTCCATGAAACACCCTTCTAGTTTTAGAAACATATTTAAAGGGACACATGGCAATCTTGAAGTGTATGAAATGGGTGTCTCGATTTATATATCCAATATCATTTTTACTTTTACCCCAGTTACATTTAAATAATCAAATTTTAAGTTTTCTCTATTTCGTCTTATTATGCTTAAGAAATAGAACATTGTTTTAATACTGTGAATTATCGTTTAATATATCACGGTTTGGAGTTCAATTGTAAACAATTGAACGACAAACCGTGATATATTATAGATAATTCACCGTAAACGATGTTCTATTTCTATTCTAATACCCCTAAAATGTGAAAATAACGCACACATCTGAAATCTTTCGCATTGCTTTGCTTGCTCTCCTAACGTTGCATACGTTACAATGCGCAATGCGCAATGCTTATTCTTCTAACGTTGCAAAAGTTACATTGATATATGTATTAGAATAAACATTTTAATTTATTATTGGTGCAATAATATTGAAAAGTAATAATATGAAAAAAAAATGGCTTAGTGCAATTCTTATAATTAACATTAATGATTGAACAAATGCAATTTATGTAGAAAAACTAACCAGACGCCGCAAGTTTTTAAAAATCAAAATGGCCATGTGTGCCTTTAACATTACCATCAAGCTACTTCATTAGTCGAGTGAATATTACATCAGTGCTTAAAAGGAGGTTATGAGTATTACCCTTATATAACACATCATCAGTGATTTAATCAGTATCTGGGTTGCTAATTTCTCTAACCACGTACGGTGGTGACATAGCGGTAGTGCGTCCACCTCGCATTCGAATGGTTGTTGGTCCTAGTTTAACCTGTCTCACGTCAAAATCTTAATAAAAATGGTACTAGCCAAGTTCCCAAGCATCATGTTCAACATACAAATGATGATATGACTGGTTGGCCCAATGTCAGTATAAGGTGACTGGGTGGGGTATCATGCTATATGTCTATGGCATGGTCTGCCACTGTTGTGATACGATTGAAAGATTGTTAAAAGAGATGCAATACCAATTTCTTTATAAGTTTTTAGTTTGATATGCAAGACAGTCATTCAGTTGAAAGACACACATTTAAGATTATGATGAATTATAAGCTGCGACAGTATTTATACAGCTTACAATATAATAAGATTGGCCATTTAATGTATGCATGTGGTCATTTGTAGAAACCAGTTTTATCATGGTATCCCTTCTTATAGAATATCGAAGACTGGTTTAACATGTAGCTGTAACATCTAAGAGACTGAATAAATGTGTAACTCGAAACAGCAAGGTTAAAACATTAATTTCCTTTTTTTTTCCATAATTATTCTCCTCAGAATGATTCATTTCAATGATGATAACATGTTTTGTGGTTTTGTTTAAGTATTTTTTTATTTTTTCATTCTATGTATGTCATATATGGGTTAAATTCTAGTTGCTGAGTTCATCAACTGTTCACTTTATAATTACTCAGACTGTGTTTTCACTTTATAATTACTCAGACTCTTTATAATGACTCAGACTCTTTATAATTACTCAGACTGTGTTTTCACTTTATAATTACTCAGACTGTGTTTTCACTTTATAATTACTCAGACTCTTTATAATGACTCAGACTCTTTATAATTACTCAGACTGTGTTTTCACTTTATAATTACTCAGACTGTGTTTTCACTTTATAATTACTCAGACTCTTTATAATTACTCAGACTGTGTTTTCACTTTATAATTAGTCAGACTGTGTTTTCACTTTATAATTACTCAGACTGAGTTTTCACTTTATAATTATACTCAGACTGTGTTTTTGCCAGAAGTCATTTCTCTGGTCATCATCATACAGGCCCTTTACAAGTTTCTTTCCATATAAGTGGCAGATGAAGATGTATGGCTATGTGTGACAGTAATGACTGGTTTGCAAGACAATGTTAATTTGTTGAAAGTTAATGTTAATGGTAATCCTTTTTGTGCCTTTAATGTGTGGGCTATCCAAGGGGATGTTTATTTATGACTTTGTTTGACTTTTAAAACTGTCTGGGTTGGCAAATGGTTGTTTGTTTAGTAATATTTACAGCTTACCCAGCACCAGCAACACTTAGTCTCCATCTGCATTGTCAAGTGCTGGCTTTCTGATTACTGGCTAATCAGACATGAGGAAATATAGAAATCATTGTGAACAGTTGACAGCCAAATTAATACAACTGACTTTATAATCATATTGATTTTGAATGTATAATCTGATGCAAGTGAGCAGTTTGTTGATGGAATAAAAGATTGTGTGGAAATGAGGGTGACGATAGACTTTGTAATTGATAATTCAGTTTTTGAAATGATTTAGATAATTATGATTTAGATAATTATTCAACAGTTAAGCTCATAAGGAAGATGCCTATAATGTGAGTCAAATGAAATTGTGCATTGTGTTTCTGAAGTATTGTGTGAAAGAGAGGTAGATTTTGTGTTTGATAAATGCAGTATTTGAAATGGGACTTTGGACTTCCTGGCAGGAAGTTAAGTTTGTCAGAAGCATGCTGATATTCATTAGTTTGCAAGCAGCTGGTGCAAAAATCTATATTTAAAATCCGATTGGAGGCAGGCTTAGATAGTAAAGATATAAATGCAGCCATATATGGTAAATATACTTGATGTAGGATGACAGAAAACTGCTAGTTGAATAGAATGATGCTTTAGTTCACAATAATATTCATTCAAGAAATGTAGTTAACATAATATCTTATAATACATGGAAAAAATGAAAACAAAGCTTTCGGTGAAAACTTGTATGAATTCATCTTCTTCTTTGTTTCATTAGGAGAAATAATAATTAACACTTGTAGATTTATTGATGAGATAATAGAGTGAACATGATATATATGGAAGCTCAGCTTCTTCACTCAGCTTCTTCAGGTGGGGGATGATATTTGGATGAAAGGGAATATTCGATTTCTGGAGATCAGAGAGGTTTTAATCACACAGATGAAGAACACTGCAGAGAAGTGTGACAGTTCTATTATAATGAAAGTGGAATATTAGATTGTGTACAATTAAGAGTAGGATATTACTTCTGTGTATTAATAGTGGGACACTGTGGCACCATACTTCAGCAGTTGTTGAATATCTCTGGAACCATGTGGCATTAATAATTCATAGGTGGATATAATTATATACTCACTTGATAAAAGGAAAAAAAGAAAAGTGGTTTGTTGGGTGTAATTTCTTTCTGGGAAAATGATATGACATTCTGTTGTTTTTTGGGCAAGGTTATTTGCTTCTAGTAGTAATAGTAGTAGTTAATGTTATTTTAATGGCCTTGAAATAAGTGCTGGTTATATGTTTAATTATGTGTATTCTGATGGCTTTCAAATAAGTGGTGATTTTTATGCCTATAAATCAAAGACCTAGCTTCTAGTGTTTAGTCATCATTGATCATCATCATCATCAGCATCATTCATCATGTCCAGACAGTCATCATAAGCATGACATCATCAATCATTTTCTCATAATCTTTATCATCATGTCCAGTATAGAGGCATGTTGTCATCTTACCAACAGATAGTAGGACAACCAATGCTGGCATGAATATCTTCGCTTAGATGCAATTTACATTTAAAGCACTTCATCATAAGGGTTGGGGTTGGGGTTGGGCGTATAAAATTATTAGGCCAAAACAGAAGTGAAATGCCCCTCCTCTCCTACCTCCTAGACTGGTTGTGTAAAATACCTGACAGACTGGTTGTATTGTACCACACACACAGAGGTCCTCAACTCCCATGGCACCAGTCTGCCATTCACAGACAATTGAGGTGATTATAAGGCTCATTTCATGGTGTATGCCACTTTTGGATATTACTTACTTTGTTCATTGGAGTTAATGGTGTGTCATTATGATAGAATTATAGGTTTAACTGTGAAAGTGTTTTTCACTGGTAATAATCTCATGTTCCAGAAGACTTTGTTTATAAATCTTTATCAATTGCCATCTGACTTTCAATCTCTGCTGATATCAGCATGTTCTGTGGAGTTCGGAGTAATTTTTGTTTTGTGTTTTAAATAAGTCTGATATTTGGTCAACCAGTGTCTGTGATACACTAACACGTACTAATCATTCTTTTAATAGTTCTTGCATTTAACCTTCAAGATTATAATGCTTGAATTATCTGGGGGGAAAAATACGTTTGCTTCAAATAATGTGACACTTGTGAGATAGTTTTGTCAGTATTACCTGCATCTCCATCCTGGTGTTTATTGCTAACCATGGTATTTAATGATGCTGTGACACACAGATTGCAGTTTTGTAAAAATAATGTAAATGATCTTCTTGTTATATGCTGTGCAATTGAATCATTTGAATATTCATTATATGACATTCATTTCCTCATAGCTCATCGTTTTGTCGTTTCCGTTAAAGGGACACTGTCCGTAAGTAAGCAGATATTGAGCATAACCAAATAACTGTCTGACTTTTATTCAGTGAAATATATACATGAAAACATGAGCATAGACACTAAGAAGTCTGTAGTAATACATTCGTGAGTTTGGAAAAAAATTATTATTTGTAAATAAAGTGGGACCCACCGTATTTACCTTTTCTGCGATCACGTGACTTCCATTAGCGCATTAGGTTTTCACCATAGTATTTAGGTCGTAATATGTATAACCTGCTTAGCTCTGTTGGGAGCTAGGTCGACCACTTTACGTTCACTATTATTACCGCGACTTTAATTTTAGTTTGGGCTGCGAGTTCAAACGCCCGAAATGGTTTCTCTTTTTTTTTTTGTACCGCGACCGAATTCCATCAAACAATCCTGCTTTAATTAGTAAATATTCAGTAATGTTTGGTATGTAATGTTTGCGAACATAATTAGTGTGTGTTTTATAAGCTAAAAGTTACGGACAGTGTCCCTTTAAAGAACCAACATTACATAAACCTATATAAGTATGTGTTGATTTTATTTTTGGATATGGACAGCTGTTCATTATCCTGAGGTCAGTATAGATTACTACAATGTATAATTCTATTTGTATTAAAAGACATGGCCATCATGCATATATGTGTCACAGTTGTTGTCCTTTTCTGCACATGCTGTATGGACGGTGGCTGTTTTACTTCACTTCATAAGCTATCTGACCTGAGTAATTATATTTGGAGGTTCTTTCGGTTGAGGCATGTCAACGCTCAAGCTGTGTTAAGTGACAAAATTAGTCTCAACAATTTGCTTTACATTTATATTATATTGGTTTGGATGTTCTTTCGGTTGAGGGTTATAGCAGCTGGCATGGCCCAGTGGATAGCTAACATGGTGGACTAGTTTGAAATCTGGAGGACCCGGATTCAAGTCTCAGCGGCACCACTGAGTGCCGTCGGTGTGTTCTAGGGAGAAGACACTTTATCTTAGCCTCGTCTGTCTGATGGGGATGTAAACTGGGCAATCCAGTTTATTGGGAGTACTCCGAGTTGAAAAACAATAGGAATTTATTATAAGTTAGAGTAGGGCAGGTTCCCAAATTTACCAGTATTACATTTGGCTGTTTGTTTCACTGAGGGGCCAGTAATGTGGCCTTGAATAGATTCAGGGTGGCGAAACCACATGACCTTTTGATCGGTATCACAGCAAAATATTGTAAACAAACCTCTCCAGAGGGAGCTCTTTCGTATGCTGCAAAAGGTAATTAGATTTATCCAGTACTTGCTGAGATTACCCCTCCCAAAGTCTTGGAATGACTGTACATTTTTGCATGGCTAATCTCAGAATGTACTTAATGAACCAAATTGCCTTTTGCGACGGAGGAAAGACCTCACATTGTAAGGGTATGTGCGATTTATTTGAACAAAATTGGTTTACTATTAAGGAAGTTATGGAGGAAAACCCTACCTGAATCGACTGCTTTGTTTTCAATTTTTGCAGTGAAACCAATAAAAAAGTCACATCGTTAAAACCACCCAGAGATTGTTCATAGACTGACAGAACCTTTGGAATCGGATCATGAGTCACTATATGCATGTCACTTAATCCTGAATGACTGTTCAGTTTTGCCTGACTCGCCAATTTCTGCAGTATTTTCCTCCTCAATGGACAGCTTCCAACTGGATTCATATTCTGACAATTTCTTTTGTCATGTTTTGCCAAGTATGAGCTGTATTTCATCAATGAACAGTTTCCAGAATGGATAATAGAAAACTATTGATCAGATCACAGGCTTTTCAGAGTTGATTCATAAATAAAACACCAGGCATTATTATTTTTGGGTTTTCAACATGTGTTTATCCATGCAATAAAGAAGTTGTTATGGCTGCTGTAGTGACTTTGAGGAGGCAGTTTTTATTTTTGATTGCTTCTTTTTATTGTTAAATTAATGCTGTATAGATTCCTAAGAAAAATATATGTAAATATTAACATAAACATCACTGAAAACATTCAAAGTTGGATTTTTTTGTCAGCAAAAAAAAAAGAATATCAAAACAATTTATGATTTTAATGTTTCATCTGAAAAGTTACAAACAAAAAAACAACACTTAAGATAAACTTAATTGCCTATTGTCAAAAACTTAATTGCCTATTGTCAAAAACTTAATTGTCAAAAACTTAATTGCCTATTGTCAAAAACTTAATTGCCTATTGTCAAATAATCATGTTACTGTCAAAAAGGGGGATGATTAGAACTTTGTAGGAAGCAATTTGTTATTTTGTGAGGGGAAAATATTTTCAATGAAAAACTGAATGTCAAGTACATGTATTCAATGACTCGCGTCTCGGGTGAAATTAGTAAAATAGTATTGATCACCTCACATAGCTTCCTTGATTGATCATCAGTGTTTTAGTTTGAGTTTCCTGCTTATAAGAATGACGAGATCTATATCTACACTTACCTCCAGGTGATTAGGAGCAGATGGAGAATTTTATTTTAAAAAACTGAGATCATTTTGGTAACAAGATATTTAAGAAGTTCATTGCCAGTTGGACGAATCTTTTCCTTTGAGGTATAATGTAGAACAGTGAAAACAGTGGAATTTCTCTTTTGAGTTTTTGTAGAACCGAAAGGGCAGAAAGTGGAATTTCTCTTTTGAGGTTTGCATGTAGAACGGTAAAAACAGAAAGTGTTTTGTTTTTTTTAGTTATTGGAGAACAGAAATTGAGTTATTGCAGAATGGAAAGGACAAAAATGAGTTATTGTGGAACAGAAAGGACAGGAGTGGACATTTCTTCTTTACACAGTCAATAATTATGTGTTAGTGCTGGCAGCTTAATTGTATAGGCTGACTTGTTTAAGAATTAATATTAATAAGATGTTGGTTATTGATTCAGCACACCTTGTCAGGCTGCTTTAGTCATTATCATTTATCTGTTTGACAAAGAATTGATACTGGTCATGTTTGGTAATGAAAGCATCCGTTTGAGATGATAATTAATTGATCACATGACTTTAGTTTGGTGTAGTGTTACGATTGTTGGAGGCAGGGCATTTATTGATTTTGTGTAAAGGGCTACAGCAGCTTCCTTTGTGGCTGTATCACCTGGAGTAGGTGTTGTTGTTAATCAGGAGTGGCTGCAGAGTTTGCTACAAGGCTGCTAATGCTGACCCTTTTAATGATGGCAGAGTGTCTGGCAGTAACTTAAAGCTTTTAAATAGCTTTTAAGTATTCGTAATAAGCTATAGCTCAAACATTTTAAAAAGAAGGTGTGTGATTAATAGTTCTTTTTGTTCTGGTATTGGAGACTGCTAATATCAGCCGACCAGCTAACCAAAGTTATAGGCGGTAATTCACTTGCCAACAGGATATATATAAAGGAATTAAAGCCCTGAAATTGTGGGGGTATAGTGTAACAGTTATCTGAATCAGTGGCCTTTATTTGTTCCTTACAGCAGATTATCTAATGGAGTGGAACTATCTGGATTTGCTTTCTGATGCTTCTTGTTCTCACCTTTCTGTGTCATATTATATTGATTTTGATCAATGTTGCTTTCAGAGTGAGGCAGTTTAATGAATAATGGTTCTAACACCTGTTAATATGCTTTTGGGCTATATTCGGTCAGGTGATTTCACTGAAGATGAATGTGATTCTAATGAACTCTTTCTGAAATAAATATTTCATTTTAAATCTGCACCATTTGAACATGTTGTTTAATAGTGATTTATTGTAGTTTCTTTCACAGTCACAAAAAAAGTCATTCAGTTACTGTTTTTGGAAGTAAATTTTTATCTAATCAGCTAAGACAAATTGATGACTTTAAAGTAACTAAATGGCTAATTTTCACATCAAAGCTGATCAGTGTACCATATTTTATATATTTAACCTATAATGATGTGTTTTGTAATGTAATCCATCTATGCCTATAAATTAGATATACAAAACCCATTTAAATACCTCTATATAAATTTGTGTCAAATTAATTTTGAGTTCAGTTTAGAATGGCGGTAAGGAAGACAATTACATAGATAATGCATTATTTTTTGATGACAAAAAAGTGCTGTAGGAGAGGATATTATTTTATTTTTAAATTGGAAAAGTATATTTTCTATTTTGTTGGAAAGGAGAAGAGGATGAAATGTTCGATTAAAATCTGGGAAAATTTAAATTTCTAATTTCATTTTGTCATAGTTCGTAAAAAGAAAGGTAAACAAAAAAAATGGCCCTAAAAATATTTTGCCAGGCTCATTTAGACGTTTATAATACAGTGTGTTCAACAAATGTAGTTTTATTATAATAATGCTGAATGATAACTTATAAGATTATTGAAATTATGCATTATTCGGCAGTATAAAGTTTAAAGCGTTTGTAATCACATTTGGTTAAGCACTGCCTTTACATATATATCATAGGCGTAGCGAGGTTTTCAAAATGTATACGCATCGAAAAAATACGTTTGGGGGCGGGTGTGGGAGTGGGGCACCCCCTCCGTCCGGCCTCCCCCGGGAAAAAAAATAAAATAAGGAAGGAAATTGTGCATTCTGGAGCATTCTGAGGCACCTTTCTGGGGTTAGAAGTAATTGTTTTCTCTAGTCTATTATGCTCGGCATTTTTTGTATTACGCACGTGCGTATTGTGCATATAGGGCGCTACGCCCTTGTATATGATAAATATTGCTTTGTGGCTTATTTGTAAAATCACTCTTATCAGACTATACCAATTCATAAAGAATATATTTGGCAAGCATAAATTATTGTTATTAATATAAATTTTACTATAAAATTGAAATACAATATTCTTGTGTGTGTTTGACGGTGAACCAGTTATTGTTTTCTTACAAGAGATTTGAGGCATTGATTATCATGTATGGTTTTACGACTGTCGGATTGATTTTTAAAATATCAGGTTAGAAAGTTGTATAGGAAGTCATTTTATGCATTATAAAAATTCAATTAGATTTATGAATGGCCGTGGTTATTTAAAGTTGGAATAATTGATTTAAAGGTACAAAATATATTTTTCAATAGTTTATGGCTCTGAAATTAATTTGCAGCTATATTTTGCATACAATTTCTTTAATGTTTTGGTAGAATTTATTGATTTCTATCGGTTTGACTTAAAAAAAGAAGAATTTGTAAACTATTTGTATAATTGCTGCAAATAATTATCCAGCTATCTGTCAGTTTTGTGTGTTAAGCAAAAAAGGCTCTTGATTGCATGTATATTCCCTCATTTGATAGTGCTGTCATTCATGAAATACAAACCATAATATGGCCATAATGTATCCTTTGCCAAATTCTATTCTGTCCCGGGGAGGACCGTATAGGTTTGCACCTTGTCCGTCCGTCCGAGCTAACAGATTGGGGTTATGGGACTATAAGAACAATAGTAACTGTAAATTCTATTCATTCCATAGGTTTATGTGGCTATTTTTGAGTTTACGTGGCTACTTAGACAATAGGGAGAACAATGGTGTAGCCACCTAAACCCAAAATATTAGGATGTCCGTCCTTCCGTACGCCCGTCCTTCCGAAATGCTTGTCCGGGCCATATTTTCACTACTATAAGACTTTGAGACACCAAACTTGGTATGTGGATACATCTTGGGATAGCGGTGTGTCGCGTACCAAAAAAGGTCACTGTGACCTCTGTCATAGAAAATGCTTGTCCATACCGTATTTTTAATACTGTAACACTTAGAGATACCAAACTTGATATTTGAATATATCTTGGGATAGCAGTGTGTCACGAACCAAAATAAGGTCACAGTGACCTTGACCTGTGACCTCTGCCATAGAAAATGTTCTGAAAATGCTTGTCCGGGCCATATTTTCAATACTATAAGACTTTGAGATACTAAACTTGGTATGGTATGGATACATCTTGGGATAATTGTGTGTCACGTATCAAAATAAGGTCACTGTGACCTTGACCTTGACCTGTGACCTCTGTCATAGAAAATGCTTGTCCGGACCGTATTTTCAATACTATAACACTTAGAGATACCAAACTTGGCATGTGGATACATCTTGGGATAGCGGTGTGTCGCGTACCAAAATAAGGTCATTGTGACCTTGACCTGTGACCTCTGTCATTGAAAATGCTTGTTCGGACCATGAATACATCTTGGGATAGCGGTTTGTCGCGTACCAAAATAAGGTCATTGTGGCCTTGACCTGTGACCTCTATCATAGAAAATGCTTGTCCGGACCGTCCGTGAATACATCTTGGGATAGCGGTTTGTCGTGTACCAAAATAAGGTCATTGTGACCTTGACCTGTGACCTCTGTCATAGGAAATGCTTGTCCGGACCATATTTTCAATACTATAACACTTAGAAACACCAAACTTGCTATGTGAATACAACTTGGGATAGCGATGTGTCCCGTACCAAAACAAGGTCATTGTGACCTTGACCTGTGACCTCTGTCATTGAAAATGCTTGTTCGGACCATGAATACATCTTGGGATAGCGGTTTGTCGCGTACCAAAATAAGGTCATTGTGGCCTTGACCTGTGACCTCTATCATAGAAAATGCTTGTCCGGACCGTCCGTGAATACATCTTGGGATAGCGGTTTGTCGCGTACCAAAATAAGGTCATTGTGACCTTGACCTGTGACCTCTGTCATAGAAAATGCTTGTCCGGACCATATTTTCAATACTATAACACTTAGAAACACCAAACTTGCTATGTGAATACAACTTGGGATAGCGATGTGTCCCATACCAAAACAAGGTCATTGTGACCTTGACCTTGATCTTTGACCTCCATCATAGAAAATGTCTGGAAAATGTTTGTCTGGGCGTGCGGGGGACTATGGATTGCCCTGCAATTCTTGATGCTCTTGTCCAGATGAGGTATTTGTTTACATGGCAACTTTTTCTACTGTAAATTGCTTTAATTTCTTATATTTTGTCAAGTTTTACCATATGGCTATATTATGTTCGCATACTTGCATATCAAGGTTTCAGTGCCATATTGTTGTATCTTCTGCTTTATTTATGCATAGTTATGGCAGTGTTGCATTGAGTCCACAGTTAGGTCTTTTGCTAGTATGGTGCGGAATCAATACATTGTTTTCTGTAGATTTCAGTTTATATTCCTGCAAATGATGGAATTGTTTACTGTTTTTGTAACTTGAAATGCTGATTTTACTGCCAAATTGCAGGGAAATCTGGAATATAACATTTGTTATGAATAATTATATGTTTTACATTACATTTTGTTTGGTTGAAATCCAGGAATCTTCATCGAATACTGTTATTTCTATAAATGATTGAGCTGTTTACTTGGTTTCAGTAACCTCACGCTTTCTATAAGCATTCCAAGGTGTAGTGAATCTGTTACTGACATTTATTTTTTGCGATTTATATGTTTCATAAGAATTGAAGTTCTGATCTTCTTACTGTCTTATAGCTGGTTGGGCCGTTTATGTTATGCTATAACCTAAATGTTTATTTAAGACTTCCAAATACAATAAATTTGTTACCAGCTTTTTTTGAGTGCATTTCATGTGTTTGGTTGAAGTAGCAGGTCTGATCTACTATTCTGTCAGATGATTTATTTGTTTACTTGGTCTGAAACTCTATTAGACCACCTGGTAGTGAAATATAGAAAATGAATACTTGGTGGCATAACAAGGGTCTAAATCAGAGGATGCCAAGAGAGTGATTAAGATACCTGCGAGATTCCAATAAACTGGTTAAAATGGATTAACGAGCTGTCGTAATGATTACTGCATTATAATGAAAGAGGAGTTCCATTGGCCTTTATGTGTGCTTATGTAATTAAATTGGCAATTAAGCAAAGTTCAGTTAAGCTTAATGATTTAAAATCATTTCTTTTACAGAGTTGTTTGGTACATGTAATTGGGAGATCAAAGTAATGTGACTCTGGACTATGTAACATACATATGGAATAAGTTTCTCTGGTCAAAATAACTATCGTGTTTGATAATTCCGTTATTTACAACAAAGTTCTATGTATTCGGATATTTCGTCTATCACATAACCCTCATCAGCTGATCGGTGTCAATGCGGGAGAGTCTGGTTAACAGGAAGGATATAACATACTTATTGATGGTTTTGTTCTACCAAAAATAACAGTTCTGCTGAGTTCTCTCCCTTTGTTTGTTTTGCACAACAACTCTTATCATTTATGTGTACTGTACTTTCAGTGATAATTAGTGGTCTCAATCACCTGCCATAAGTACAATAATTATATAATATGACATGAGATTATCAGTTAATTGACTTTATCATAGTGAGAGATTATGATAACAAGGTACTATCTCATGAATATTAATGAGGAATGAACAATGAATATTCATTAGTCCATGTTCTCAGCAGGGAAGCCATGATTCTACAATAAGTTATTGATTATGTAAAACTGTTACAGAGACCATGCTGTATGCTTCAGTGTTCTCATAGACTGCAGTCATGAAGTTCCATTGTTTAGTTTTGCCAACAACTGTTGGAGTGGATGTGAATTATTCAGGATTGTAATTATATTTTTTCTAGAAATTGTGGTTTGGATATTAAATTTGGATAACTGTATTACGCTTACCTATATTTGGATTACACCAGCGAAGGATCATGTATCAGGGGATGGTGCTAGCGGTGCACCCGAATAGGGATCAACTTTGTATGGTGAGTATTTGAATTGTATTTGTTCTTCTGTCCGTCTGTTTGTTTGTTCATTTATTAGTCCAACTATTTGTATCTAATGGCTATGTTTCTATCTTTATAATTAATTATTCCTTCTGTTTTTTGTCTTAAATGTTAGGGTTTACAACTTAATGATAGTGCCTCCATGGCCTGGATAGTTAAAGACGCTGCATCTAAAACGTACTCGCCTCTCACTGCTGTGGATTCGAATTCAACTGAGAGCTTGACTTGTCAAGTGAGAAAGTGTCGATTATTATGGATGGCGGCAGGTACTAGTATACAGTACTGGATCTACACAGGAAAAATGGAATGGTCTACCTCTACTACAAAAAATCGACCATCATAACAATTGACATAAAACACCATTCATATATAATTATATTGAATGAAGTCATCAACCCAAACTGTAGCATATCTGATTTTCATCATGCAGCCTTTTTAGCTCGGTGGATAAATCTTTGCACCTTAGAGCAACAGACCTGTCCTGCATGGGTTCGCTCCCTGGCGGAGACATGTCGGATGGTAAACCTCATCCATCATCTCATCTCCGCCTGAGGTTGTTGTTGCCGTTTAACCTAATATGATGTGTAACAGTATGTAAAATCCCGTTTTATTTCATTTCGTCACCCTTTTGAGTCACCTGTACTAAAACATATCACATTGAACATGTTAAGTAGGAAATAGATTATATTCATCAGTCACAAAACTGTTCCATGTCAGCCAGCTCTGATGCTGTGGCAGCTGTCACATGTATGGGCCATTGTTTCTGGCTTCTTTCTTCTCAAAACGACATGCTCTTAATTTGCAGTATCTTGATCTTACCTAGGAACACTCGATGGCAGTAGTTGCAAGTATGCGTGTAGTTTGGAGGTTTATAGTGCACACTGTTTTATTACCATTGTCTTGTAACATGTGCAGCATATCATATAAAGGGAACACACAGTAGACGCACCATGGCAATGGGAAAGTTAGCTTGGATGTCTGTATCTCAGATACCCAGGCACTTTACTTTATTGTATACCTATGTGATAAGCCCCTTCTTTTTATGGTACCCCCTGTGATAAATTTATTTGTCTAAAAGAGTAAATAACCCCAATAAAAGTTATGATTAGGTTTTGAAGTTATGCCCAGGTGCATGTGTTACAGATTTGAAGACAAAGCCTGCATGTCATTCCGCATATTTGATTACCTGTGACTTTCTGCTTTTCATACACAGAGGGTATTTGTGGCTTTCTGCTTTTCATACGCAGAAGGTATATTATCGGATTGTCCCTGTTTTCACCTATTTTTCCTTTGTTTTCTTGCATGTTTAGGGGACTTGGACTGCCCAGTGGATAGGGCAGTGGACTTGATATATGGAGGAACTGGGTTCAAGTCTCACGGCATCTCTTTCTTTACTAATTACAATAGTATAATATGTAGACTGACTACTGTCTCAGTAGTTATAGTAGAAGGATGGTAGCCAGTACATGTACATTAGTCTATTCTTCAGATGGCAGGAGGTGTGCACTACTGGTTCTACTTAGGACAAATGGGGTGGTCTGCCTCTACACAAAAAAGTAAAATCAACCATATATGGCCTAACAATGATGTAAAACACCATTCAAACAAAACAAACAAACAGTAGTGTATATTTTTATATTGACTTTCACTTGAGCTGGTAATAGGTGGCATGGTTAGAGCTGCAATAGTTGATTGCTACGCATAAGCAAACTCCCATCAAACCAAGTGTTACTACTTTAGTTTGTGTTCAGTAAAGTCTCCGTGTATTTATTCAAAAAGAAAAATATATTTTCATATGTCCACCTGTTTGTTTTTCTTGCGTGCCTCAGGCATGTCTGAACCCCATTTATATTTGTTGTATTTCTGGAAAACAAGCATGTATATGTGCGCACGAGTCCCTGGAGACGGGTGATTCAGTACTTCAGCTTTCTGCAACATTGCGCAATAAAAATAATGGATTTTGCAGAGATGGCAATTTGAATCGATATTTACACAAAACATGGTTATTGCAAATTACTTGGATTGTGCAACAGTTGCAGATTGTGATCTTCTGTGATGAATCAATTGTTTTGTTTTGCATAATAAACACATATATAGTATTCTGTTGCTTCGGCCTGGTGTCAGTTTAATGTGACAGGGTCGGGTATCATGTCATGTGTCTATTACTAGTAGTAATTCAGTGAATCAGAGATCATCTTGGCTAAATTTGAGGGCCTCTTGAAAGATTTGACTATTTACTAAGTGTACAGCGATTTGTCATTTGAGTTCAATAGTAGCATTATTTCCAAAGAAATCTCATGCAACTAGTCCTATTACAGTAACACTCATGGCACATTTTGTTTCAAAGGCTTCACAGAGTTATTTCCCTTACATTAAATTTGCAAATTTTACAAAACATGGTGAGTTGCAGATGAGAGAGAGTAAAAAATAAAGACAGTGATGCCAAACGATTATGACAATTATAGTTGTTAAGCAGAGCCAAACATTAGGGGAAGTTGTTACTGTAAGTGACATATTTATTGCAGGTTGAGCAACACATACACATTAAACAATGATCTGTGACACATTCTGTCAAGGTAATTTTGCATTAAGTATACAGGATTAATTCTAAATAAAGGTAAAATTGGCAACCTGACAAACTGAAGTCTTAAAAGCAAACCTGACAGATTTCAAGGCTAGCAAAAAAAGGTGTAGATCCTTTCATTAATTGCATGGTCAAAACTTATGAATCTGTTCACTGGGTAAAACACTTTTCTCCTTTCCTTCAAAAGAGGGATATGTGTTTTAGTTGTATTTTTTATACCCCCGCTAAACGAGGTTTATTGGGGTGTACTGCTTTCACACCTCGTCAAACCGGACATTCGTCCGTCTGTAGACGCAACCTTGTCACTCCATAACTCCTCTTCCCCCTGAAGCAAATCTCATGAAACTTCATAGGTGACCTGCCTGTTGTGAGAGGATGACCCCTATTGATTTTGAGGTCAGTAGGTCAGAGTTCAAGGTCACCGGGACATGATAATAGTAAACCTTGTCCACTCCATTATTGATTTTGAGTCGGTCAGGTCACCAGCATCAGATAATGAAAAACCTTGTCCGTTCCATAACTCCTCTTTCCCTGAAGCAAATCTCATGAAACTTCATAGGTGAGCTGCCTTTGGTGAGAGGACGGCCCCTATTTATTTGGAGGTCAGTAGGTCAAAGGTCAAGGTCACCGGCACCCGATAATGAAAAATCGTGTTCGCACCGTAACTCCTCTCCCACTGAAGCAAATATCATGAAACTTCATAGGTGAACTGCCTGTGGTGTGATGTATTGATTTTGAGGTCAGTAGGTCAAAGGTCAAGGTCACTGGGACCCAATGATGAAAAACCTTGTCCTCTCCCCTTGAAGCAAATCTCATGCAACTTCATAGGTGAACTGCCTGTGGTGAGAGGACAACTATTGATTTTGAGGTCAGAAGGTCAAAGGTCAAGGCCACCATTGCTTGATCATGAAAATCCCGTTCCACTCAATTTTTACTCAAACGGTAGGGGGTAGCGGGGGTATAATTGTCGCCCTTAAAAGGCGACAGCTATAGTCAAAGCAATAACACCAAATAACGGCTTTTCCTATAAACAGCAAACCTAATTTTATTTGAAAATAAGTAGTTCTTATAAGGTTAACATTGGTATTAATGTTTAAATTATTTTTATGGGTTAACTGTCTTTTTATGACATGAAAATTGTGAATGGGATCTTGTCATAATAATTTTATACATTTGCAATATGATTAAATACAGCTGACCGAATTACATACAAACAGGAATGTGAAATTAGATAGTTCACAAGGAATAAATACTTTAATATTCAGCCTTTTTCACACACACAATCATATAGGTGTAACTTTGTCGTGTGTTCTAAAGGAAGAATAAATATCTCATTCATATGTATGGATATGTAATGAAATAATTGAGGTGAGATTTTATTAGGTAGACATGACAGATAAAGATGACTTTTAGTATGGTTTAAATACAAATTAAATGTGGAAATACAGTTAATACTTGGATTGTATGATCTGTTTTAAAGTAAGAAACTTTTTCTATGGTCAGAATTATAAGCTTACAATTTAATTGATGTTTAACAGCTCATCAATACATGAACTTAAACGTTCTTTGGGGCTGCCCTAGAAAGAGAGGGGAAGGATACATAGGAATGTGGAAACCGTGCCCTACTCATACCAGCCAGTAAATTCCTCTGGTTCTGTATCATACTCAAAGGATAGACTCCAATACATAGGGACTGCACAGTTTACATCCACATCCAACAGAATAGGCTAAGCGTCTCCGTGGCCAAATGGTTAACGACGTTGCGTTGTAAATCTTTGCCTCTCACCACTGCGGGTTCGAATCCCACTTGGAGCTTGACTTGTAAGTGAGGAAGTGTCGATTCTTACGGATGGCGGGAGGTGTACAGTACAGGTTCTACCCAGAAAAAGTGGGTGGTCTGCCTCCACCACAAAAAAAATTGACCGTCATATATAGCCATACAAAATTGTGTTAAAAATGACGTAAAAGAACATACAAACAAACAAACAGACTAGACTAAGGCAGGGGTCTTGCTTAAGGACACAATGAAAGAACCTGGTGGTGGTGGTGAAACTCGAACCCATGATTTTCCGGTTCTGAGTCTGCCATGCTGACCACTTTCCTAATACTCTCTTCATTATTTCTCTGTTTCCGTCACAAGCGTCTCTGTGGCCGAATGGTTAACGACGTTGCGTTATAAACTTTCGCCTCTCACTGCTGTGGGTTCGAATCCTACTGGGAGCTCGACTTGTGAGTGAGGAAGTGTCGATTCTTACGGATGGTGGGAGGTGTACAGTACTGGTTCTACACAGGAAAAGTGGGTGGTCTGCCTCCACTACAAAAAATTGGCCTTACAGGTGTAAACACCATACAAACAAACTGTTTCCGTCACGTACCCATCGCTATACCTTACTCTTCACATGCATCGGTTTGCTGACTTGGGAATGTTATTTTCTTTTGACTGATGAGCTACACAATATATCCTTTATTTTTGTGATAGGGCTGTAATGTGTCTTCATTTGCCACTGTCATAGCTATACAAAATAAAGCTTTCAGTTTTAACAGAAACACCATTTTCTGAATTAAGCTGTCTAAATAATTTTGTGGGGGTGCTAGTAACTCAAAACACAGAGTGATGTAAACTTGTATGTGGTAGGAGGATAGCAAAGGATTACTTTGGTTGCCATGATTAATGAAAAGTATTAAAATGTAATAAAAAAAATAATCATCATTGATTAATGTTATACTGAAGGAGGATATAAGGATTTCTAACATCTGTTGAATGTTGGGTATGTTTGTTTACATGTCTGGGTTTTTTAGCTCTACTGATCAGAGATCAGCAGAGCTTATGCCGTGGTGCGGCGTCCGTCGTCCGTCTGTCCGTCTGGCCGTCTGTCCGTCTGTCCTTCTGTCTGTAAACTTTTATTTGTAGCGACTTCACAGCTGAAACTACTGGATGGATATTCATGAAACTTTACAGAAATGTTGCCCATAAAGTCTAGTTGATCCTAGCAAAAATTCATGTTGATGTGAAATCCAAGATGGCCGCCAAAGCTAAAAATAGAGTTTTAAAATACAAGTTTGTAGCGACTTCTTCTTGAAAACTATAAGTGATATTGATATGGGACTTTTTCTAAAACGATAAGCATGACATGATGTTGATCCTAGTCAAAAATCGTTTTGATTCAACGTTAAACATGGCTGCCAGCGGCCATCTTTGTTTACATAGAGTTATATAGTAAAAACTTGTAGCGACTACTTCTCTGAAACTACTTGGCGGATTGTCATGAAACTTTACAGGAATGTTGCTCTTGATGTCTAATTGATCCTAGAAAAATTTCAGGTCGGCCGGAAATTCAAGATGGCCGTCACAGCTAAAAATAGATTTTTAAAAAATAAGTTTGTAGCGACTACTTCTTGAAAACTATAAGTGATATTGATATGGGACTTCTTCTAAAATGATCAGCATTACATGATGTTGATCCTAGTCAAAAATCGTTTTGATTCAACGTTAAACATGGCTGCCAGCGGCCATCTTTGTTTACATAGAGTTATATAGTAAAAACTTGTAGCGACTACTCCTCTGAAACTACTTGGCGGATTGTCATGAAACTTTACAGGAATGTTGCTCTTGATGTCTAATTGATCCTATCAAAATTTCAGGTCGGCCGGAAATTCAAGATGGCCGTCATAGCTAAAAATAGATTTTTAAAAAATAAGTTTGTAGCGACTACTTCTTGAAAACTATAAGTGATATTGATATGGGACTTTTTCTAAAATGATCAGCATGACATGATGTAGATCCTTGTGGAAAATTATTTTGATTCGACGTTAAACATGGCTGCCAGTGGCCATCTTTGGTTACATAGAGTTATATAGTAAAAACTTGTAGCGACTGCTCCTCTGAAACTACTTGACGGATGTTCATGAAACTTCACAGGAATGTTGCTCTTGATGTCTAGTTGATCCTAGAAAAATTTCATGTCGGCCGGAAATTCAAGATGGCCGCCACAGCTAAAAATAGATTTAAAATAAATAAGTTTGTAGCGACTACTTCTTCAAAACAATAAGAGATATTGATATGGGACTTTTTCTAAAATGATCAGTATGACATGATGTTGGTCCTTGTCGAAAATCGTTTTGATTTGACCTTAAACATGGCTGCTTTGTTTACATAGAGTTATATAATGAAAACTTGTAGCGACTACTTCTTTGAAACTACCTGACGGATTTTCATGAAACTTCACAGGAATGTTGCTCTTAATGTCTTATTGATCTTAGCAAAATTTCAGGTCGGCCGGAAATTCAAGATGGCCGCCACGGTTAAAAATAGATTTTCAAAAAACAAGTCTGTAGCGACTACTTCCTAAAATCAAAATCAATCAGTAGAGCTTCAAGGTCATTGACCTCTTGTTTTGTTTACTATTTGGGCTGATAACATAGACCATTAAATTTTAGAAATTATATTTGGCCACCCTACCATTAGTCATTGCTCAATTCCATCTAAGGGGATGTCCATGATCAAATGTGCTTGCTTTTTTTAACCAAAGATTTCCCGTTTGCTTTGCTTTATTTAATCAAAGATTTCCCGTTTGCTCAGTGGCTGGCTAACTGAGCAGTGACTTTGAGAAAACCTCTTACCAAGGGGCCTAAGCATGGCCCAGTGGATAGTGCGGTGGAATTGAAATCCGGAAGAGCCAGGTTCAAGCCTTACCAGCGCCTCTGAGTTTCGTCTGATTTCTTGAGTGAGTCACTTATTTTCTCTTAGCCTCTTCTGAGTGAGTGAGTGAGTCAGATGTGGATATAAGCTGGATGGTCACCTGTATTCGAGCCTGTCTTCCGAGCATATTAAAGAACCATAGGAATTGACGAAGAGTATGGCAGAATCCCGGATTCCTGTGTATCCTTTCCTTCACTCTCAGTGACAATTCTAAATAGCCTATGATGTATAGGTGAGCTGTTAAACGACATTCAATTTACCTTAGTGCCCTTGTCTCCGATGGGGAAAGGGGTTGCCTGGTCTGGTGGTTACTGAGGGTGGCTGCCTTATAACTGAAAGGTTGCGAGTTCTAGACGTCGCAGTGATAAATTTGGCCCTTGAGCAAGTCATATGCTGATGCTGCTTCGATGGTCAGCAGGGGACAGTTAACAGTTGATACCAATCAATCTCAATTCAATTAAGTTCACTGCGATTTTCAGAATAGTTGTTGAACTACCATACTACCGTATACCCCCGCTTAAATAGCCCATGGGGGGTGGGGGGGGGGTGTGCGTTCCATTTTACGAAAGGGGATTTTTTTTACATATTATACCTCTAAAATGATTGTTGGGTATTTTTCTAAACTAGACCTCAAGTTAGCCTACTGGCAAGTTTATTTTCTCTAAACTAGACCTCACAATATGTTAAAAAAAATAAATTATGAGTGGATGTGGGGAGTCAGGGGTGTACAGGGAAATAGGGTATAAGTGCGATACTGAATGTTTATGAGTGGATGTGGGTAGTGGAGGGAAGGGTTGGGTTTATACATGGGTATACAGTATAAGTGTGTGATACTGAATGTTTATTTATTTTCTTCTTTATATTGCATAAACAAATGTATTGATACATTCATAAAAGAAAAGTGAGTTATTATTGAATGCATATAGCAAATCTATTTATCTCAATCCTTTATGCAAATCAAATCTGACTGAATAGAGATCTATACTCTGCAGCTTATATATTTATTTTGATTTATAACTTCTTTTTTATACTATATTAATTAATAAAGATGCCATTATATATATAAGGCAAGCAATGATTTGTTTCATAAAAATGTCCGTGTGTCTTTGACAATTGTGATAATTTATAGCACAAAATAGCTTGTCAAACATTTAGTCTTTTAAAGCATCTCCATGGCTGTGGGGTTAACAACATTGTGTTGTAGACCTTCTCGCCTCTCACCGCTGCAGGTTCGAATCCCACAGGGAGCTCGACATGTAAGTGAGGAAGTGCAGATTCTTATGGATGGAGGGAAGTGTATAACAGTACTGGTTCTACCCAGGTAAAGCTGGTGGTCTGCCTCCTTCACAAAATCCACTGTCATCTATAACCTTACACATGTTAAAAATGGGTAAAACAACATATAAACAAACAACAGACTTTTAGGTATTTAAATCAAATAGTTTCAAATTTGTGCATTGCAGGTTTGATGTCTGCATAGTGGCAGTAAATAATAGCCATTCACATATTGAACCAAAATTCATTTGAATTTGCTCTGGTAGTGTTGATGAGGTCATAATACGTTCTTTAGATAGGAGCAGTTGTCACTTCTGTAATATATCAAATTATCTGACTGACTGTTGATATAAATAATCTTGAAGTATGAAATATTATGTAAAAACTGATAGATCACCATGTGGGTCTTTAAATCAGCAGGTTGTTAGTAAGAGGATTTACCACATTGAGGAGCGAATGCAAAATTATTGTAATTATATAAAAAGAAAGAACGAGATACAATAGTTTGGCGGTTAGAGCCATAGACCTATAATCCACACATCACTATATCACTATACAGGGGAATATATAATGTGTGAAGGGATAATGAGGTTACCTGTGGACTCTTCTAACAACCTGATGATTGCTTCAGAACATTTTTACCTGATTAAGTCGCTGTCTCAAAAGATGTAGTATTTTTAATAAAAATGTAAAAACTCCAGATATTGAGTCTTGTTGGTGCTGAAATTGGATTTATTAATTGTTGGTTTACATTTTCAATCGTTAATGTACTAAGACACATGGACTTTAAAAGGTTGATTGTAAACTTTTATGGAGGAATTCAGACAAAGGTGATCTCATATTCTTGGCCTCATTCTTGAATACCATATGGAAGTATGCTAATAGAAATTGTTATTAGCAAAATTCTTATCAAACCTCTCATTATTCTGTATATTAAAACATCATTTTGAACCCAGTTTATTAAAATGCAAGTATTTTAAAATGTGTGAAAAATTGCCCCTGGTCCATTGATCCATATCCTGATGAAATGGTAGACCTTGGATGGGAAGTGAGTGAGTCAGGTGTGGACAATAAGGCAGTGTTCTATAACAATACTGAGGACCACAGAGGAAATTAATAGTGTAAATCATGCCATACAGCTAGATGGTCAAACAGTAGATGATGCGGAAATTGACATTTAAAGGGTTTACATTCCTGGGTTCTAAAGTATGCTGACAGCTATCATGATATGAATGATGATGGTGATGATGATGACGGTGGTGATTGTGGTGGTGGTGGTGATGATGATGATGGTGATGGTGATGGTGGTGGTGATGATGGTTATGATGGTTGTGATGATGGTTGTGATGATGATGAAGGTGATGATGATGATGGTGATGATGATGACGGTGGTGATTGTTGTGGTGATGATGATGATGATGGTGATGGTGGTGGTGATGATGATGGTTATGATGGTGGTGATGATGGTGGTGATGATGGTTGTGATGATGATGAAGGTGATGATGGTGGTGATGGTTGTGATGATGATGCTGATGAAGGTGATGGTGGTGATGATGAGGAGGAGGAGGAGGGTGGTGGTAGTGGCGGCGGCGACGGCGGTGGACAATGATGACTTCCGCTACCATCACATCATCATTACAGTGACATTACAGTGCATAATATAGATTAGAACAATTAACAAATTGTAAAAAACACACAAAGATTTGTTGCTTTTCGCATTAAAGAAGAATTACATTGTTACATAGGCTTTCAAGATGTTGTATAAGGAAATTAGTAAAGATGATATTGTTTTAGATTAGTATAATTAAACTTTTCATCAGTATAGAAACATTTCAAATTTTAACATCCATTGCATGATGTTTTGTGCCTTTTAACCCTTAACCTGCTAAGCATGACTATAATAGCCTTTGCGTCAATTGTAAACCCTACTGCGAAGCCGGTTTACAATGTCCTTACTCGCAGGCTGATCTGGTTTTACAGTGTCTGGCTGCTGATCAGTCATTTTCCACAAAACACCCCTTTGTCACATAAACGGAATGGTCTTAATTCAAAGACAGAACAGTCATATAGCCAGTTAAGAGTTAATATGCTTGGAAGACAGTCTTGAATATAGGTGACCACCCAGTTTATATCGCAACAGTTACATAATAGTGAAAGAGGTGTAACATAATCAAAATAACTTAGTAATTGGGCAATAAGTGCTTACTTTAATGGGTCATAACCTCAACCTAAACCAAAAGATGGAAGTATATCATAAAATGAGTAATTGAACCACAAATTTAACCACTGGCCATGTTTCAGTGAGTCATTGTTGACAGTATTTTTGTGTGTTTAGGAAGTGTTGATTTAACTGATGGCGTTTGCATGGTCAGTTATGAGTGGAATTCCATATAAGGAGGACTTTATAACTCCTTGTATATCTTGATAGAAATAAAATTTGTTTAAAGATGAAAGAAAAGACGAACATAGATGTAAGTAAAAGTTATCTTTTCTTCTTTTTTTTTCAATATATTAAAGTAGTAGTTTATATAGGTTTGAGGTTTATGTTGCTTTAGGCAATATAATGAAGTTGAAAGATATAAATAATGGCAGAATGAAATAACAGAAAAAAAGCCATGTTTAGTAAAGATCATTATCTCTCGCAGATAGGGGACACATTACAAGAATGAATGAATGAATGGTGTTTTATGGCACGTTGACATATTCTGAGCAAAAAACAATAAAAAATGAAACAAAGGGAATTGTCAGCTATCAATAATTAATGTAAAAAATATATTGTTAAAACGTTTATAAATAAGGGATCATATGGTAAAAGTATTAACTATGTATTATGTAGATCCATAAATGCCCATCAACGGGCATACATTATAAGAAGAAATATGTATGGTTACATGAAAAGGGACTAGCTTGGTGGTTGTTGTTTTTCGGGGTAGGGGAGTTAGGGGGTGTTTCGGGGTGAAAGCGGTACGACCACTCTTAGCAAAGAGGTCTTAAGCATGTATTTTGAATCCTACCACTGTGAAATGCCATGATCATTCCTATTTGCGCCCGCTCTAATATATCAGCTAGTATGTTACTACAATTGTTAAACTTAAAAGGGACACATGGCAATCTTGAATAAGTATCAAGCATTGACATTAGGGTCTCGATTTATTTATCCAGTAACGTTTTGACTTTAAAACTATTTGCATATAATTAAATATAAAACTTCGAGTTTTCGTTTTTTGTCTTATTCTACCATAAGTTTTAATATATTATTGGTGCAATACTATCAAAAGTAAAAATGGCTTTATCCTAATCTTATAATTAATATTAACAATTGAACAAATGCAAAATATGTAGAAAAGCTAATGGGATGCCGTGAGTTTTTTAAAAAAATCAAGATTGCCATGTGTCCGTTTAAACCTTTTCAAAATTATCATAATTGTTACATAGAAGTTGTAACATGAGGACTGTAAACATGATTGAGTAATTTTGAATACCTCTTTCTCCAGATGGTAAATTGGAATCAATTACAGGATAAATATAACTCCAGAGCACATGCACATACAATTAGGTAAAATACAAAACTCATTGATGGAGCATGTGGCCAAGTATAATGATGCCTGATTTATTATTTTATGGTAAACACATTACTCCACCCTCTGACTTGACCTAAATTTCATAAATATGGAAATGTTTTACATAAATTTTAGATTTAAAGTGACACACAGCAATCTTGATTTTTTTAATTTCATTTTCTTATACATGTGATATTTCTGCACTACGTGCACACATAATTGTCTACATTGAATACTTAGGTGAAAAAAGTGAGTGATTTTAAAATTTAAAGCTTATCAAACGTAAGATGTTTAATAAAACAGGGCCCAGGTATTGTCTTTTGTTCGTAATAGTACATGTGAAGCTTGATAAATAATGATCCTGGTTTAACAACCAATCTCCATCAGCATCTGCTGCTAACTTTCATGTTTATATTACATTTTATGGCCCTTGTTAATGTTATAAAATGGAAGCAGACGGCCTAAAAAATTGTAAATTTCCACATTTTTCGAATATCATTATCCGTCATAATTTCCCTTCTTCGATAATAGGCTTCTGTTCTCCAATACTCCCTCTGGTGCTGCTGTGTTGTTACAAAATACCTAGGTAGTACGTGGAATTGACGTTTTGTACGTTTTCAGATATGCTCAAATTCCACATTGTGCCTAATTCATCTGTGCCTCCTGAATTATGAGACTGATACCGGGAGATAAATGAAAGTGATTCATCCAGAATTTCTTGAAGTAACACCTCTGGATCTCAATTCATCCTTCTTTGTATTTTTCGGGAACCTCCAGATAGATTTCTGTTACTTATTTTGTGGAATTTATTATAGAAGTGCCTTGAAGAGGTAATTATCCTTATATTGTTGCCAATTGGAAATCAGTTTAATTAATGAGATTGAAAGTAAGATATGTTAAGGTTCATTATATATATTTTGTGTGATAGTGCAGGCCATTTATTTATTTATTGGCAACAGTGAAATCAGTCAAGAAGTCCTCTTTATAAATAAATATATAAATAAAGATATGTCAAGGTTCATTATATTTATTTTCTCTGATAGTATAGGCGATGCTTTGAGGTAAGAAAATTTAGTTTAAAAAAAATTGCATTTAAATTTTGATTCGTATATATTTTTCTCAATCTATCAGGATATAAAGAGGACTACTTCACTGATTTCATTCAGGTGCTAATTAAATCATTATAGTGACCTTTAACCTTTTGTTGGTACCAGGGAGTGAGTTTTCCTGTTGGTACTAATTAAACCAGTGACCAACCCATCTATTGTTACTTGATTGGAGATGCATTTTACACAAATTGAATTACAGTATAATGACCCCTTACAGTGGTATACATTATATTGACCTTGCTCTAACCTGAACTTAAGCTCCCTGTAACCCTCCCCCACCTCTGTTAATTGTTTCTTTGATGTTAATTAAGCAATTAGTCTGTCATAATTGATACAGGTAAGTGGTAACATTCTCTGGTATTCGTCTGCTGCTGACAATTAATGTATCACCCAAGATTGATTACCAATAAGTGTTTCTAAATATATGAAGAACAAACTTACATTTTATCATGAAGCTTGATTAATTAACTTGGAAGGCTTCTGTGATATACATGGTAGGTAGTAGAAACTTTGTATGAATTACCTGCATGTCAAAAGTTCACAGAAGCAATCACTGGGTACAGTATTGTGGTGGCTATAAAATATTATGAGGTTGATATATTTGGCTTTCAACCCAGAATGGAAAATGAGAATTAGTAATAAGGTCAAGAAAAAAATAGTCGTGTTTTAGGTTCCCGACCGACCCTATATTTTGTCTCGACCCTGTACTTTTTTTCCTTGTTTCAAAAAAAAAAAAGAAAAAAAAAAAAGAAGAAAAATGAAAAAAAAGTCGCGATCTCTTGTGCCGCGATGATGACGATATTGCTACAGATTTGTGGCTGATATTTTGGGGAGGTTCATCTTTCATATGAAGGCTACAATATTACTGTCACCGGTTCTGTATGTATTTTTCCTAGCAACACATCTTCATGTGATGAGTTCAAAGTCCATTTTGGAGCAATTTTAAATTATATCTATGAATATATAGATACGTCATTAATTATATACTAAAGCAAATTGCTAAGTACCTACCTAAGAATATGTCAATAATACTCTCAGTGTTTTGTGTATTTTGAGCTTGATTAGAGATACGGTTAAACTGCAAAATAACGAGTGTAAATCGTCTGCTTTGATTGCATGAACATATTTTAAAACTTTTAAGTCAATGTGTTTTCTTAGAAATAAGTTATAACACTTATACTACTGGGTATATAGGATTTTATTAAGTACTTCGAATTAGTGAAGCTTTCGATGTTCCTAATTCTAAAATATGCCAGTTAAAATTATTTTGACATGTTTTACTAGCATTACAACTACAAATGCGTTTTGCAAAAGAAATTTTCGAAATATTTAATGTTAACGCTGAATTACAGTTACTTGAATTTCAAACAATATTCAATGTAAAGGGAGGTAATTTAAGATGTCCATATTTCATTTTTTTATAGGCGGAAAATCTGCGATAAATGGGTGAAATTTTTATGTTTTTTTCTATTATACCAATTTTAAGAATTTTATATCTTTAAGCGATCTTTGACTCATGTTATGTGTTTTATCAGTACATTTCATGTTTTCATATAAAGGGAGGGTAACTCTCAAAAGATGTAACAATTTAAACAAAAAATAAATGTTTTACAAACTATGGGTCAAAACAAAATACTTACCATATATCTATTCTAAAATATATTTAAAATAAGAAAATTAGTAAGATACAAAAGTTGATACTTAGCAATTTTGTTCAGTGTATGTATTAAGAAATTGATCAGGCAGTAATAGGATCAGCTGATACATTACTCACAACTGGATTAAATCATGCAGTACTAGAACATGTTTCTAATATTTAAAAATATACTTAATCTTATAATTTTGCATGATAAAGTGTGTTCATATGCTCCAAAATTTGTATTTGAAAAACTTGTACCCAGTGTTATTTATAAAATGAAAGAAAACTCTTCAACTTTACAAAAAAATAAAATTGTGTGATATATCAATATGATTAATACACTTCAGTTGATTAACATAATTTATGCTAATTAGGTAAGAGCAAATTTAATCAACCATAATCTTTGTCACAATAAGGCGGATGCTCTTTAATTCATATCCAGATATTTTTATTTTTGAATACAAAGACTGGGTAATACCTTTCAGTGTTTGCACATGCAACTTACGCACATGCAACTTATGCACACGCAATTTAAAATTCATGCAAAGAAGCTAGCTATTGAAGATGATCTTGATATAGGAAACTAAATTTGTTTTCATTCAGATCATTGAGATCAGATCAGATCAGTTTTCTAGCTCTAAGGAGTCCCGAATAGGAGTATCTGCACTCAACTGGTGTTAACTAACTGGTCCTTTTTCACTTTCTTCTTCTTTTTTTTAAAGTTAGTGGGTGGGCGGGGTGTATGGTGGGGAGGGGTGTATGTTTGTCAACGTAATTAGTTTGTGTTTTATAGGCTAAAAGTAACGGATATTGTCCCTTTAAAGGGAATTGACCTGTGTAAAGAAAACGTGGGTATTTTGCGATGGCACACTGTCAAATTCTTTCTAGTTAATTATTTAATTAATCATTGAAATAACCATTATTACAGCAATCCAAATGGAGATGTCTATTTGAAATGAAATTTTTCTTATTACAAATTCATCGTCCTCCAAAATGATACTCCTTTCCATCCATACTGAAACAACTGCTACTATGCATTATCATCAGTTATGGCTACTTGCAGATCCAGTATGAGTGGCTATTCTCCGACCCATATGTTGTTCCTTATTTTCGGTTCCCTTCATGCATATATATATATATTTCGGATGAGGAATTGCAGAATTCATACTGACTTGAGTACCTCTCCAGATACAGAAGATGCAGTGTTTGGTTAGAAACATAGAATGGTATGATACAACTTGAGATAAGCACCTATTCAAGGTTTCAATAATTCAGATGTTGTTTTAATGGTACAGTTAACAATGCGTTATTGTGATGAGTTGCAGGTTTTCTTGCAGAGTCCAGTGTTTTTATACACAAGACAGGGAGATAAAAGGTTCAGTTGAAACCGACAAAGTGGATTTCCTCAGAAATATTCAATGCTGTATTTCTCTATTTTCAGATAGCAAGATGGAGTAAACTCTGGAAGCTGATTCAGGATGGCGAATGTGATACTTGTGCTGATTTTGTGATAGACAGTGACCTTGAGCTTGATCCAAACTCGACCTTTGACCTCAAGGTCAAGAAATTTCTGATGGATAGGTCAATTTTAAAAGTTCACCTCCCAAATGGAGGATTCAACATGGTGAAATATGGCGATGCCACAGATGTTAAGGTATGTGTTATTATTTTCTGTGTTTGGAACGCTAATGACATGATCTTGATAGTTTGAACATTATAAGAAATAGTCCTCGTGCACAACCGCTATGATGGTTTTTAGCTATCAGAGCTAGGACTAGCTAGGAGCATATTTATTATATACTAAGTTAGGTAGTTTGTGATTCCATTTTCAGCAGTTTTGGGGTTGTTTCTAATGAAAAATGTTCCAAGTTTTATGCAATGGTTTAATTTTCCACACATGGTCAGTCATGTTTTTGTTAAATATCGATCTTCAATACATTTTGATGCGTTAATGAAAACATATCTTATTGTGGTAAAAGTAATAATTAACAACTAACTTCTGATGTGGTCACCTTGTAATCTGTTTTTATGACAGCAGTTCTGACTGCAGAAGGTGCTTCATTTTACCTTATTGTGGGTGTCTCATTGTCGACCTGAAACCTTTTTGTTGAATTTGCTTTTATCAATATCATGACTCCTTTCTTGTGGTTCACTTTCAACTGATGTTGTTTGTTCTCTTATATGATGAATTAACATGGCATTCCAGAGATTCTGGCATGCCCTTCATTCTGATGCTATCTTGGAGCTTACCTTTCACCAGGTCTGCAACTGGAGATAACAGAAAATAAAAGACATTGAATAGCCCTTGCTTTGTGCTCTCAGCAAAGTTTCCATTTCAATCAATTTTGATTCCTAAATCTTTTGTAAATTCTATGAATTTCTGATTCTGACTAGAATAATTATAAGAATTTTTGGAAGCTCCACAAGTTTGAAATATGTATCGTGCTTTTAAAGAGTTTTTAGGGATGCCGAGTTGTCCGTCGTCCGTCCGTCGTCCGTTGTCTGTTGTTAACTTTTGTCTCGTTAAGACGATAGGGCCTTCATTTATCATCCAATCGTTACCAAACTTTAACAGGTTGTTAATATCAATGAAAGCTCGGATGAGTTCGAAAAACCAGCCAGATCGGCCAAGTAACAGCGGAGTTATGGCCCTTGATTTAGTTAAAAATGCTATATAGCTATATTTTGCCTCGTTAAGACGATAGGGCCTTCATTTTTCATCCTATCTTTACCAAACTTTACCACATTGTTAATATAAATGAAAGCTCGGACAAGTTCGAAAACGAGCCATATCGGACTAGTAACAGCGGAGTTACGGCCCTTGATTTAGTTAAAAATGCTATATTTTGCCTCGTTAAGACGATAGGGGCTTCATTGTTCATCCGATCTTTACCCAACTTAATAAGATTGTTAATATTAATGAAAGCTCGGACAAGTTCGAAAACCAGCAGTATCAGAATAGTAACAGCGGAGTAATGGCCCTTGATTTAGTTAAAAATGCTATATTTTGCCTCGTTAAGATGATAGGGGCTTCATTGTTCATCCGATCTTTACCAAACTTTATCAGATTGTTAATGTCGTTAAAAGCTCGAACAAGTTCGAAAACCAGCCATATCGGACAAGTAACAGCGGAGTTATGGCCCTTGATTTAGTTAAAAATGCTATATTTTGCCTCGTTAAGACGATAGGGCCTTCATTTTTCCGATCGTTATCAAACTTTATCAGATTGTTAAAGTCAATGAAAGCTCGGTCAAGTTCGAAAACCAGCCAGATCGGACCATTAACAGCGGAGTTATGGCCCTTGATTTTGTTAAAAATGCTATAATTTGCGTTGTCATATGGTAGGGCCTCATTTTGCATCTGATCTTTGCCAAACTTGACCACATTTTATGATTTTTTTTTTTTTTTTTTTTTTTTTTAATATATATATATTGATTTTTTTTAAAGCTCTATGTTGGACTAGTCAGACCAGTAACAGAGGAGTTATGGCTCTTTATTCAGTTAAAAATGCTATATTTTGCCTCGTTAATACGGTAGCGCCTTCATTTTTCATCTGATCTTTACCAAACTTTAACATATTCTTTAGATATGGCCCTTGATTTAGTTCAAAAGCTGTTTTTTGCCCGAAACTTTCAAAAAAACGTAAATGGCAGTCACTCGCTTCATTGATGTTATAAGAGCCATGTTAGCCAGTAGAGCGTCCACAGGCCCTCTTGGGCCTCTTGTTTCATTAAAGCTTCATGATTAGGTTTATTAAAATTGGAATTTATATTTTCAGCTCTATTTTCTACAAGCTAGGTGATTTTGGCCAAGCTAGCTTATGCCTTAGCCTAATATCTGTGGTTTTGTGTTATCTTGTGAATGCGATATAAGTTATCGCAGTAAAAAGTCTTCAGATTTTCACCAAATTTAATATGAAAGTTTGCTTCAGTAAGGTGTTGGACGTATTTGGCAGTGAGCACATCACTGATTGATTGCTTTACAGAGTTATTGCCGTTAATTATTAAAAATAAGCAAATTTTCAACTTTTGAATGTGAAGGATACGGTTTTGTATTTTTATCAAATTTAATTCTCAGAAGGTTTGCTTCAGTAAAATAAGCTCAAAAAAAGGTGAATTCAACATAAACAAGTTAAAATTCTGTTATTCATACATAATCGAGAGCAATAACTCTGTTAACACCTTTGCTGATTTCGCTCTTTGTTGAACTTGTAATAATAAATTGATAAAAACTCAAATTTTGAGGAGAAATAACTTTTTATGCCCCACCACCAAATAACATTAGCTTGTTCTGACATCCGAATGTCTGTCCTGAAAGGTTTGTGTGTCTATCTCCTCCCATAGTTTTCAACCGATTGTTTCGAAACTTTACAGAGTGCTTACCTATGATGTCAAGATGTGCATGCTGATACGGTATTAAAATCAGCTTTGTATTACCGGAGTTAAGGCCCATTTTCTTCAAATGTTACGTTAAAATATCATGTGTGTCTTTCTCTTACTGTTTTCAACTGATTGTTTCAAAACTTTAGGATGCTTACCTTACCTATGGTGTCAAGATGTGCATATCAATGCATTAAAATCAATCTTGTATTACCAGAGTTCCCTTTTTATGCCCCCACCACCGAATTTGAGGGGGCATGTAGCATTAGCCATGTCTGTCCGTCCCGAAAAGTTTGCGTGTATATCTCCTCCTACAATTTTCAACCGATTGTTTTGAAACTACAGGATGCTTACCTAAGATGTCAAGATGTGCATATCAATTCTGTGTCACAGTTACGGCCCTTTTTTCATAAAATTTACGTTAAAATAGTTTATGTGTCTATCTCCTCCCACATTTTTCAACCAATTGTTTCTTAATGTTAAAAGAGGCTTACCGATAATGTCAACAGTGTATTACCTGAGATACGGCCCTTTTTTCATGAAATTTTACATTTCGGCCCTTTTATCATCAAATTTTACATTTTCCACTGATTGTTTTCAGTGGGGACATCCGTGTCCCATAGACACATTTCTAGTTTCTTAAAATTTTACGTTTTCCAAGGATTGTTTTCACATGGCGGCATCCAAGTCACGTGGATGCATTTATAGTCTTGTTCATGCTTTTATATTCAGGTTCATAGTTATTAAACTGTTCATCATAAAGTCCAAGTCCTTGCATAATTTTCATACTTTTGCAGTAAGCATTTTTTTTATCCCATTTCATTGTATGTCAGCTGCAGACTTTATCTGCCCAGAAAATATGGCATTATCATCATTAATCATAACTTTGAGTGACGGAAAAATATGGAGATAATTGCACATTTTGAATGTTTTGTCTAGAAATGGAAAGCAGATACATTCATGGACAGTTGCTGAGGCAGCTGGATTAAGCTGTCAATCATTCTGCCCATTTCTCTGGAAATATTATCTTGCAGATGGACTGAAATCAAAGGGGAATGGAATTGGAAAGATATGGGAATGAAATTATATATCGAGTGGTGAATGTGAGTGGTGAATGCGAAGCTGTTATAACTACATGTAAAGAAAGAATAAAATACAATAGTTTTGCATTGATCTTTCAATATGAGTGATCATCTGTAGGAGAGAGGTGCAAGTCTGAATTGAGAGTACATGAATGGTGTTAAAAGGGACACAAAATAATATTTTCTTATTTTTTTCACCCAAAATGATTTTTGAAAGCATACATATTGTCATGCTGTTTTAACCCTTAACTCGCTACATATATATAATGGAGTGTTCTTTCTGTGAATTAAGACCATTCCATTTATGTGAAAAAGGGGTGTTTTTGGGAAAATTATTGATCAGCAGCCAGACATTGTAAACCCTGATCAGCCTGCGAGTTACTTGCAGGCTGATCTGGGTTTACAATGGACGCAAAGGCTATTATAGTCCTGCTTAGTGGCCCGGGTTAAGGGTTAATGTAAGTTTATATGCTTAATTTGGGGCTATCAACCTCTGAGGAGATAATTATGAAGGGGATGGTCATGGTTATCGCAGAGGGGATGACATGATAGGGTTAACTGTATTACAATTTTTGCAAACTTTGTTTAATGGTGATGCGCTAGCAGACACAAATTGCAACTGTTAAGCAATTAACTGATTATACTGTCACAAAATTTCAATACTGGTTAACTCATTTCTAATACATTTTTTTTGCACCGCCACGAAAGTTGTGCGGGCATATAGTGTTACCATTGTCCGTCCGGAATCAGTACGTTCGTACGTCTCGTAATAATGTCCCGTTTTTACAACCAAGTTTTTATCAAGTCAGTTTCTCAGATACCGAAAGCCGTACAGTTTTCAAACTTCATACACACTTAATCTGTATGGCAGCAATATGTTCCTACCCAAATCAGGTCAATGGCTTACTTTTTACACTGTTAATTTACATTGAGGTTTTACATTCAAGTTTTTTTATTAACTCAGCTTCTCAGATACCAAAAGCCATACAGTTTCCAAACTTCATACATACTTTCATCTGTATGACAGCAACATGTTCCTACCCGAATCAGGTCAATATAAATGACCTTGACCTACTTTTTTTACACTTTGTTAATTTACATCAAAGTTCAACCAGTCAAATTGCAGGATATTTGCAAAGAGCTTAGAACATGTCATTTAAAACAATAAATCCACACCAAATAGCTACTGTACCATACAATTTAGCTGCTAGCAGATAAAATTAGTATCAGTGCACATCAAACCACATACATTTTTCATGCAAACAGCTGTTTTAGATGTTTCAAAGATGATCTTGCACTTAAGATTAACATTATCTCAATTTGTTTGGGAAAATGAGCATGCATTCTTGATACTAAAACTCACTCTCCAAGTGTAACTTCTGGCACCTAGGGTGTCAGCCCACATGAAAGTTTGTGTTTATTAAGATATTGCTGCATGTTAAAGATTGCAATCTTAGTAAATATTTCATGTATTTAAAACAAATGAAATGGGGTTTTATGGCTGGGTAAAACTTCATATTGGACCAGCAGCCTCAGAGGGAGATGAGATGAAGGATGAAGGTCTGATTTCTATCGGACATATTGTTCAATGAGTATACAGTTGCATATTCGCAGAAAACTGTAACATGTATTAGTAGGTGAAATATAATTAATTGTATGGTAAGGTCATCATTATTGGTAATAAAGGTGTTACAAACAAATATAATAAATTAATTTTTCCTCCTGTTTCACCAGAAGTCTGCTATTTTAAGTTTCCCCAGGCTAGGAATCAGTGATAGATAATCTTTTTTTCTTCAGCTTCTATTATCAGAATCAAATGTTTCAAGGCCCATCCATATTTCTCATCAAAGTTGTACCAATATTGACAGATGCTTGGTGAATCTGTTGAAGGGTCTGTATACACATTCTGGAAATAGAACAAAGATATAATCATTCCTACAACAACAAACAATAGTCCTGTACATCCTCCAGACATCATCCATGCAGCAGCAACATATTCTTCACTTCAGTTTATTAAAGGTACTGGTGCTTAACTGGATTTATAACAAAATAAAATCAAACAGGTTTGCAAATATTGCTGAAATGAATTATCTTAATTTGTTAAAAAGAACGCCCTTGGGGTTTCTATGGAAATGATAGCAATTTAATATTTTGTGCATATCCATGGAAACAAGATTTAAAAACAAGATGTTTTTATGCCCCCCGAAGGCGATAGTAGTCGCACCGTCCCTCCATCAGTCCTTCCATCTGTCAGTCAGTCCGTCTGTGTCCGTACAATTGTGTCCGGATTTTCAAATAACTTGGCACAAGTGCTCGCCACAACAAGACGACATGTCGCGTGCAAAATCCAAGTCTGTGGCTCCAAGGTCAAGGTCACATAGGTTAAAAGTAAAAAAGAAGTGCTTTCATGTCTGGTTAATAACTCTGACATTCATAGTTGGATATTCAAATAACGTGGCACAAGTGCTCACCACAACAAGACGACTTGTCCCGCGCAAAATCCAGGTCAGTAGCTTCTAGGTCAAGGTCACACTTGGAGGTCAAAGGTCAAAAAGAAGTACGTTCATGTCCATATTTCGTGTCCAGTAAATAACTTTGACATTCATGGACGCATTTTCAAATAACTTGGCACAAGTTTTCACCACAACAAGACGTGTCATGTGCAAAATCCAGGTCCGTGGCTCAAAGGTCAAGGTAACACTTACAGGTCAAAGGTCAAAAAGAAGTTCTTCCATGTCCATATTTCGTGTCTGGTAAATAACTCCGACATTCATGGACGGATTTTCAAATAACTTGGCACAAGTGTTCACCACAATAAAACGTGTCGCTTGCAAAATCCAGGTCCGTGGCTCCAAAGTCAAGGTCACACTTCAAAGTTAAAGGTCAAAAAGAAGTACTTTACGGTTGCATATTTTGTGTCTGGTAAATAACTGACATTCATGGAGGGATTTTCAAATAATCTGCCACAAGTGTTCACCACAAGAAGACGTGTCGCACGCAAAATCCAAATTAGTAGCTTTAAGGTCAAGGTCACACATGGAGCTTTATGACCCACATATTAGTTGTGTCCGGTGTATAAATTTGTCATTGGTTGAGGGATTTTCATATAACTTGGCAGAAATTTTCACCATAAGAAGATGTGTCGCGCGCAAAAAACAGGTCTTGTGGAAATACAGACAAATACTTCGGGGGCATTTGTCACTTACAGTGACATTTCTTGTTATTTCTGAAGTGTAACTTGAAAAAAACATTTAAGGTATCTTCATGACACTTGGTACATTAAAGCATCCCTTATTCCTGAACGTAATAATCTATCATTTTGATTGTCCTTATCTGTGAGACTGTAGGAGTGTTTGAAATGAAGAGGAAGATTTAACATGAATTAAAGGGGATTTTCATGAATTTTAAAGGGAAAAACAGCTTACAGCTGCACATTTTTTAAGCTGTTTATAACAAAAGATGATGTCGGACAGGCGACATCTAACAGGCGACAGTTACCACAATACCATCGTGCTGAAAGTACCTTTACAAAGAATAAGAACCAAGAGCTGCACTGTGCTATGGGGTTAACATTCTTGTAGACAAGAGTGTTTGATATCAAATCAATCGTGATGTTTCTATGTATTGTTTGTATATACCAGCTGTCAGTGGGGCCATGTTGATCAGTACACTAGCAGTGATTTCTGGCATCAACAAGGTGCTATTCTCACATGTCTGCTAATTACCAGCCTCGATTAGCTGTACTGCTTTCTGAGGAAACACACAGCAGATGTCTGTACAACCTTCTCTCTGTTTGGGTTGATGAAGTCAGATTTTTGGGCTGAGTAATATGCAAGGGCTGAGGCCAGGCTTTAAAAATAATACTTTTCTGTTTCCCTTCCTACCCACGAAAAAGAGCTGTATCCAAAAGTTTCTATAGCATCGCTATATCATTAATTGTTCTGCTGTCTTGAAAATATTTTTCATTTAATTTCACAATTTTTTTACAGTCTTTGAATGACCGAATAAAAAAGGAATCACCTACTTGTAACCTATCCACTTGTGACATCCTGGTTGGGAACCAGCTAACAAATTAATGTTTAAGGATGGTCTAGGATCCGCTGGTCACATGTGGGGATATCATTATAAACATAAGGCAAAACATACAGAGTCTTCCAGATTATGTCATTATACAGAACTGGGAGAAAAATTGTTTTTACAGGTGCATTCTCATGGTGTTTTAAGCAATAAGACAATCTGTATCTAACTTTAATAGTGTGTGAGAAAATAGTGTGTGAGAATCCAAACTGGCTTACATGTCACCATATGCAGCTGCAGGACTATGTATTTTGCTTGCCACCCACAAACCCCACTACCAACACCCACCACAGCCAGCAAATTCCACCCCAATCCCCACCCAACAACCCACCAACACACACTGTGTCATTTTTTGTATGGATGACATGAGTGTTTTCAGTGAAATCATGTTTGATTGTGAAGATGCTGGTTTAAGTAGTAGTTGTTGATAGACAGTCACAGAATACGAGCTCGATAACAGCTTAATCATGTTATTGATGGACAAACCAGATACTTTTGGAACAGTATGAGGTAATGGTTACTTTGTTTAATCAATAGATTTGTACATATAGTTGATCTATGCGTGCTGCCTCAGTTGCCCATTGTCTATTAAGGCCTGACACTTGTCCAGTGTATACAAGGACACTGTCATCTCTGCTCCTTCATCCCTTAGAGATAGCCTGACCCAGTTTTACTGTTAAATCAGGTTTGGTCACATGCATAATCTAGATTTTTGTTGCCAAGCCTTACAGCAGTCAGTTCCAAAATTAGTCTTTGAGCCCTTTGTTAACATTAATTTTGATGCTGGTTAGGCTTTTTAAGGGGCCGATCTTTAACATGAAAGGTCAGGGTTCAAAATCACACTGAATCCTATTGGTATTGATGTAATACTATCTTAGTGAAAGAACTCTCAGACTTTTACTACACATTCAAGATAATTATTTTATAGTAATGTCAAAAAAAGATTATTTTTTTTTTTTGGAATCACAAGAATTCCTGTTCAGTATCAAACGACCAAGCTGTCTGGAGATGAGCCAGCATCTACAAAAGATATCTCACATCTTGATAACACAGATCATAGAACTTGATTTGATTAAAACTTCCACTTTGATGCAATGATAGGCGAGCTGCCTTCCTTTAATTGGTGGCATCATGTTAAAACACTTACACAATTAGATGTTTAAACTTTTATCAGAACTATGTAGACTTGGCTTCTGGAGAAAGTGCTTAATAATGATAGACCTAATAACTCAGCGGTTTTAACTCTTAACTGAGATGATGAAAAGAGACACGTAAAATGATTTAATGAATATATTTAAATCGACAATAAAGAAATGAATACTTCACAAATGCTTGACAAAAAAAAATGTACAAAGTTTTAAATTCCATTCATGATTCAACACATGATTGACAAACCTCGAACAGATAAGATTTTAACAGTCCTTTATAAGTCCTTTATTTTAGTATATACCGATCAATAATTATGTCATAGTACCTTCATTTTCTTACAGTGGAATACAAAATCCTGTATCACCTCTAGATGTCTTCTGAATCAGTATCAGTATTCTACTAAAAATAGATTCCATTTCACTATCCTACTTAAAATAGAACGGGAAAATTCCTAATAATGCTCGCATTTACACCAGTTGGCACAAGAACGTCAACGCCAAGACGACGTTACATCAAACAAACAAAACAAGTACATCACACCAATGAACTTTTAACTTGTAAGCTGTAGCTACACCCCAAATATATTAAGATACGCCCATTTCCCTTCTACGCTTTATCAAAAAATAAGCCTTGAAACATTTAGAAACCATCTTTATTGAATACGTATGCAGCATAAATGTAAATATTTCTAATTTTTAATCATATACTACTCAAAATTTGCTAAGGATCACTTTTTAGCTCTTCTGGCCAAGGGCCAGCAGAGCTTATGGGATGGCGAGTTGTCCTTCGTCCGTCCGTCGTCTGTCGTTAACTTTTGTCTTGTTACCACTCTAGGACCTTCATTTTTCATCCGATCTTTACCAAACTTTAACAGGTTGTTAATATCAATGAAAGCTCGGACTAGTTTGAAAACCAGCCAGATTAGAATAATTTCAACGGAGTTATGGCCCTTGTTTTGCTGAAAATGCCATATTAAGCCTTGTGAACACTCTAGCACCTTCATTTATTATTTGATCTTTATCAAACTTGCACAGATTGTTAATATCAATGAAAGCTCGGACAAGTTCGAAAACCAGCCAAATCGGATCAGTAACACCGGAGTTATGGCCCTTGTTTTTTCTGAAAATTGCTATTTTCTGCCTTTTGAACGCTCTAGCACCTTCATTTATTATTTGATCGTTATCAAACTTGCACAGATTGTTAATACTAATTATAGCTTGGACAAGTTCGAAAATCAGCTGAATTGGGTCAGTAACACCAGAGTTATGGCCCTTGTTTTTTCTGAAAAATGGCATTTTCTGCCTTGTGAACACTCTAGCACCTTCATTTATTATTTGATCTTTACCAAACTTGCACAGATTGTTAATATCAATGAAAGCGAGAACAAGTTTGAAATACAGCTAAATCGGATCAGTAACACCGGAGTTATGGGCCTTGTTTTTTCTGAAAAATGCTATTTTCTGCCTTGTGAACACTCTAGGGTCTTCAATATTAATCGGATCTACTTAACTTTGCCAGTGTCTTTATATCAATGAAAGCTCAAACAAGTTCGAAAACCGGCAAGATCGAAATAAATTCAACAGAGTTATGGCCCTTGTTTTGCTGAAAAAATGCCATATTAAGCCTTGTGAACACTCTAGTGTCACACCTTCATTTATTATTTGATCTTTACCAAACTTGCACAGATTGTTAATATCAATAAAAGCTCGGACAAGTTCGAAAACCAGCTGGATCGGACCATTAACAGCGGAGTTATTGCCCTTGATTTAGTTAAAAATGCTATATTTTGCCTCGTTAAGACTATTTTTTATCCGATCTTTACCAAACTTTATCAGATTGTTAATGTCAATAAAAGCTCGGTCAAGTTTGAAAACCAGACAGATCGGACCAGTAACAGCAGAGTTATGGCCCTTTGATTTTGTTAAAAATGCTATAATTTGCCTCGTCTTATGATAGGGCCTTCATTTTGCATCTGATCTTTGCCAAACTTTACCAGATTTTATGACTTTTTTTTTTTGATATTATATTTTTTTAAATATTTGTTTAATTTTTTTTTTTTTTTTTTTTTTTCTTTTTTTTTTAGCTCTATGTTGGACCAGTCGGACCAGAAACAAAGGAGTTATGGCACTTGATTTAGTTAAAAATGCTATATTTTGCCTCATTAATACGGTAGGGCCTTCCTTTACCAAACTTTACCAGATTCTTTAGTTATGACCCTTGATTTAATTGATAAGCTCTATTTTGCCCAAAACTTTCAAAAAATCGTAAATTGCAGTCTCTCGCTTCATTGATGTTATAAGAGCCGCGTTAGCAAGTAGAGCGTCCACAGGCCTTCTTGGGCCTCTTGTTTGCTGTCTAAATTTCTTGCTGAAATAAATAGCATTATTTCTATTTTACTTGAAATTATTTAGGGCAGTGTATGTTCATGTGATCTCATGACTTGATTCAAATTGTGGAATTGTTGAAGTATCAATGAAATTAATATTGTTATTGTGAATTAATTTCTAATAAAATTATATGGAAGAATAAAAGTGATCCTTAGCAAATTTTGAGTAGTATAATATATAGGAGGTATATAATAAAAGGATCATTACCAGAGTAGCGTTTTCCGGAAATTTGTATCACCTCTCGTAGGTAAATGCCAGATCAAGGATCACACTCGAGGCTCCGTCTCTCGTGAGATCCTTGATCTGTCATTTACCAACTCGAGGCGATACAAATTTCCGGAACACGCTACACTCTAGTAAAAATCATTGTTTATTGCCTGGGGCAGGTTTTGAACTAAGCTCTTTAGAGCTATGTGAGCTCTGCACCCATGGTGTAGAAATGCTGCTTCACAGTTTTGCACCGCACTGTTCCACCCCTGAGCCCCAAGGTCACCTACTGATGAGGATCACATTCTTATATATTGCCCTGGCAATTATTTATTCGCATAAAAAGATAATCAAATAAATACACATAAAAAAGTATAAAAACAGTTTTAGTCAACCTAAGCTGTAGAACACTAAATACTTCTGACCTAGAATGGCTTTACTGACTGTGTTTTTTCAAGTGTTGTCCTGGCTTCTGCTAAGTCACTGAATACTTGCTTTGTGACTTTGTAGCTTTTGGTTTTTGTTCATATTATTATATATGATCATCTTTGTGTTTATAATTATATTGCCTATAAATGCTGCCGAGTTTGATAATAGAGGATATTATTGTTTGGCGGGGATTCTTTTCTTTACACAGTCCCGTTTAATTGGGATGATAAAACCATAAGAGTGAGGTTTAAAGCATTCTAGAACCTGGATTAAACCCACAGAGGTCTTTTTAACCACTGATCATCTAACCAGGAAAAGTCGGTGGTCTGCCTCCACCACAAAAAAAAATCAATCATCATATACAACCTTACATGTGTTGAAAATTACATAAAACTCCACACAACAAACCAAGACGATAATGCTGTTGTCAATGCTTTCATGTGTGTGGTATTGCATACGTTGCTTCATGTTCCCTTGTGATTGTTGTTTGTTTTGAACGCGTGTTTTTGGTTAACTGTGTTCTGTGAATACTATATAATTTCCCCATTTGACTTTTATACCTATTTTCACTAGTTTGACACCTGTTATCTTGAATGCATTCGCAGACTTTTTTTGTGTATATGCCACTTCCTATGGACATTGATAAATAAATGTGACCTGACACTGTGTTTTGTTTTAACACATGTGATCTTTACTACATTCTCAGACTTCAGTTTGTATAGCTCTTGTCATATCTAATTATTCAGGGAAGAGCATCCATTATACAAGGAACTGAGTAGACTTCATGGTACATGGCTGTATTTGATTTGCTGTTTTGGCATAATTTAATGCAGCAATCATAACACCAACAACTATCCTTCTACAGCCCACAAGCGCAGCCTTCTCACACCAAACATGTGTTCAATTATTCTGAACTCCATTCCAAAATGTTCACACTACATTACAATTTTTGTCAAATATTTAGAGTGGGTGTCAATTCCATGTCAGCCATACATTTAGGTGGTGATTTTACTGTTGACATTGGAATTTCTGTTGACAGATCCATGCTTCCATCACCTTTGACAGGTCACAGTAATGGACCATTGTGAGCCTTAGTGTAAGTGTGACCTAAGTCTGCATGTCTGTCTGACCACATTACAGCATTTTTCCATGAATCTGTAGATGATGATGTTGGAGCAAAGATAATGCATTCCAAGACTGCCACAGTTCCAGGAGGTCAGCCAGGAACGACATTATACCATACTGCATACCACTGTGTGAATCACCAGGTGCAGATCTAGCCCAGTGAGTGAGTGCGAGAGGGCAATTGGTTGCCTCTTAACATCAAATCAGTTTTGTGTTTTACCCAGTGGTATGCGCAGGGATTTCAATTTGATTTTGAGTATTAAACTGGAAAAGTTTTAAAAGCAGGCAGTTTTAAAAGCAGATTTATAGTTCTTTCTTTTGTATTGGGGACTGCCAAACGTAGCTGGTCAGCTAACAAAGTAAGAGAGTAAGTCACTCGCCTACCAGGCTATTAAGCCATGTATACACTATCCCAAGTAAGAGAGTAAGTCACTCGCCTACCAGGCTATTAAGCCATGTATACACTATCCCAAGACCTTCTGTAATGATACATTTACCAAAATGATCAGAATGACGACAATGTAGTGGGTTCTTAATACAATTTATTTTGATCCGTACATTATTCGTCTACATATCGGAACATTCTGAAATCACCCTTGCCCCAAACAAAAAAGCACTAGATCTTCGCCATGTGGATAGTTGTGATAAAGCCTTTAAACGTTTCCAAAATGTTCTACATGTTTGGCTTCCAGCAAACAGAGACATGATGGTCCTGCCACACATTACAAAATTGATGTTTATTTGTTGATATGAAATGAAATAGCAAGTTGGGCAGGTGGTACTATCTCTTGTACAGAGAAGAAGCTACTACAGTGGGGGAAGTGGAATTGTAATACATGGTGTGTTAGTAATATACAGGGAAAAGTAAACCATTACATGTTTATGTAGGAGTGCTTCAGATGTGTTGGAACTTCTGTGCAGTTAAGTATTTGTTGAGAGTGCCATGCATCTGAACAATAACACAAAAGTTAACAGTATTTAGGAATAATGTTATCAGCTATCAAATGGATTATCTTTTGAGATAGATGAGATACTGTGTTGAAATATAACAGTTAGAATAAAACTGATACTTTTTTACTGGAAATATATACAGGAATTCTGGAGAGTAGCTTTGATGTGAACAGATCAGATAAGTTGTGGCATTAAGTGCCATTTTGTCTGGAAACATGTCTTGAAATGTAAAGGAAGTTGTTAATTAGAAGACAGGAAAAGTGGTAAAACATCTCTTGGAGGTTAACTTGGATGGACATGTTAATGCAACCAGTCTGATAGGGCATCTAGATATGGAAGGAAAATTGTTTTGAGGGTTATTGAGACAGTTCTAGGAATGTTGAAAAGTTTGTATTACAGAATGACTCATTCTTAAGTGATTTAGAAAGCACTATTAATTTACAATTCAACAGCTGATAAATCTATTAAAAGAAAGGAGGAGCAGTACTTATAAATCATTTGAATCATTTGATTGTATTAATAAATGGCTGAGGGTAATTTAAAAAGTTCTGTGTATGTTGTAAGACAATGAGGGTCAGTCAGGTTGTTCTATGATAATTGAATTGTTGTGTGTTGTGTCACATTCCAAGCTAAATGTTGTTGGTAAACACTGGGAGATACACAACCATGGTTGTCTTCAATGATTACAAACATATCCATGTAGCGGTAGGTACAAAATATAATATGTTGCTCAAAGACTGTGTTTACTGTTGTTATCATCGCATGGTTCGGCTTTTTTTATGCTTTGCCATGAAGTTAAGCGGGCATATAGTGTTACCTCTTGTCCATACGCAGTCATACATATGGCTGTATGTAAAAAAATAGTTTCACATTCAAAGTCCATTTCTGAGACACCGGAAGCCGTATTAGCTTTCTGACTTCACACATGTTTACCGGTATATCTCTAGGACAGCAGTATGTTCCTAACAAAAGTAGGTCAATATGAATTACCTTGACCTACTTTTCTGACAGTTGAAGTTTGATTTTTATGTGACAGACAGCACTAAAGCTGGGTTTCAATGTCTCATGGACACATTTTCTAGTTCTTTGATGCTAATACATCTTGACCTCATTATGGAGTTATGAAATGGTGCTGTACAGGTTAGCATTGATGGGGCGAGTATAACACTAGTTTTCCTTGTACTTTCTTCTTGAACTGTTACCCTTCTTCATCTACAACTATTACTGGTTATTATGCTCAGAGTTGCCTTTTTGTCCGTCCGTCACACTTTCTTGTCCGGAACATATCTTCAAAACTACTTATGGGACTGCAATGAAACTTCACACAATGATAGAGGGCAATGAGAGGAAGTGCAGAGTGCAAGAAATGTAACTCTGTCCTCATTCAAATTAGAGTTAATGTCCTTTGTAATTTTATACTTAGAATTTTTGTCCGGAGCAGATCTTCAAAACTACTGATGGGACTGCAATGAAACTTTACACAATGATCACTTTTTTGCTGTCTAAATTTCTTGCTGAAATAAATAGCATTATTTCTATTTTACTTGAAATTATTTAGGGCAGTGTATGGTCATGCGATCTCATGACTTGATTCAAATTGTGGAATAGAGGGCAATGAGAGGAAGTGCAGAGTGCAAGAACCATAACTCTGTCTCATTCAATTTAGAGTTATTGCCCTTTATAATTTTATACTTATAATTTTTGTCCGGAGCTTAAACTACTTATGGAACTGCAAATTGAAAACTGCTGGGTGATACAAGGCCATATGATAAGTTGAGGATACATTTCGCGGAGCATCCATCAGTTCTACCGATTTTCTTGCATGAGTTTGTGTAAAATGGTTGTATTTGGTTGTATTTGGTAAAATGATTGTTTGTATTCTATTTGAATTTTGTAATTATAATGAATGATTTTTGCAGGACATTCAATATTTGTGGGGCTATAGTTAAATGGATAGGTTGGAAATTGCAATGTGCCTCTGTTAACGTTTTTGCATTTTGTTTTGGAAGTATCTCAATGAAGCTATTAGTTTTTTCAGAAATGAGTTCAGTGATCCTATCAGTTTTTTTTATATAAATATTTTTATCATCATATTTTACGTTTTATTTTCCAGGACATCATACGACTGGTGGTGGGGCGTCTGGCAGCCGGAGAGAGATGTTTTGGAAAATGTTACGCTTTAAAACTTGTACATACAAAATCACGGAACCTTACTTACTGGTTACATAATAATTTGACGATGTACCAAGTAAAACAGAAATACGAGGCCTCCAAACCACCGGACGAATGGAGGTAAGCTATAGTAAAATATGGCAACAAAGTTTCTTATGTTTGATATATTTCCATTTCAAGTCAGGTTGTACTTATTTTGAACATATCTGATGTTTGAAAGGGGTTAAAAATTATGAAAATCGATATAATTTTTCAATTTGTATGCTCCCCGAAATTTTCAGGGGAGCATATTATAGTCACTGCTTTGTCTGTCCTTCCGTCCGTCCCATTTTTAGCTCACCTGAGCCGAAGGCTCACAGGTGAGCTATTGGGATCACTCTTCGTCCGTCGTCCGTCGTACGTCGTCCGTCGTCCGTCGTCCGTCGTTAACTTTTGCTTCAAACGACTTCTCCTCAGAAACCGCTTGGCCAATTTTGACCACACTTCACATGGATGATCCTTAGATAATTGCTTTTTAGATTTGTTAAAATTAGGTCAACACAACATCCAATATGGCCACCATTACCATATATGGTCGAAACCTTAAAAAATTTTCTTCTAAAGAACCGCTAGACAGATTTCGACAGTTTTTCGTTTAAAATGATCGCCAACGTCTAGACTATCAAGTTTGTTTAAATGAAGTCCCTGGGGTCAAAAATGGCCATGCCCCAGGGGTCCAAAGTATGTATATTGAGATTTTGCATGTTTTTTATATAGACATATAGGAAATAAACTTTAAAAAATCTTCTTCTCTGAAACCACAAGGCACAGAGGTCTCATATATTACATGTAGCATCAGCTTATGGTCCTCTTCTAAGTTTGTTCAAATGGTGACCCTGGGGTCAAATTTGTACCCGCCCCGGGGTCACAATTTTACATAGACTTATATAGGTTTTTTTTTTAAAAATCTTCTTCTCGGAAACTGCAAGAGCCAGAGGTTTGATATTTTGCATTTACTATAAGCTTATGGTCCTTTACCAACTTTGTTCAAATGGTGACCCAGGGGTCACATTTGGCCCCGCCCCGTGGGTCACAGTTTTACATAGGCTTGTATAGGGAAAAACTGAAAAAAATCTTCTTCTCTGGAACCACATGGCACAGAGCTCTCATGTATTACATGTAGCATCAGCTTATGGTCCTCTACTTAGTTTGTTCAAATGGTGACCCTGGGGTCAAATTTGTCCCCGCCCCAGGGGCCATTGTTTTACATAGACTTGTATAGGATTTCTTTTTTAAAAATCTTCTTCTTGGAAACTGCAAGAGCCAGAGGTTTGATATTTTGTATTTACTATAAGCTTATGGTCCTTTCCAAAGCTTGTTCAAATGGTGACCCTGGGGTCACATTTGGCCCCGCCCCAAGGGTCACATGTTTTACATAGACATGTATAGGGAAAAACTTAAAAAATCTTCTTTTCTGAAACTGCAAGAGCCAGAGGTTTAATATTTTGCATTTGCTATAAGCTTATGGTCCTCTACCAAATTTGTCCAAATGGTGACCATGGGGTAACATTTGGCCCCGCCCCGGGGATCATAGTTTTACATAGGCTTGTATAAGGAAAAACTGAAAAAAATCTTCTTCTCTGGAACCACATGGCACTGAGCTCTCATGTATTACATGTAGCATCAGCTTATAGTTCTCTACTTAGTTTGTTCAAGTGGTGACCCTGGGGTCAAATTTGTCCCCGCCCCGGGGTTCACAGTTTTCCATAGATATGTATAGGGAAGAACTTAAAAAATCGTCTTCTCTGAAACTGCAAGAGCCAGCGGTTTAATATTTTGCTTTTGCTATAAGCTCATGGTGTTCTACCAATTTTGTTCAAATGGTGACCCAGGGGTCACATTTGGCCCCGCCCCGGGGTCACAGTTTTACATAGGCTTGTATATGGAAAAACTGAAAAAAATCTACTTCTCTGGAACTGCAAGAGCCAGAGGTTTATATTTTGCATTTGCTATAAGCTTATGGTCCTCTACAAAGTTTGTTCAAATGGTGACCCTGGTGTCAAACTTGGCCGCGCCCCGGGGGTCACAGTTTTATATAAACTTATATATATAGGAAAAAAACAATCTTCTCTGAAACTGCAAGAACCAGAGGTTTAATATTTTGCATTTACTATTAGATTATGGTCCTCTACCAAGTTTGTTCAAATGATGACCCAGGGGTAAAATTTGACCCCACACCATGGGTCACAGTTTTACAAAGACTTATATAGGCAACACATTAAAGTCTTCTTCTCTGGAACTGCAAGAGCCAGAGGTTTAATATTTTGCATTTACTATACTCTTATGGTCCTTTACCAAGTTTGTTCAAATGATGACCCTGGGTTCACATTTTGCCCCGCCCCAGTGGTCACGTTTTACATAGACTTGTATAGGGAAAAACTTAAAAAATCTTCTCTAAAACCACAAAGCACACAGCTCTCATATATTACATGTAGCCCTGGGGTCACATTTGGCTCCGCCCAAGGTGTTATTCTCTAGCACCTTCATTTTATATTTGATCTTTACCAAACTTTGTCAGTGTCTTAACTGTCTATATCAATGTTGTTATACACAACAGAGCCCACATTTCTTGAACAACCTTTACCAAACTTGCACAGTTTGTATATGACCATAAGATTTCAAAGACGTTTGATAATGTGCCAGTACTCATGTGATCGCTTTAGGGCCATCTTGGCCCTTGCCCTCTTTTATTGGTTCAAATTAACTCAGGTGAGCGATATAGGGCCATCATGGCCCTCTTGTTTTTTGTCTGGAGTGTAACTTGAAAACTACTGAGTGACTACAATGAAACTGCACACAATGATAGTGGGCAATGAGAGGAAGTGCAGGGTGCAAGAACTATAACTCTGTTGTCATTCAACTTAGAGTTATTGTCCTTTATAATTTTATACTTATAATTTTTGTCCGGAGCATGAATTCAAAACTATTGATGAGACTGCAATGAAACTTCACACAATGATAGAGGGCAATGAGAGGAAGTGCAGAGATCTAAAACCTATCTTCATTCAAATTAGAGTTATTGCCCTTTGTAATTTTGCTTGTAGTTCTTGTCCGAAGCATAAGTCAAAAACTACTAATGGAACTGCAAATTGAAAACTGCTGGGTGATACAAGGCCACATGATAAGTTTGGAATACATTTCAGGGAGCATCCATTAGTTCTACAGATTTTCTTGTTTTTATAAAACATGCAAAACCAAACAGTTGGGAGAGGTAATATACGTTGGTATCTCTCATCAGTGGCTGATTATCTGTACTGTTGATACTGTAAAAACCTGAGAGGAGCAGGGTAATCTTGTCCCAATGCAGGACGCTGTGCCCTTTTACATACTGTTCCCATTCAGGGAATCAAACATGGGCTCATATCATAGTGTTCTCTGTGGCTCTGACACTTGGGTTAATATTGACTACCGGTACTCTGTCTGGGACATTCAGTATGATGTAATAATTCTTATACAACTGCCCTAGCTTGATGACTGTCTGACACAAATATTGATACTCTGTGGCAGCTGAAAGATTTAATTTCAGATTCTTTTCTATCATTTCCTAATCTTGTTTTATTAAATGAAAGCACTTTCTGGCCGGTGTTCAGCTAAATATTTTTTAAGGGAGCTATAGCAGTCTTTGGGGTCTGTATTGAGCATTAAAATGAGTACCAGATTTGAAGTCAATTTTACTTTGAAGCTGCTTGTTAAATTTCGGGAAAATAACTATTTTAGTAACTAGTGGAGAAATTATGAATATGTTAAAGGGACACACGCAATTTTGAAGTTTTTATCAAGTATTAAAATTAGCCTCATGATTTATTAATCCATTATCATTTTCACTTTAAACCTGCTTGCATATATTTAAATACAATTTTGAGTTTTCAAATTTTCTTCGTTATTCTACCATAGGTTTAAATTTATTATTGATGCAATATAATCAACAGTTAATAATATGCAAAAAACAATTTGCTTTGTCCTATTCTTATGATTACTATTAATGATTGAAGAAAAGTAATTTATGTAGAAAAACAATTAGACACCACGAGTTTAGGTGGAAAAAATATTGACCTTTAAAAATGTGATTTGCAAATATTCAGTTGTATAAAAAAAACAAAAAAACTGATGTAATGCTGCGAGTTTATTTTAAGAATCAAGATTGCCCTGTGTCCCTTTAATACAGCAGCGGTACTACCATGTCAAATACAATGACTTTTTTATCGATCTTTTTACAGGTATGAGCTGCGTGTAAGATACCTACCAAAAGTTTTTCCAGAACTCTACGCCAAAGATAAAGTTACATTTTATTACTTATATGATCAGGTAAGCCTTTTTGTTTGGTCAAAAACATCTACTTCAGTCCTTTTTCTTAAGTGCATCCATGGTAGAGATAAATACAATGTTTTTGAAACTTTCTTGCCTCTTACTGCTTGGGGTTCGAATCACACTTGGTGCTCGACTTGCAAGACGGTGTCGATTCCTACGGATGGTGGAAGTAAGTGGTTAGTCTGCCTCCACCACTAAAAATTGACAGGCATACATAGCCGAAAATGTGCTTAATAAAGTGATGTCAAGACCAAACAATCTTCCTACTTTTCGTAAAGCTTTAGAATGACTGAAGTTTAAGGTCTCATCATTGGTCTGCAAGCATCATCATTTTGTGTTTATATTTAAGTATCCACACTGTGGGGGTCATGTTTGAACATCTCAATTAGTGGAACTACAGTTGTGGAGTATATCTTTTCTCGATCATCTCTGCTTCTTTGAAGGACAGGACTTTAAACTGAGCAGAAATGTACCTTTGTTCATGCATGATTTAAATTGATGGTTTTTAATTATTTAAAAGAATTGTTATGAAAAGCTTATGCTGCCAGATATCCTTACTAAGCTGTATCCTGTCTCACTTACTAAGCTGTATCCTGTCTCAGAATCCACTCAACATGCCTATCTCTCTTTCTAGAAGCAGATCTACAAAACAGTAATTAAAATGTATTGTTTCTCTGTCAAACTTAAAACTTCCATCTAAATTTATTTATGTCCAATTGCTCTTTTCTTGTTTAGGAAAAAACACCACCACCAAAAACTAATCTGTCTTCATCCATAATTTGTTGCGATCTTTCATTCATAAGATCATGAATGACTGAGTGATCGCTTACATTAGTGGTCCACCTAACAGCTGCCAGAATGTAAACAACATAAACCTGTCCAGGTTACTGCATTGTGGTTACACTTTATTGTCTCAGTTCATGACACACTACTTCGTTTGGGTGGACAGATCCTTGCTGAATACCAACCCATGATTTGTACTGGGATAAACACCAAAACAAAAGATATAAATGTACACAGATATTAGTTTACTGATTGATTGTAAATAATGATCTAAATAATAAACAGGAAAAAGAGTGAAAACCTCATTCTAATACAAGAGGCAGCTGGTCTGTAAGCTGTGTCTTTTATCTTGTAATGTGATGTTAATGTGTTTTGTAGATAAAAAAAGTTAAATCATGGAGTCATGAAATGTTTTATTGATGTATGTTATTGTTGGGCGTATATAAGCTACTTTTATTATGGGGTTTAACTTCCCATCATATTAGGTTTATAGGGAGATGAAATGAAGGAGGAAGTTTCCCATCTGTCATACCTCTTCCAGGAAGCAAGCCCATATATGGGGCAGTTGTAGGGCAGTGCCTTATCCACTGAGCTATGGAGGCCACACTTTGAATGTGAGGCATGTCCGCTGATCTGTTTGTTACGAGTGTTATACAGTAACGTGAATTGAATGTTGTTTAACGGCTCATCAACAAAGTATAGGTTATTTAGAGCCGCCCCAGAGAGAGGGGAAGGATACATAGGAATCCGGGAACCGTGCCCTACTCTTATTATCGATAAGATTCCTATGGTTCTTTGTGCTCGGAGGATAGACCGATACACGGGACCGCCCGGTTTACGTCCCCATCCAACGGACGAGGCTAAAGGGAAAGTGTCTTGCCCAAGATCACACCGACGAAACTCAGTGGCACCACGGAGAATTGAACCCGGGGCCTCCGGTTACAATTCCGCCACGCTACTGTCTGCGCCACGCCAGTCCTCTACAGTAACTTGAACTACTAGTCTCACTGACCCTAAATTGGATATGCTTCAATTAAACATCACAGAAATTTATTGACTATTTTACTGTTAAACATTTACAAAAAGGTTAATTTGTTGTGACCACTAGTTTGGCTTGAATTCTGAATTTATTAATTAGGGGCTCTCCATACATATTATACTATCAATTTCAATGTTAATCAGTTTTGCTCCCTTAATCAACCAGTGTTGTGTGCCAGAAGTGTGTGGGGATGTCTGCAGGGTCCATGTCAATCATTTCGCACTGAGAATAATTAAGGCAGTGATTGTAATTAAGGGACACCAGCAATTCTAATCCATTTTCCACTATAAAAGTCACCAATAATCAATATTTGGGTTCACATAAAGGTTACTGTCATAGGATAAATTGATGTTTTTTACCTTAATGAAAAAATACTAGATTAAGGAGAGATGACTGTGGAATGCTAGTTATCATTAAAGCTGCATGTATAATTTATTTTTACCAGAGGTTGTCTGTAATATTGATCTAAAAATGTTCAGTGGCCATATATTGATGAGTGCTTATCTTCTAGAAATGATTCCTTTAGACATAAGTGCAATAATATAACATAATAACATAATTATTTAAACATCCCTTAATTACACCCTAATTTAATAAATATGTATATATATATAGTTTATTTAAAATGTTTTAATATAGCATCATAGTATATGGGGAGTATTTTTTTTCTCCTCAGTGCAGAGAAGCATCTGTCCAATAGTTAATTGTCTCCAGAACACCAGCCAAATTTGGAGATTCCTCAACACTTGGTTTGTTGTGGTTCACTTTGGCCTCCAAGGAAATGGAGACATCAGTCTAGCATGCTACCCCATCTGCCATATTGATTATATAGCATTCACTAGTAATCGGTAGAGTTTGCACATTGTACTGTTGTGAGAGTGGCTTGTAGAGATGAGTCTACATCCGGCCATCCATCCGGTCATCCATCAGTGTGTGGATGTCACTTGGCACACACTCATTCCTCACTCACTTGATTTAGGAGCACAGTACATACTTAAAGCAGAGACAAAATAACATATGTAGAAGTGTTTTGAAACTTGTATGGTATGGGAAAGCACTTGCATGGTCGAAGGGTAAACAACGTTGTGTTGTAAACCTTCTCGCCTCTCACCACTGCGGGTTCAAATCCCACTGGGAGCTCGACTTGTGAGAAAGTGTGGATTCTTAACGAAGGGGTGGGGTATACAGTACTGGATCTACCCAGGAATAAGTGGGTGTTCTGCCTTTACCACAAAAAAAAATTGACCGTCATATATGGCCTAACATGTGCTAAAAATGACCTAAAACACCATTCAAACAAACAAATTGAACGTATGGTTAGTGTAGCATTAACCTTTACTCATACCCATAAAACAGTGTTTGACATGTGCTTGTTTTGGCATTTCAAACAACAGTATCTTTTCAGGAATATGGTTTAAACAAAAAAAAAATTAAAAAAATAGTCTTTTGATATGGATGAGGCATTTTGTGTAAATGGCTCATCCCTTAGTGATGGCACCATTAAAGCAGACAACCAGAACCCATTATTTGGCAGAGCCATTAAAGGTCATGACATCTATTTATATATTTATGTTAGTAAGGGCTATTACATTTACAACTTAATCCGGAAGCCGTTTTAAATGGGAAACAATGTATATGGGTGTAAAAACAATAATTTCATTAGATTGTATCTCCTAATATTTTCAAGATCCTGCTCTGATTCTAACATGCATGGAAATATGAATGGTTGTAGTGAAGCTGTGCAGATGTGGCAGGAGGCACATGCTGTATAGTTGTTGTATTTTGTTTAAGGTTCAGTTTTATGTCAAGTTTGATTTATTACCTTGCATTGCCAGATGTGTTTGTGTGTTTGAGCACTTTTTGCATGTTATAATCAGAAATTATGCTCAAGAAATGCAATAATTCATAAGTGTATATTATGTGATATATTTCTGATATCATGTTTGCTTTCTCCTGTGGAGAAGGGCAAAGTTGTTATGGTAACTGACTGTCATGAAAACCTGGGGTTGATTCTTTTACTGAAAGGTGATGTTATGTATTTATGTATTTTTGAAAATAAATTTTCCTGCCAAAAAAACTAAAAAATCACACATTCTTCAGACCAGTTATAGCTTCAAAACTTGACACTCAGATAGCTACCAATGTGCACTGGATCAAGGTCCGCTTGCTTGTTCTTCTCTCTAGAACCCCTCAGTCCCTCCAGTCTACCATCTCCACCACTTCAGTGTCAGACACAAACTTGAGTAAGGGGAGATAATTTGTGATATATTTTGGGCCGTCTGCCCTCATATTTTGTTTTCATTCCCTTAGTCTCGTCCGTCGGATGGGGACATAAACCGGGCGGTCCCCCCTGCATCCCGTGTATCGGTCTATCCTGCGAGCACGTTAAAGAACCATAGGAATCTATTCCATAATAAGAGTAGGGCACGGTTCCCGGATTCCTATGTAGCCTTCCCGTCTCGCTGGGGCGGCTCTAAATAACCTATACTGTGTTGATGAGCCGTTAAACAACATTCAAATTTATTTTCATTTATGTACTCTGCAAACAGCTAATTACCAGCATAGTTCCCGTGCATTACAGGACCAAAATATGTCTATCACCGAATGAATAAATGTTTTTTAGCCGACTTCTGCAATTATTTCTTCTCCTGTCTTGCCGTGCGTATGATTCTGCACGGGTGTGACACTGATTTGATGTACTGTTTGTTTGAAATGTCAAAACCCTGAGATACACATCTCTTTTGCATAAAGAAGTACAGATATTATGCGTTATCATGATTAGACAGTTTAAACAGCTAATCTAATCAGATAATAGTTGGATTTTAAGTAGGTTTATTCATGTTCTATTCCTAAATAGCTATTCCTAACAAATATTTATAGTGTACCGTAAATTTGACAGTCAAAATTGTTCAAGTATTTCACAATAGAAGTGTAAAATGTCAGAAAACAAGAGGCTCAAATGACTTTGCAAGAATAAAAATGGTTATATTTTTTTGCATATTTGTTTTGTTTTGTATTTTTAAAGACAACAGTGAGATATATTATGACCAGGAAATGGGTGCGACAGTTGTTTTAAATCAAAAGAAATGTGCTTTTGTTAAGATAGAGACAGGCAGCATGACTATTAAAGAGATCCTTTGAAGTAATCTTACTGTTCTATTTATTTTCCAATTGTCGTCCGTGACACTTTAACCTGCATTCTAACCTTGGTCATAACTTCAAAACGTATTCGACACATGAAACTTCACACACACCTTCATCTTAACCCAAGGAATGTTGTTACACATGTCGAATAACTCTGACTCATTTTAGCAGAGTTATGCCCCTTTTCATAAAACTAACCGGCAACCGAACCAAGCTGAAATAAGCACACGACAGGCGACGCAAGTGTTCCTTGGAACATCCTTCTAGTTTTCAACTGTAATTGTTTTAAAAATTGAGCTCTAATTCTGGTATAAACCACCATTTGCCATTTTCAGTTGACAAACTCAATCCATTGCCAATGGAGCTGGTATTTCCACACTATTTATGCATGTTACATTCTCTGTTACTTATACAACAGTTTCTGTTTGATTTTATCTAAAATCCCGATCAGTATACTTCGCAGTGCCTTCATTATTTTAATATCAATTTTAACATTATTATTATTATATATTTAACATTTGATTCTTCAATTTCAGGTTAGAAATGATTATATGAGGGACCTAGCTGAGCGTATAGATCATGACATGGCCATTAGATTAGGATGTATAGAAATGAGGTAAAATATCCACTAATAATATTGTCCTTAGAAAAGTATGGAAATGTGTTTTAACTACCTGCAATTGTCTACTTTAAGAAAACACACACAATAGCAGAAGACGAGGAATTTCAAAATAAAAGAGTTTATTTTTCACTATGCTCAGGCTCATTTTGGCAAGCTTTGTTGAAATGCTTTTATGATAAATTCCTTTTTTATAATTATGGGCACCAATGGTCTAGTGGTTTTATGTGCTTTAGCTTGAAACTGAAAAAGTCATTTCTCATTGCCGGAATACAATTTCAGGTATACCCTCACTCAATATTCAAGTACCTTCTTATTCAAATGCATTTGCAGAAACTGAATAATGTTTTTTACCACCATGTTCATTGACCTATGTATCCATTTTCAGGCGTTTCTTTAAAGACATGCCCCAAGTAGCTTTAGATAAGAAGTCCAACTTTGAGTACCTGGAGAAGGAAGTTGGCTTAAAGCGATTCCTGCCCAAAAATGTGATAGATACTATGAAGGTGGGTACCATTACTGTTTTCTCTATGAAAATGGGAACCAGTATACTGTTTTCCTCTGAAGATGAGTACCAGTGGACTATTCTATGTTATAGTTTCCATGGAAATGGGTACAGTTAATTGTTTTCTCTATGCAGGGTATGAAAATTCCGCCCATCCGCTCGCTATGACAAGTGCTCATTGATGCAGGATGAATAGAAATTCAGATAACAATTAAAATATTACTTAGGACGAGTAACTCAGAAATAATTTTTCCTGCCCTGCTTATAATGTGATAGATTCCATGAACATGGCTTCTAGCAGGAATAAGATTATAAGACATGACAGAATTATTTCCCTAGGCCAGTTCTTTTTTCAAAAATATGCAGCCAAAATGTCATCTAAAAAAATGCAGAAAAAACAACTGACAAAATCTTCTCTTGACACGTGTGACACAGGGATGGCGACGGACATTCCCCGAGTGATTTATGTCTAATCCATTAAAAGTTCAGGCGTTAATTATGCATTGAGTGGGTGCATACACATTTCCTGCTGCAGCGGTTTCGCACCAATATCGATGTTGCATTAGTTCATACAAGCCAATCACATGCATCAGCTACTATCCATCATAAAAACTTTTAAAAAACATGGCCTGATGAGAATTGTCCATTCAATCATCAATAAACTGTATCAGGGGGAAAGTAAACATTTACTGATGGAAAGGCCAGACTTTTGATGACTTGGGGTAAAATGAATACTTGTAACTCTAACAAAGAGTAAATTGACATGTATATCCCCTGGAGAGGAAAATCGTTAACTATCATACATATCATATTCACAGAGTATTGGAATCTTCTTCATAGATGTATATGCCTGTGCTGGTACTGTACTGTACCAAGGCCAAACGAAAAGATGTGCATTTCTGCTGGTCTGACCGTCATTTGTTTATGTTTTTGTGCACACTGGAGTACAATTCCCATAACATTCAAATTATCTTCATGAAACTTGGTACCCCGATGTGGTACCACAAACTTGGTACCCCGATGTAGTACCACAAACTTGGTACACCCATGTGGTACCACAAACTTGGTACCCCCAATGCGGTACCACAAACTTGGTACCCCAATGTGGTACCACAAACTTGGTACCCCGATGTGGTACGAAAAAATTGGTACCATGATATGATACCACAAACTTGGTACCCCAATGTGGTACCAAAAAACTTGGAACCCCGATGTGGTATCACAGACCTGGTATCCCAGTGTGGTACCACAAACTTGTGGTACCACAGACTTGGTTCCCGGATGTGGTATCACAAACTTGGTACCCCGATGTGGTACCACAAACTTGGTACCCCGATGTGGTACCACAAACTTGATACCCTGATGTGGTTCCACAGGCAAGAATAGGGCCACTGCTTATCCAGGCAGAGGGGTAAAATTCCCCCACCCCTATTTTCGTGTTCATCATCATCATCACTCTTGTTCCAGTTGCTACCTGAGTGGTGTCGGGGAAACAATTATAGTGTTTCCAGCAAAAAATGGAGTGTTCACAACAGAATTGCAAGAACTGTGCAGTTTTGCTAGTGAGACGGATCTATGCCCATTCTGCAATTCTGCATATTTTTCATCTCACTATTAATGGAGGGTGGGCCTGGAATGCTCATTCATGTTGGAGCCATATAACCTTTTTGTGTTGTTGCACTGTAAAACCCTATTCAACTCAGTTCAACACATGTCATAATTCCTAAAATATAAAGAAGTTTTTTAACATTAATATGATTTTATCCATCTATTGATTTCTTCATGCTTCATTAATGACCCTCCCATAACTGTAAGTATTGATTCAACTTAATTAATGGCCCTCTTTCATTTTTCTGTAGTCATTAAGTACAGGTAATGAGGCGTTCTAGTCCTTTGTAGGCAGGCAACATCTGCAGTACCATCCTATTGACATTTACTTGGGTTGATAAACACATTGACAACAACAACATAATCAGGTCTTGCACTTAAAGAAACTAACCTGCCAAATAACGGCACAATTAAACTACAAAACTGTTTATCAAAACTTTGTCCAGGTGTTCAGGTGATATAATAACATATATGTACATGTACCATAATCAAGTCTTGCACTTAAAGAAACTAACTTGCCAAATCACGTCAAAATTAAACTACAAAACTGATCATCAAAACGCTGTCCAGGTGTTCAGGTGATATAATAACGTATATTTACCGATTAAAAGTGTTATTCAAGGGTTCTTAAACACCCATGACTGAATATGCGTAAAATGATTTATGATTTATGAGTTGGTAACTCTTAATTCAACACTCCTGTCTTGGGGTTTACCATGGCAGGTTAAAGACGTTTATATTGTGTCTATAGAGTTTGAATTCTCAAAATATATAAGTTATATATACCTTGTCATCAATAGAAACTGTCTTCATAATATGATGTTTGGTTGTTGTTAAAGGGTTTGGAGAACTGTTTTCAAACACCATTTATTTAAAAGAGCTCTGAAAAATCTCGCAAAAAGCTGAAAGAAATATCAAAATGCCATGAACAATAAAGAGGATATGACCAATTGAAAATTTGCAAAGAACATAAATGGAGGCAGCTATCTTGGAATGGTGATGTCATCGCGCCTTTTTACTATAAATGGCATAAAGACAAAACACATTTTAAAGCAAAAAAATCACTGCAAATTGATTAAAAACTAAATATAAAGAATGTAAAATGTATAAATGTTATGCTTATTTTTCATTTGCAGTGATTTGCTTTGCTTTAAAAGACATTTTGTCACTATTCCATATATGGTAAAAAGGTGCGAATCATTGTTAAAACGGGGTACATTATGCTTTTTATGGAGGTCCAGGAGTCCAACTTAAAATTGGAAAGTAAATGTATTTTCTCTACGAAAGGGGCCTAAACATAAAATGAGCCTTAACTTGTTTACAAGGAAATGCTTTGTGTTCGGTATTATGTGCTATCCTAGGTTACGTATCGGAGTTAATTAAGCATATTTCACCCCTTTATTCAAAATATATGGTGAATTCAAATTAAACCACAACAACATGGTACTAACACCATATATTAATTAATATGAATTAGAACATTTTTAAAATGTTTATATTCTTCGAGAAAATTCCTCATTTACGCCCTTTCAATATATTTCAATTTGACATTGTATAAACCAATCAATTCAAAAATTCATGGGAGGCCCTGGGTTCATCCTCCGTGGTGCCACTGAGTTTTGTCGGTGTGTTCTTGGGCAAGACATTTTCCCTTAGCCTCGTCCGTCGGATGGGGACGTAAACCGGGCGGTCCCTTGTATCGGTCTATCCTCTGAGCACGTTAAAGAACCATAGGAATCTATTCGATAATAAGAGTAGGGCACGGATCCCGGATTCTTATGTATCCTTCCCCTCTGTCTGGGGCGGCTCTAAATAACCTATACTGTGTTGATGAGCCTTTAAACAACATTCAGTTCAATTCAATTCAAAATTTCATGACATACCAGTCACAAAGATTTTCCCTCTTACCCTGTCCTGTAGCACGGGGTGTATGTCTAAGGGAAATAACAGCATCAGTGTAGATGATTACTCTGTAAGCAGAGTTACTCCACTTTGAATAATGAAATTATTTACATGGGGCTTGGGTAATACGGTAATATACTAACATGTTATATATTGTACTTGACAATAACAGGAGTCAGAGGAGATGTGGAGATGGGTGGGGGTAATAATATAATAAAGATATACATGTACATGATATTGACCCAGTCTGAAAAGTTGCAATTGATCCATGGCGACTCCGTGGTCGAATGGTTAATGACGTTGCATTGTAAACCTTCTCGCCTCACCGCTGCAGGTTCCAATCCCACTGGGAGCTCGACTTGTAAGTGAGGAAGCGTCAATTCTTACGGATGATGGGAGGTGTACAGTACTGGTTCTACCCAGGAAAAGTGGGTGGTCTGCCTCCACCACAAAAATCGAATGTCATATTTATATAACATTACAGGTGTTGAAAATGACGTAAACCACCATACAAAAAAAACAATTGATCCAGTCAATTTTTTTCCAGAGTTATTCGGACATCTTTCTCCTGATTTCTTCCAAAAAAAGAAGTAGAGATCATTTTATGGAAGGGCTTGATTATTAGGAACACTTTCACGAGAAGAGAGGTGTGTTCCATTTTAACGACTGAGAGGATATATGCATATACCATCAAGTGAATTAAAACCAGGCAATCATTAAATATTATATTTCGATTTAATTTCATTAAATTTGCTTTGAAAGACAGTTGGGTCTGTACTGGATTTATTACAAAAATCAAAAATAATTGTTGGTATTTAAACATTCAGGGAATTTTATCTCTCTGTCTGGATATGCAGTGGCCCTGTTCTTGCACAGGAACCACACCAATATAATGTAATCAAGAAGTTATATCCACCGCCAACATTCTAACTATTAAAGGAAAACCTGACAGTCTTGAGGTCTGTTCTACACATTTTCACACATCAAAACAAACCAAACATCTACACTTCTTTTGTTCTTCCCAATAAGTTGAAATATTTTCCTAGAATTAAATTACCTTAGTCATTTATACATACGTTGTGTGTAAAGGAGTAGGTATGATAAGGGGCAAAATTGGCCCTCAATATTGAATGTTTTAATGCACAAGTTTTGAATATCTAGTTTAGCTACAAATGAACTGAATCATTATTAAAACTCATTACAAGGTCTTGGAAATACGGAGCGCACCCTCGAGCACAGCTAATTTTTTGTTGAAACAGGTACTTGATAGGGATGCATCATCAGCCAAAAAACTGTGTGCTCGGAGGTGCGCTCTATATTTTTAGGATCAAAATCTTTCCCAGAATGGTCCAAAATCTACAAAATATAACAAAATTACCAAAAATGCCATTTTTCGAGACCCTGTTAATTCTTCTAGATAAATTAAATAAATAAAAATATGTTTTGAAGATAGAATATGATCAGTTTACTTCATCATGCACAAGAGACTATATGTAAATATTATTTTTTGCATTTCCAACATATTGGGGGCCAAAATACCCCCGTATCCTACCTTGTCCTTTGTTTTGTTTGTTTATGTGGTGTTTTACTTCATTTTCAACACATGTAAGGTTATATATGAGAGTCAATTTTTGGAGGCAGATCTGTTTTTCTTAAGTAGAATCAGTACTGTACACCTTCTGCCATCCGTAAGGATTGACACTTCCTCACAAGTCGAGCTCCCAGTGGAATTCGAACCAGTAGAGGAGAGAAGCGAGAATGTTTACAACGCAATGTTGTTAACCCCTTGGCCACGGAGACGCTCTTGTGTGTAAAACAAGAATAAAGAATGTACAATTCGATTAATTCAGGCTAGAGTTATTTCCCGTTAGGAAAATCCATTATTTTTAAATTAAATTAAATGGTTATAGAACTTTTATCGTTTTTTGGTGTTTTTTTCACTGCATCCAATAGAATGATTCTTGCTTTCAAAATGATTTTGGTTGCAAATATAGCCAGGTTACAGTATTTCCCTTTGACTTTTCGGACTAATCTGTTTGATGACTTATTTTTCATATCATTCCCATTGATTTAATCGAGGGTTCAGCACAACACTGTTGTATCATCTTTGTTATTTATCTGTAGATACAGTAGTATTAAACCTTTGATATATCAGTCATATTTAAGCCTTAGTTTCTCTTTAAGTGATCAACAACACCCAGGAAATGGTTTTTGAGGAGGATAAAACAAAAGATGACTTTTTTTTTCCCCCTATTCCACTTTATGGAGGATGCAGTATGATAAAACTGTGTTGCCTTCCCTGGAAATAATTATTTGGCAGGATTATCTGAGATAAAGTTAGTGGTTAGGTTTTGAAATAAAAAAAAAAGAAGATTAATTGGCCTACTTTTTAGCAGTTGAACATGTTTTGCGTAATCAATGTTGTGGATGCATCAGGCCAGAAAAAAGGAGTATGAAATTGGCCTGTAACTCGGAAAGTTAGTTTCCAAGAAACTCGGTTTCCAAGTTTATGAAACTGGTTATAACTGGTTAGAGAGACGGGAAACAAATAGTCAAACAGTGATAGCCTGTTGTATTAGTAATATTGACAACAGGAACTCAATCAGACTCATGATCAAGGGCTGACGTAAGTGGTCACTTGACGTGTGTAGTAACTTTCTCCTATGATCTATAATCAAAATGCTTTCACTAAGTTTGGACTACATGAGACCATTTTAGAATATGTTCATGATACAACATCGGATCAAAATTTGTAAGTTTTTTTTCCTTTGTTATTTAGGTTATTATATTAACATTTAAAGTATAATTTTATGCTTGCACGTATTACGCAATAAAGTAACTCGGAATAGATACAGGAATCTATTCTAACTGCATACTTCAACATATGTATGCAGTACTCAGTACACTTACATCGGTCCAGTGTCAAATAAATTCATTTGTGCTTCAAATTGACACTTGTCTACTAAGTCTTGAAAATAACTTGAACTTTGGATATGATCTATGCAGAAGCTCAATGTTGAAGGAAAAATATGCTTTTAAGCATAAAATGAAACAGTCGAAGCCTTATAACTTGAGCAATCCATTCAGTAGAATAGAATTAAACTGTAACGTATGCCAAATAAATTGTTTCAATTATGTGTAAACTGATGTACTATTTCATTGTATCCCATGAACACTGCATTTAGCATAAACCAGGTAGTGTGCAGGGCTCAGTGTATTGTGTATGTAAACAAAGGATAAAAAGGTCGCATAATGTTTTACCCTAGGTTAAAGTTCAAATTAATTGTATTAATTAATGCCACATAATAGGTGATTTAATGCAGATATTATTAACTAACAGTAGACAAAATCTGTATTGGAAAAAAAAATATTGTGGATATAACACATTTGTATTGTCAGTTGGGTTGGCTACTACTACCTTCCCAGTGCATAGTATTGTGGACTTGAAATCTCACCAATGCCACTGAGTTTCGTCGGTGTGTTCTTGGGCAAGATACTTTCCCATAGCCTCTTCCATATGATGGGGAAGTAAACCAGGTGGTCACATGTATTGGAGTCTATTCTCCAAGCACGTTAAAGAACCATAGCAATCTATTTGATTGTAAGAGAAGGTCTTCCCGGATGCCTATATATTCAACATGGTCTTCCACAGGCCATTTAAGAGCATATTCCCCCTATCCCTTAATTCTAAAATCTAATTTCCCTCCTACTCCTTATTTGACCTCCTATAATTTGATCTCTTTGCCTTATCCCTTAAAAACATCAATAAACCTGCAAAAAGCATTATACCGGTCTGTTTATAGCTGCTTGTTGGCTACACTTCTTAAATATACTTCATTACAGTTGAAATATACTTCAAATTGTATCTAAATGAATCATGATCCCTCAAAATATTGGTCACCCTAAGGGTAACTCCCTCCCTCACGAACCCAATATATTTTAATTGCCCCTATCCCTTAAATTATTTCTGTGGAAGACCCTGTGTAACGACCTCTCTCTCTCTCTGGGGCTCTAAATAACCTATAATGTGTTGATGAGCCATTGAACAGCATTCAGTTCCTACCTCATACACCTGGATGTGTTGATGAGCCATTGGACAGCATTCAATTCCTACCTCATACACCTGGATGTGTTGATGAGCCATTGAACAGCATTCAGTTCCTACCTCATACACCTGGATGTGTTGATGAGCCATTGGACAGCATTCAATTCCTACCTCATACACCTGGATGTGTTGATGAGCCATTGGACAGCATTCAGTTCCTACCTCATACACCTGGATGTGTTGATGAGCCATTGAACAGCATTCAGTTCCTACCTCATACACCTGGATGTGTTGATGAGCCATTGGGCAGCATTCAATTCCTACCTCATACACCTGGATGTGTTGATGAGCCATTGAACAGCATTCAGTTCCTACCTCATACACCTGGATGTGTTGATGAGCCATTGAACAGCATTCAGTTCCTACCCCATACACCTGGATGTGTTGATGAGCCATTGAACAGCATTCAGTTCCTACCTCATACACCTGGATGTGTTGATGAGCCATTGAACAGCATTCAGTTCCTACCCCATACACCTGCATGTGTTGATGAGCCACTGGACAGCATTCAATTGCTACCTCATACACCTGGATGTGTTGATGAGCCATTGGACAGCATTCAATTCCTACCTCATACACCTGGTATTCACACCTTTTGGTCTTCTTTATTCTGAATGCTGTTGCTCTCTTGCCTCGTCACGCTTGTAATGAAAACCGCTCCTATTGCTTTATCAGTCAGAAGGGGACTTTATACTGCAAATGCTGCAAAAGAAACCAGAGGAATGTATTCAATATTAAGAAATCTAAATACTAGTAATGCGTTATAGAGCCATTATAGAACAGTTCAGTTCCATTCTCCTATCTTTCCTAAATGTGATGGATGAGCAGAGAACTTCATTGATAGGTAATATCAGAACAGCCCAACTAAGAAGACATAATTGACTGATAGGATACAAAGTTTACATAATTGGATCAGTTCTAGATCTGCTTTGATGCAGAGGTGTCCCACTGTGCTTGACAATTGGATTAGTTGGAGAGAGTTAGAGACAAGTTAACATCTTGGAGACATACTGTATGGAAGTTTTGTACAGCAGCAATTATAATCTGGAATTATTTCCCAGATTTGCCAATGAGCTTGGGGGCAGATTGGTTATCTTCATTATGATAGCTTTCTCTTTTGGTCAGTTAATATGGAAACAACAGACAAGGTGGTGGAGGGTTGGGGGGAAATAAAATGTAAGAATAATATGAAAATGGTCCTATCAATATTATTGAGAATTTAATTCTTGGGTATTTATTCCAGCTGATGTAATGATCTAATTGTGGTCTGCCTTGGCTTTAGCTTTCAACCAAAGGATTGCTTGTTGGAGCTTTTGGTTTACTCGCCGATACCAACATAAAAAGGATTTATTTTTGTCTCGCCGGTGACTACATAAAATGAGGATGAGATTTGGTTTCTTGACTGGTATAAGCTTTGAATATTCAACTGCGCTTGGACAGTAGTTGAGATGGTCGGATTTAACTATTCTGTTCCAAGTCCTGGATGTTTTTTTTTTAGAAATTGAAGCGAGACGCAAAGTCCTTTTTTCCTGTACTTTGTTGTGGTACAGTTATTACGAGTGCTCCATTTTTCCTGTTACTACTTCACAAATGAACTCTGAGTAGTTTATAAGCACAATATAGACACAGTTCAACCAATTAAGCCAATAGTCGCTTATGTACTTATGTTTTACTAAGTATAGCATTTTTGATCAGTATCTTTCTGTTTTTGTACACAGAATACTGGAAAACATTTGGTAAACTTGCAAACAAATGTAACGTTTATAAAATAACTGGTAGTTAGTTCAGCAATGAGGATGTTATAGGTTTGGATTACAAGAACCGAAATTTTCGAAAGCAAGATTAGTTTATTATAAGGTGATGTGGACCACAGTGGTGTTACTATTTCATCAGGAAATAACCAAGAAATGGGTGCATTTTGCAATGGCAGTGATACAAGTCAACTTCACGAGAAAGTAAACCAAAAAATAAATGGTGCATTTTGCCAAGTCAATGATAAAGTTGTCTTCGTTCAGTGAAAGTATGTAAACATTTATTAAGATGTACATGTGATCAGGCCATATATTAGAATTCCCGTGATGCTTACGGATGGCGGGAGGTGTACAGTACTGGTTCTACCCAGGAAAAGTGGGTGGTCTGCTTCCACCACAAAAAATCAACCGTTGTATATAACCTTACATGTGTTGAAAATGACGTAAAACATCATCAAAGCAAACAAAAGAATTCCTGTGATAACATTGTCATGAATTCTTTTGTAGGAATAATAACAGAATGTCTGAAAACATCTGAAAAGTATTGCTTGCTTTCATCGAACTACTTTCGTCGACACAACTTGAACTTGAATGGGGATCAAGAAAAAATACTCATTTTCAGTTGTCATCTCCATCATTGTAATATTTGTTTCCATTCCCCATTCCAACCTGATATGAACTTAGCTGTTGAAATGGTTGTAAAACATTTATTCGTTTTTGTTTTTCAGTCAAAAAATTTACGGAAGGCAATACAGCAGCATTTTAAAGCGTACGCACAACTGTCGGAGTCGGAATGTGTGTACAAGTTCTTTGATACTTTATCACAGGCATACAGATTTAACCAGGAGAGATTTAAATGTGCATTAGGGGTAAGTAACCTGTATAAATCTGTCTGTTCACCTATCATTCATCCGTTTGTTACCCTTTTCCCCTTGACTGTCTCATTGTTTTATGCCATATGCATAGGATAATTTTGAATATTGTCAGGGACAAACTACCCAACCTGGTGCTGGAGGTGAAAATTCCGACCATTTCCTGACAACCACAAAAAATCTTCGCTCTAGACCGCATGTTGTGACCTAATACAATAAAAAGGTTCTTTCAGCATAACGCCCCGTCCATCCCATGCCCATACATGTGATATTTTCAGGAGGGTTACCTGGGAGATTTGACTTTTTTTCCAGGGAGATTTGAGAAAAAACAGGGAGGTTTTTATACTCAAATTTTTAACGCGTACGGGTAGATTTTTTTCTGATATTAACCTTAATAAACGGGATAAATTAGCATAAAGTTGGCAAACATCACTTCCGCATTAGTCACACTTGTCTGTATCGGGCTTTTTGAACATTTTTGAAACTTTGTGGTTGAACAGAGTAGAGCCTGCTTTAGTTCTGTGTTTTTCAGTTTTTGAATGGCTGAGAAATGTCACTCTTTCCTGAGTGGCCAATATTAAAATCCATTTGACACACTGTACATAGGGCATGGTGTATTCCCTTTTTCACTACAACTTATCCATGGATATACACTTCTCCAAGAAGAATTATACTTCAGAAGATAGTTTTGCCTTTTGGGCCTGGAATGTTCCGACTCCGGAGATAGATCACGTTTAGGCATTTTGATTTTGCAAGTAATAACCATAATGAAGATGCTTCCCATTTTATACACAGACAAAACACTTCTCTAATCATGACAAACTGCAATCAATTAGTTGAAATCGTCATCATTTAATTGTCCTCAATTATATTATAATTTTAATCCAATAATATCGATGCCGAATTCGCTAATTACCATCCCACTAGTGTGTTCAAATACACGTTTAATGCTCTTTTGAATTTTTTCGTATTGGCGAGCATCAACAGTATATGCAGTTACATAGAACGTCAGAATAATAAAAAAAAAATGCATAGGAGCCAATTTATTAGGCTACCATCCCACTTACAGTCGGTAAATTTCTATCAATCTCCCATGGACATTATAGATATCGCCGCCACGTGTCATAAACAAACAGTCCAATCATTATTTTCACACAAACTAATTAGCTGACATGCTAATCCTTTTAATTACCTGCCCAGGGGCAATGTTTTCACAGATATAGATAAGACAGTTGGTGTTTATTTTCTAGATCATTTGGAAAACTCGGTCTTGATCCAATAAATCATAGCAATTACCCAAAAGGATTTGCAAATAGCGAAATTTTGGAACTCGGCAGAAAATACCGGGAGAAATGGATCTCCCGGCGGGAGGCCGGGAAATTCCATGAAATCCCGGCAGAAATTAGCTCCCGGCAGGAGATATCACATGTATGCATGCCCCCACCCCCTCTTAATATTGGCTCCTACGCCTATGCATGCTCCGGCATAGATATGGAAGGGCTTATTGTCATCAGTGAATGTCTGTGAATTAATTATGTAGGTCAAGATCTTCTTACCAAATTACTTCCTAATAATGTGCATGACAAAGGTATCCCAGAGACAACTCCTAGTTTATATATTCTGCCACTACTCTAGCATGGCCCAGTGGATAGCGCGGTGGACTTGCAATTTGGAGGACCTGGGTTCAAGCCTCACCAGTGCCATTGAGTTTCATAGCTGCTCTTGGGCAAGACATTTTCCCTTAGCTCCGTCTGTTGTCTGTCTGTTCTCAGAGCACATTAAAAAACCCATAGGAATCTGTTCATGAGTAAAAGCAGGGCATACAAAAGTATCCTTCCCCGACTCTACGGAGACTCCAAATATCCTATAATGTGTTGATGAGCCGTTAAACAACATTCAATTCTATTACTATGGAGCTCCATTTCCTTGAAAATAACGTTTTCATGATGAGCAGATGTTCACAACCAGAAACACATTATCACTAAATATTATCTGTTGAAATATTAAAGATGATGTAATTGATTTTCCCTGGATCAACAAATCAACAACAAAGTTGTTAGAGAGGATGTGAGTTGTGTTTACAATGTGTCAAGTAATTATGGGGGTCCGTCAGCTGGCGAGGGTCGTTCATGAAGTATTTTGTTCAGGAAGTGTAGTGTAGTTCAGAATATTTATAGGTTTGTCCTGTTCTTACATCAGACCTAGTGGGATAGTGTGTCGTGCTTGTCGCAGCAGTTTGTATCCAAATACAGATCTATCCGGCATTGGTTTGGTCCCCCTTTGCGGGGTAATTCCATCATCACTTCATATTATGAGACTTATCATTCTGTGAAAATATTTCTCATACTTCCAATTTTAGTTATTTAGAAAGTATGTGTTGCAAATTGTGATAGTCATTTGCCTGATTATATCTGTTTTAGTTCTGTAAATCATTACTTGAATTACGACCTTGGCAGAGATATCAACAAACATGCTTTTTCATCCCATCTTGTCTTTAATAAACAACAGCCTCTTTTCTATAAGTTTTATTCCTGTGTATTCCAATAAATATTTTTGATAAATCTGTATTAGATATTAGCTGTAATCTGTATGTAGATTTGCTGGATGTCTGCAGGAAGACAATATTGGTGGTGTTGTGTAGCTGATAAGCCACAAGGAGGCTTCTTTACCTGTGTTTGAGATGTTGGATTCAACATTTCTCAGTAATTTTACAGTAGTCTGAAACTGTCTAGAAGAATGTTTTCATGAATTTTTCGTCAGAAAGGATTTAAACTGGATTAAAACTTTGGAATTATTATATTTGGAAGATACACTTGTTTAAAGAAGGATTTGAAGACTTTTCAGGTTTTTAAATTCTTTTAATTCTGTAAATATATATTTTTTTTAAAACACTCTCAACTCTTCCGTATGTATCGTGTTCAGCCGTTTCCAAAGGTCTACTCTCATACTCTTTTACAACAGCTTATTTTATATAACAGTATTTGAAAATGTTCTATAAATGTTTTTCTTGTCTAAATTTATAATTATATATTATTAGCTCTACTGATCAGAGATCAGCAGAGCTTATGCCGTGGTGCGTCGTCCGTCTGTCCGTAAACTTTTTTTTGTAGCGACTTCTCCTCTGAAACTACTGAATGGATTTTCATGAAACTTTACAGAAATGTTGCCCATGAAGTCTAGTTGATCCTAGCAAAAATTCATGTTGATGTGAAATCCAAGATGGCCGCCAGATCTAAAAATAGGTTTTTAAAAAACAAGTTTGTAGCGACTTCTTCATGAAAACTATAAGTGATATTGATATGGGACTTTTTCTAAAATGATCAGCATGACATGATGTTGGTCCTTGTCGAAAATCGTTTTGATTCGACGTTAAACATGGCTGCCAGTGGCCATCTTTGTTTACATAGAGTTATATAATGAAAACTTGTAGCAACTACTCCTCTGAAACTACTTGACGGATTTTCATGAAACTTCACAGGAATGTTGCTCTTGATGTCTAATTGATCCTAGCAAAATTTCGGGTCGGCCGGAAATTCAAGATGGCCGCCACGGCTAAAAATAATTTTTCAGAAAACAAGTCTGTAGCGACTACTTCCTGAAATCAAAATCAATCAGTAGAGCTTCAAGGTCATTGACCTCTTGTTATAACAGAAATTGTTTGCCTAGTTAAATTTTGGGAATCATAATAACTGATTTTATTGCTATCCTTCTGGTTTCTTCAGTAACACAGTGGATAAGGCTTGGGGTTTAGAACTACAGACATCTGCACGGCATGGTTTTGCTCCTGGCAGATGAATGTGTGATGGGAAACTTCATCCTTCATCTCATCTCCCTCTGAGGTTGCTGTCCCAATATAACCTAGTGTGATGTGTTAGAGTCCAATGTGCTGTGTGGCCCCCTTGCTACACTAGATAACAGTGATCTCCGGAGTCCAATGTGCTGTGTGGCCCCCTTGCTACACTAGATAACAGTGATCTCCGGAGTCCAATGTGCTGTGTGGCCCCCTTGCTACATTAGATAATAGTGATCTCCGGAGTCCAATGCGCTGTGTGGTCTTGCTACAATAGATAACAGTGATCTCCGGAGTCCAATGTGCTGTGTGGCCCCCTTGCTACACTAGATAACAGTGATCTCCGGAGTCCAATGTTCTGTGTGGCCCCCTTGCTACACTAAATAACAGTGATCTCCAAAGTCCAATGTTCTGTGTGGCCCCCTTGCTACACTAGATAACAGTGATCTCCAGAGTCCAATGTTCTGTGTGGCCCCCTTGCTACACTAGATAACAGTGATCTCCGGAGTCCAATGTGCTGTGTGGCCCCCTTGCTACACTAGATAACAGTGATCCCCGGAGTCCAATGCGCTGTGTGGCCCCCTTGCTACACTAGATAACAGTGATCTCCGGAGTCCAATGTTCTGTGTTGCCCCCTTGCTACACTAGATAACAGTGATCTCCGGAGTCCAATTTGCTGTGTGGCCCCCTTGCTACACTAGATAACAGTGATCTCCGGAGTCCAATGTGCTGTGTGGCCCCCTTGCTACACTAGATAACAGTGATCTCCAGAGTCCAATGTGCTGTGTGGCCCCCTTGCTACACTAGATAACAGTGATCTCCAGAGTCCAATGTGCTGTGTGGCCCCCTTGCTACACTAGATAACAGTGATCCCCGGAGTCCAATGCGCTGTGTGGCCCCCTTGCTACACTAGATAACAGTGATCTCCGGAGTCCGATGTTCTGTGTTGCCCCCTTGCTACACTAGATAACAGTGATCTCCGGAGTCCAATGTGCTGTGTGGCCCCCTTGCTACACTAGATAACAGTGATCTCCGGAGTCCAATGTTCTGTGTGGCCCCCTTGCTACACTAGATAACAGTGATCTTCAGAGTCCAATGTTCTGTGTGGCTCCCTTGCTACACTAGATAACAGTGATCTCCGGAGTCCAATGTTCTGTGTGGCCCCCTTGCTACACTAGATAACAGTGATCTCCAGAGTCCAATGTGCTGTGTGGCCCCCTTGCTACACTAGATAACAGTGATCTTCAGAGTCCCATGTTCTGTGTGGCCCCCTTGCTACACTAGATAACAGTGATCCCCGGAGTCCAATGTTCTGTGTGGCCCCCTTGCTACACTAAATAACAGTGATCTCCAGAGTCCAATGTGCTGTGTGGCCCCCTTGCTACACTAGATAACAGTGATCTCCAGAGTCCAATGTGCTGTGTGGCCCCCTTGCTACACTAGATAACAGTGATCTCCAGAGTCCAATGTGCTGTGTGGCCCCCTTGCTACACTAGATAACAGTGATCCCCGGAGTCCAATGCGCTGTGTGGCCCCCTTGCTACACTAGATAACAGTGATCTCCGGAGTCCAATGTTCTGTGTTGCCCCCTTGCTACACTAGATAACAGTGATCTCCGGAGTCCAATGTGCTGTGTGGCCCCCTTGCTACACTAGATAACAGAGATCTCCAAAGTCCAATGTTCTGTGTGGCCCCCTTGCTACACTAGATAACAGTGATCTCCGGAGTCCAATGTTCTGTGTGGCCCCCTTGCTACACTAGATAACAGTGATCTCCGGAGTCCAATGTTCTGTGTGGCCCCCTTGCTACACTAGATAACAGTGACCTTCAGAGTCCAATGTTCTGTGTGGCCCCCTTGCTACACTAGATAACAGTGATCTCCGGAGTCCAATGTGCTGTGTGGCCCCCTTGCTACACTAGATAACAGTGATCTCCGGAGTCCAATGTGCTGTGTGGCCCCCTTGCTACACTAGATAACAGTGATCTCCGGAGTCCAATGTTCTGTGTGGCCCCCTTGCTACACTAGATAACAGTGATCTCCGAAGTCCAATGTGCTGTGTGGCCCTACACAAAAATGATTTAATTCTTTGTGCCTGTGAATCATGAGTTGCTCAGCTCGGTGTATATCATGTTTCCATATTTCTCTTTGTCAGTAGTTTTTGCTATTTTTTGTTTTTGCCTTTATAATGAGTTTTGCCACACTTGTGAGTAATATGGATGCTGGTACCTTTCATATTCAGTACCTGCTGAATCACATATGATCATGTTAAATGCCATACTTTAGTTTAAAGGCACACACAGCAATCTTGATATATTTCTAAAACTTGTTCTGTTGTTTTTTCTACATAACTTGAACACTTGCAAATCAATTTTGATATTATAAAGTTTTAAATAGTTAAAAGCAAATAGTTGTTGCATCTACTGACTGCAGTGAGAACAAATAAAATATATTGTATGGTGGAATAATAAAAATAAACTATTAATTTCATTTTGTATAACCTGGATATTTTTAGCAAACAGTTTTTAAGTAAAACTGATGTTGAGGTAGCAATTTTAACTCTAGATCAATAGTTCAAAATCAAAAAGACACAAAAAACAAGTTGCTGCAGTATCATCTCCAGTCTGGTTTGTTGACGCCAAAACCATTCTGTAATGAGGAAACAACGTCCTGCCCTTTGATATTGAAAATTGGCCACTTAATTGGGCAGACTTGAGTCTGTTTTCAGGGTATACTCTGGTATTGATACACATTGGATAATTGGGCAGAAACAAATCTTTGAGAGGCACTCTTGACTCCTCTAATCAGACGGTTCTGTAGTTTACCCTTCATTAATATTGGAGGCTGTTGGTAAGAAGTAGGTTTCAGTTGGATATCGTTTTTCATGTTGGAAGTAAGGCGGGCAGTATAATGTTTGTCGACTGAAGCCATGCTATGACAGTTACTGTATTTGCATATTTTGATCCAACTTGGGACAATACTAGTAACCTGCTACAGGTCACAATCACCCCTATGACTAATATACCTGATATATGTCCCTTGCAGATTTACTTGGTTGTAGGGAGAGTGGAATCGGTTCATATACTTGGTTCTAGTCAATATCATGTTGACAGCCTACTCTTTTTACAAAAAATAGTTTTTTTCGAATTACAAAAGTTGGGATTGCGGATGTGTTCAAGGTGATTATGATGACGATGATGATGTGGTGATGTTGGTGATGATGGGTAGGATGATGATGATGATGTGGTGATGTTGGTGATGATGGGTAGGATGATGATGATGATGATCATGTTAACACAAATGTTGACAGAGCCAATATTCTCTTGTTAGAAAAAGCAATAGAGAAGGGTGGAACGCTGGATTTCTCATTATTTGATGTGAACAGTTGTCTAAAACAAACACTGCACGATTCCTTTATTCATTGTTACAAAGATAACAGAGTTTGCCAAGTGGAATGACACACTGAGATAGTAAAAAGAAATTGGTTACTGACCTCAGGTGAGAATTACCGCTTTCCTTCTTTGTTATATTTTTCTCCAAAGCCTGCACGTGGCTCAGTGAATAGCAGATGATTTGTTTGTTTGTTTGCATAGTGTTTTACATCATTTTCAACACATGTAAAGTTATATATAATGGTCTATTTTTGCTTGTGGTGGAGGCAGTTCACTCACTTTTTCTGGTTAGAACCAGTACTGTTGTTGTAGCGACTACTCCTCTGAAACTACTGGATGGATTTTCATGAAACTTGACAGAAATGTTGCCCATGATGTCTTGTTGATCCTAGCAAACATTCACGTGGATGTGAAATTCAAGATGGCCACCAAAGCTAAAAATAGATTTTTAAAAAACAAGTTTATAGCGACTACTTCTTGAAAACTATAAGTGATATTGATATGGGACTTTTTCTAAAATTATCAGCATGACATGATGGTTGTCCTTGTCGGAAATCATTTTGAAAATCATTTTGATTCAACATTAAACATGGCTGCAGCGGCCATCTTTGTTTACATAGAGTTATCTAGTAAACATTTATAGCGACTACTCCTCTGAAACTACTTGACGGATTTTCATGAAACTTCACTTGAATGTTGCTCTTGATATCTAGTTGATCCTAGAAAAATTTCAGGTCAGCCGGAAATTCAAGCTAAAAATAGATTTTTTAAAAACAAGTTTGTAGCGACTACTTGAAAAACATAAGTGATATTGATATGGGACTTTTTTCTAAACTGATCAGCATGACATGATGTTGGTCCTTGTTGAAAATTATTTTGATTCAACATTAAACATGGCTGCCAGCGGCTAGCTATCTTTGTTTACTATATAGTAAAAACTTGTAGCGACTACTCTGAAACTATTTTACAGATTTTCATGAAACTTCACAGGAATGCTGATCTAGCTATCAAAACCTATCAGTAGAGCTTCAAGGTCATTGACCTGTTGTTTATGTTATTTTTTATTTCAATCATGTCAATTAGGAATTTTTTGTCTCAAAATTGGGGAAAAAATATATGTTTTGGCATTGGGAATATAGCCCAATAAAAGCTGTAAAAACAGCCAAAAAAACTCACTGATATATAACAAACAAAACTGGTAGATGGCACCACACAAGCAAAGGTCAGTTTTGAATATGTCAACAAGAACAACATGTGTGGGTCAAGCTCATACATCATCTATTAAAGCAGATGTCATCTGACTGAGTACTGGTCACTTTGTAATGCAATGACTATTCATATGACAAATATCACCTGTTTGGAAAAAGAGAAAAGACAGGAGGCACTATGTCGTGACAAGCAATGACTACAACTAGTTTTCGAAATATAAACAATAGGCTTACTCCTGAATAGGCCTCTCGTGGGTTTTACCAGTCACATGTTGTAGATACAACTTGTACTGCTACAATGTTCCGCACGTGTAACTTGAACAATGAAATTAGTGTTTTCGCAATGTCTGGTTTTCACTACCATGTTAATACCTACATGGAAAGCCCATTTAGACAAATTCCAGATAAGGACTATTCTTGTGAGTGTATTTTTAAGGTTTTAAGTCCCGTCGCCCACTAGAGCACATTTTTGGAGTCTTAACTAATGTGTGTGCATGGTTTAAGGTGCATTGGAACAAAGGCACATGTGTTTTACTTTGTGATGGCATATTTGATAAAACACTGCCTGCAGTCTTTGTGGTGGAGTTGCCAGTAGTAGTGGAGTTCAAGGCAGTGTTTTGTTATCTTTGGAGATAAGGAGAGGGTGATGATTAGGAGAGTAGATGTGATAACTGATTGTATAATCAGCATTCAGTAGTGCTCTATGGACGAACCTCAACAAATAGTTAGTCAAAACTCGTTTCTGAGGTGGATGGGCCTTCTCTAAATACTGTTAACTTGTCAGGGAATGAAAAAAATTATACATTTGTTATTTTAAAAATAGGTTTTGTTAAATTAATAATGCAATATTCACAACAAATAGTCAGTATGGTAAAACACAGACCTAATAACAAATAGATTGGACTCTACGAAGATTATCTAGATTTCATGTGACACTGTGCGAACAGTTCACAAAATATTTCCCACCTTAAAACATACATATCACGAAGAGTTTATAGATACAAGTTTCATTCATGCCAAATCCCATCACAAATTTAATTTTCTTTCCAATGATAGTATTTTGCTTTCTCTTACACTTAGAGCAAAAAAGGAGAAACTTTGTCTATGTCAAAAACTTGATTTTTAAGAGAAAAGCGAAAAATGATGACATTTTTAACTGTTAAACATCTTTTTATACAATTTCTTATTTCAAAAATAAAAATAAATTATTATAATCCCATTTTGCTATTCATTATGAATCTTTTGAATGTATTCTCATCAAAATCAGTGAAAATTGAGAGAGAAGATAGAAGGAAAAGTTAAGGTGATATTTTGGTTACTTTATTGGTTAAGATAGGAAGTTTCCTATCTGTTTATTAATATTTCTGTGGGTAAAACCAGTTAATTTGATAGATTTTAAAAATCATCAACTATTATATGCAAGTCAGATTGTGTAGAAAAATAAAGTGATAGCTATTTTTAAGAAAAAATAAAAAGATTGTCAAGTGTCCCTTTAAAGGAACTATATCTAGCTTTTCTACTATAATGGTTCCGCAAGGTTCTAGGAGTTCTAAAAAATCAAAAGTTAGGTATCACAATTATTTTCTGAGTCTTAGCGAGGTTAGTAAGAACCACTTGTGTGTATTTGATGCAAGCATCTCAATTATACAGATTCTCAAAGGTTCATTCTCGAAATCAACAAGTAACATGTTGCTAATCAAACTTCTCTGGCACTCTGCCGTGCTCTCACCAGTGCTTCCTTAGTCACAGCAAAACCATGAGGACTCGGAGTTGTATGTGATGCTTCTGGTGGATTTAATGGTGATTTTGTAATTGTGCATAAGTTTACAATAGTTATAGTCATTGGAGGTTTGTTTAATTTCACGTGAATCAGCTGCTGTAAAAGAGATTATAGAATTAGGAAAATATTGGAATACATGGCTGAGAAGTAAAGTGTGTATTACTTTGGTGTATGAATTTGGTGGTAAGTTGAGTGTTTCTGGGTTGAACTTTAAGTTAAGTGTTTCTGGGTTGAACTTGTTTTCACTATTACTCATGAACTAAAGCGTTACTTGATGGCCTTTAAAGTACTTAAAGAGTTAAGTATTATCCATATATTTTTGAGTTTAGCTCTTTTATGTGAAATAAAATGTTGTCATGTGTTTCCTAAGCACTTAGCATATCCATCCATTAACTTACTCATCCGGCGGCCATTTTTAACGTGCATCATCATCATTATCAGTCACTGAAAGACAAATATACCTTTTGTATTTTACCCTTTTTTCTTGTCTATTCCAGTCTGGTTGGAGCATCTCGATGGAGCTGGTTATTGGTCCAGATGTGGGCATCAGCTATCTCACAGAGAAGGCTTCCACAGTATGTAGCATTTCTTGAAATGAAGTACTATATGTATGTACTATATAGGGAGAGTTGTAAAGCAATCCATTGCCGATACAAAGATTCAAGCAGCTGTTGATGCCGACATTGCGAAACTATCAGCAGGGTGACACACTAGACCATATGACATAGTAGTTGAACTGTTCTAATAAGTGAGCGAGCCTTAATATGTAGATGAAGCAATGCATATAAACTGATTTTATATAAGAGTATCTCAGAAGATTTTTTTTTTTTTTTGTGGTATTTCACATACCGAGTTTTAACACCAGATTCACTGCAAAAGCAGATACATAATAAAGCAACAGACCTGTGTACCAAACTTTGTGGTAAACATTGACTAATGTTCAAGTGCTATTCAAGTGTCTGTAACAGAACCATTGGTACAACTTATTCCTCTTTTCTCTGACAATTCACATATTCCTAGGTTACAGGTAGACATATATATATATATATATATATATATATATATATATATATTGGTTATTAAAGCTACACATTCCCTCTTTAAGTTACATGCTTCTTTGTGGGCAACTTCATATGACCTTCAGCCAATTATGCAGACATCAGTTGTGTATTTATTATGATGAGTTCACTACTCGCTCATGGCAAGAATGGGTTTTTATGCTGCGGATTATATGGAGGATGACATTATAAACCACAAAAAAATATTTGCCTTTTAAGGGTTTCAAATTTGCAATCTTCTAAATGGCATAAGTAAGTTGCACATTTTTATAGGCTGTATTTTGCATATGGAGTATGTAGCTTTAAAACTTACAAGCACAAATTATGGTTCCCAGTGTCACATTTGTATAGGCTGTTTTTCCAAGATTATAAAGCAAGTTCTTATTGGTGTCGCCTGCATAGCATGGCAGACACTTAGGGATCACTTTGTCCGACTTCGTCCGTTGTCCTTCACACTTTAACCTGCAACCTAACCTTGGCCATAACTTGAAAAGTATTTGACCTATGTTCATGAAACTTCACACACATCTTCATCTTAACCCAAGGAATGTTGTTACACATGTCCAATAACTCTGACTTTTATTTTGGCAGAGTTATGCCTCCTTTCATAAAACTTTAACCTGCAACATAACCAAGCTCATAACTGTCCATAACTTCTGAAGTAAGTTCATGAAACTTCACACACATATTCATCTTACCCCACAGAATATTGTTACCAATTACCAATAACTCTGACTTTCATTTCATGAGAGTTATGCCTCCTTTCATAAAACTTTAACCTGCCACCTAACCAAGCTCATAACTGGCCATAACTTGATAAGTATTTGACCTATGTTCATGAAACTTCTCACACATCTTCATCTTAACCAAAGGAATGTTGTCACATGTCCAGTAACTCTGACTTTTGGCAGATTTCATAAAACTTTAACCTGCAACCTAACCTAGCTTATAACTTGGCAAAAAATTGACCTATGGTCATGAAACTTTATACAGCTCTTCCTTATCAATTATTCAATGCAGAATTATGCCCCTTTCTCATAAATTTCAACACTTAAAAAAACTTTTGCATTATTCATGAAGGATTACCCTGTCTTCAAACTTTATAGTTATATTGTACTTGCTGAAAATAAGCACATGGCAGGCGATACAAGTGTTACGTGGAATACCCTTCTAGTTTTGGATTATGTAGCTTTTACAAAAACTACATAGTTACAAAAATCACAAAATCACACAAATGTTCACATCGTTACAAATCAATTAATATGCATTACCTTACCTGATTCATAATAGAGATAGGGGAAGATCAAAGCGTGTACTACTTTAATATCTACTTCAGTATGTGCTGATGATGCATCCAGGAAACATGCTGTTTTATAGATAATTTAGAAACCACTCTGACCTTGGTAGAGTGGACTTCACCTGTAAGACATAGCTTATAGAACCATGTTATCTGGGATGACTTAGACATATTCTATCTTCTTGATAAAGTTGTCTCTGATCTCTTGGCAAAATGATTTTTCTGTCCATTTCAAAAACAACCATAAATGTGCCATGTTTTAGATATATCTGCCACTGACCCATCTCGTGTAATGTTTGCCCACAACTATCAAAATTCAGGAATGGGTTGCTACAGGTGTTTGTAACTAGGTAGCTACAGGCTAGTGGAAACACATTTTTTAAAACCTAACACATGTATTTTTCTCACGCCCTGAGAAAATTAAAACTCGTTTTGAAAATTAGAGATATCAATCCTGAAAAGGACAATAAAACAGTATGCATATATATGCAGGTAGTTTATCTCGGGTATCTTTCTACAACACTTGTTACTGTATACACAAGGCCTACAGATATTCTGTTTTATTAATTGGATCAATCCAATTTGACTTCAATTAACTCGCATACTTTTACAAGACAGTACATTTAGCAGAGTTATGTAATGAGTGTCCACTCAAGGACCACATAATTTACATACTTATCCATGCAGATTCCAAATTTCTGCTGAATAATTATTAAAAAAGGCATATGCTATCAGTAAAATTTAATATGCCAGCAGAATTACCAAAGCCAACAGAATTACCAAAGCCAACAAAATTACCAAAGCCAACACAATTACCAAAGTCAGTAACAGCTGCGGATAAGCTTTTACAAGTTCACTGGGTGTCCTCAATTTACATTTTTGTTGATCAATGATAAGTGCTGCAACACCGTCTCCTATTAATTTGTTATGCCCCCAAAGGGTGGCATATAGTAGTCGCACCGTCAGTCCATTCGTTCGTCCATACAATCATGTCCGCTTAATAACTCTGACAATAATGGACGGATTTTCAAATAACTTGGCACAAATGCTCACCACAACAAGACGAGGTCACACTTTGAGGTCATAAGTCACTTAGGTCACTTACAGTGACATTTCTTGTTTGTTTCTATAATTATCAACCAGGGAAACTCTGATTTCCATTCTCCACTGGTGATGTTTTTTTATGACTGGTTTCATGATGCACCGCAAACAAAACATAATGCAAAACTCCCGATACAAAGATTGGCCCATTATTACAATAGTTTAGATATTCTGTGATACAGACTGAATAAAGTTCAGTAAATCTTAACTGTTCAATGAAAAACAAATGAATTTGAGAACCAGCCACATGTCTTGCCAAATGCAGAATCTTGATATGCTTGTTATAATATCAACACCAGACTGGCCAGTAGAATAACCAAAGGCAGAGAAGTATTAACGTTTGCTAGCAGAATAAAGAATGGCGGTAGAATATTCAAAGGCAATACAATAACCATTCAGCAAGATGGACAAAAGTCAGTAGAATAATCAAAGTCAACAGAATGACCAAATCCAGAAGAATTACCAAAGCCAGTAGAATGACAAAAGCCAGTAGAATAATCAAAGCCAGTGGAATAACCAAAGCCAGATGAACAAAAGCCAGTAGAATTACCAAAGGCAATTAAAATAACCAAAGCCAGATGAACAAAAGCCAGTCAAATTACCAAAGGCAATAAAATTACGAAAGCCAGATGAACAAAAGCCAGTAGAATTACCAAAGGCAATTAAAATAACCAAAGCCAGATGAACAAAAGCCAGTAGAATTACCAAAGGCAATTAAAATTACCAAAGCCAGATGAACAAAAGCCAGTAGAATTAGCAAAGCCAGTAAAATAACCAAAGCCAGGTGAACAAAAGCCAGTAGAATTACCAAAGGCAATACAATAACCAAAGCCAGATGAACAAAAGCCAGTAAAATAACCAAAGTCAGCAAAATGACCAAAGCCAGAAGACTTATCAAAGCCAGTAGAATAAACAAAGCCAGTAGAATTACCAAAGCCAGATGAACAGAATTACCAAAGTGTCAAAAATATTAATTCCAGCAGTATAACCAAAATGCCAGCAGAATTACTGATAGTCATCACCAGAGTAACTAAAAGGACTCAATAATTTACCATACTGAAAAATCCAGCAGAATTACTGATGGCAAAAAAAAAATGCCAACAGAAGAACCAAAATTCCATCTGAACCAATGCCATTCCATTGAATGTCAGCACATAATAAAACAATTCTTGCAATAACCAATTTGCCAGTACAACATCCCACAATGATTCTACCAAGTACCCTCTGTAGGAATGTTATTTTTGTGAGTCACTTTTATAAACATCTTCAATTAAAATACAACACACCTGTAATGCATGTGTTCCGCCAGAAACAGCCACATGCTTACCCATTGTTGTGCCAATATTAGGTAAACACTTGTTACTGTTAATTTGGAAATTCTGAAAAAACATCTATCAAATAAGAACTACACCTATCTGTAATTGATAGCAGCTTTCAGGTAACTAGATAAATGTATCTAAGAGAACCTAGTTAAATGTCAACGGTTCACTCCTGATGCTTTGATAAACAAACAAAAAAAACTGGAAGTATATACATAATACTTGATGTGGCTGACTTCTTTTGAAAATAGAGAAAAAAGAATTTGGCACATTGTCAGTATGATGATGGGGAAATGTTGTTTGAATTGATATCATGGTATTTATGTTAGATATTATGGTTAGATACAAGGTTTGTAATTGAAATGATCGTATAAATCAGAGGAATTGGAGAAACTGCGTATTTATGTTTGGAATAATGCGCCAAGATAGTCAACAAGTAAACAAGATTGATTTTCAGGCTTGGAATTCACCAACCATTCTTAGAATTCTTAGACTTGAGCTCAAGTACTCAAATTTCATTCATAAATATTCCCATGACCCTCAAAGACGAACAATCACACGAAGTTGATATTTATTGGTAATTATCATATTTATACATAGCAGATTGTTATGAACGGTTATCCTTTACACTTTTAGAAATATGTGTGAATGAAATTTGCATACTTGGGCTTAAGTCTAAGAATATTCTCAAGAATAGTTGGTGAATTCCAGGCCTGTTCTTGCATTACTTACCTGCATCTAAAGATGAAACTTCAATTTTACGGTATACAGTGTGACCATTCATCAGCTATTGTCAGGAATAGATTGTAGATCTCTCCCCAACACACCCACCCACCTATGCACCCACACACTACCACTCACCCACAACACACAGTGACCAAGTTATCCATCATAGTAGCCTTAATCGATAGATCCTTAATACCGTAAACCCCCGTTTAAACACTCCCAAAGCCTTTGCATTTTACAAAAGGAAGAGGGTGTGTATTTTCTGTAAACTAGACCTCAAAATAAAAGTATATTTTCTCTAAGCTAGACCCAAACTCAGTCTTCTGGCAAGTAACAGTTCAATAACGAGTGGAGGAGTGGGGGGTTTGTTTTGTCCTTTGGATAGGGATTTAAGCACTCTCCGATCCAAATATTACCTTACTCTCAGTTAAAAATATTACCTTACTCTCAGTTAAAATATTACCTTACTCTCAGTTAAAATATTACCTTACTCTCATTAAAATGTGGGAGTAGAGACTGAATCTCATTGACTTGTCATTCGTAATGTGAATGTGACAGGTAATATGGATGTTGTAATTTAGTTCTCATGTAACTATTACAAATATCTTTAAGGGTTGTTGTGTGGAAACTTTTTTTCTGTTGTTGCAAAAACTAACATCTATTTGTCTGTTTATTTCCATTACAGCCAACACACATGGCCGACTTTGTTCAGGTTCAGGCTATACAAACCCTCAGTTTGGATGACGGTAAGGGCGTGTTGCAGTTACGCATCGCTGGCGCTGCGGAACCACTCACCATCACGTGCGCCACACTTTCCGAGGCTGAAGACATGGCTGACCTCATCGACGGCTATTGTCGACTCGTTCACGACTTCCAAGGATCATTTTGGACCAAAAAAGGTGAATACAGTTGACTTTTTCTAAAATATGTCAATATGGCATTCCATTCTCGTTTCACTTTCTCTGATTGATAAACTAGTCATTTACAAGCACCTTCATCTCTACCTGGACCATAGTAGCAACTTTAATTGTGTTAATATCACTCTCAGTGACAAAAAATGTAGATTCATTTCTCAAAAAGAGTTTCCCAGCTTCAAAGACATCATAAAACAGCAGCGAGTCAACATGTATGTGGTGGGCTGAAAGCGAAACGATTGTATATTGTTCTTCATGTTTATATAGTAACAATAGTTTCACTTTCACCACTTAATTTGTAATGATATCCAATGATATCATTTTTACTGCAGTTAATGTGCATATATCTACACCTTTCCTGAAAAGAAAAAAATGTTAGGTGAGGGGCGGTAGGGAGTGTGGGTGGCGTATGAGTACTGGGTTGCAACAAGAGTGGGTTTAGGAGGAAGAAGCCTACTGTCCAAGAAGTATACTGTCCAAGATGGGTGTTGAGGCAATATCTATAGGGAGGGCAGGGTCCATGGGGGGGGGAGATGATGAGTCTTGCAACTGACTAGTGCATTTGCTTCTTGCTATCGCTGTTAAAGATTTTGTATAAAACAAAATCTGTTTATTATTGCTTATTGCGGTTTTCTTTCTCTTTAAATATTTTCAAGTATATAAAGAATTTGTTTTTTTAAATAACTAAACTAACTGATTATGTAACATCTGTGTCTGCAATTTCGGATTTCTTTTTTTCGATAACATTTTGATTAAATTCTTCTGTAAATTGAGAAACCATGATTTGCCAAGTCCATTTTACTTTTTCTTCTTTAGTCGCTTGCTATTATATTATAGGCATAACTTTTGCTGTAAGAATGCTTTAATCTGCAGTATATAATATACCTTACATGCATATCAACATGTACATACTTGCTATCTAGCTCTACTGATTGAAGATCAGCCGAGCTTCAGAGATGGTGTGTAGTGGAGCGTCTGTCTTTGCAAATTCTGTCTGGTTGGATCCTTTATCAAAGGGATTGACATTTCATGAAGTTGGTCTTAAATAATATTAATTTTGATCAGATTTTTTCTGATAAAAAAAAACAAACCCAGATCTACAGTAGATAGGAAAACCTTAAATTAAAAAAGCCATGTTTTTGATCCCTCCTCCTCTAGAAAACCAACGTGATAGCTGCTCCTAAAAATGTTATCGGAATTATCTTTTCTAAATGTTAGTTTCGTTCGGTAGAGTGCTTCACAGTCAATAGACCTCTTATAATCAAGTTCTTCTAATCCTTAAACAAAAAATACTATTCAAATTTAACACCAGATTGATATTTTTATAAAAGTTGCATCGGATGAGAAATCCCCACGGATAGAGCTAGTGGAAACCAAAGGTTTGTTTGTTGGTGCATGCCTGCCCTTTCTTTATCCTACCCAGTTGTTATTGTTTTGTTTTAACTCTGGTATAGTTTTGGTGATGCATGACCTCCCTTTATGAATTGCCTCCCTTTATGTAATTAGTTATCTCCGAAATATATATATTTTATTGCTGTTTTGATTTGGATTTATACTATTTGTGTTATCAGTTTGCATGCTAATTTAATATTCTTGCACTTCTATGCATACATGTAAGGCTGCAAACATAACTTGTGTGCGCCTGAGGTTTAATGTCTGTCCATCTATTTATAGTGTGGACTGTGTGTGTGCGTGATTATATGTATGTGCGTGTGTGTGTGTGCGCACATGTGCATATATATTGTGTGTGCACGCGTGTGTGTTAGGTTTCAGTTTGTTTGATTGTATGTGGCAACCTCTGAATGACTCATTGGAAATACTATATCAGAAAAAGTAGTTCAGAAATTGGATCACAGACTGCGTCACTAATGCCTGCGTGCCGCTAAGCCAGCATGCCTCGCACTTTACCACTGAGCTGTGACACCACATCTTAATTTTTTTTAATGGACTTAGAGTGACATGATTTTATTTGTGAGTTCAAAACCACAATTGAATAATTTTAAAAAACAATGTGTTCGACATGACAGCATCAGTCTGGAAGGAAACTGCAGAGCCTCCAATGGGACCAAGTGGTAATTAAGATGTATATTTGCATTTTCATTATATTATTGAACCTGGACTGATGCTATGGAGCATGTGGAATAATTTGAATAATTTTAGGGGTGTTAAGAGAGGAGTCACAGTGGTCTAATTTCGTGTTTTGATGATCTGCCTGTGGGCAACAAAACATAATCTGCCTACTGCCTAAGCATGTAAAACTGGAACCATATTGGTGAAACGCATTGCTCACTTCACTGCTTTAAGAATTATTTTATGGTGGAAGGGCATATAGTGTTATCCCTGTCCTCCGTCTGTCCGTCCGTGCCAAAAATGTTGTTCTGACTCTGAGTTGGTTAATTGTTATCCAATCTTCTCCAGGCTTGGTTAAATTTTATCTGAGTGCAATGTCTTGTAATATCAACCTCCTCAGTAATTATGCCCTTTGAAAATTCACATAATTAATGTTGTCCAAATTCTAACTTTGATAGTTCTTATCCAATCTTCCCCAAACTTGGTCAAGTTGTATATGGACACAATGTCTAGGCCAAGTTCAATTTTCAGCCCCATCACCTCAATTATTCCATAGTTATACCCCTTGGAATAGTGAAAGAATCATGGAAATTATATTCAACAGACAATTTCTTTATTAATATGTGAAGCAATAGTCCATTTGCCATGGACACATTTCTAGTTTGTTTAAAATTTGCCATATCAAAAAGTCAAGAAACTCATTACTCGATGAGTAATGCTAACACTTAAAACATGTTTTTTATAAAAAAAAAGGCACTGTGTTCTGAGAACATATTGAGCATCTCCTATATAGAACTCGCTGTGTTCTGAGAACATATTGAGCATTCTTACATAGAACTCGCTGTGTTCTGAGAACATATTGAGCATCTCTTACATAGAACTCGCTGTGTTCTGAGAACATATTGAGCATCTCCTGTATAGAACTCACTGTGTTCTGAGAACATATTGAGCATCTCCTATAAAGAACTCGCTCTGTTCTGAGAACATATTGAGCATCTCTTACATAGAACTCGCTCTGTTCTGAGAACATATTGAGCATCTCCTGTATAGAACTCACTGTGTTCTGAGAACATATTGAGCATCTCTTACATAGAACTCGCTCTGTTCTGAGAACATATTGAGCATCTCCTATATAGAACTCACTGTGTTCTGAGAACATATTGAGCAACTCCTATATAGAACTCGCTCTGTTCTGAGAACATATTGAGCATCTCTTACATAGAACTCGCTCTATTCTGAGAACATATTGAGCATCTCCTGTATAGAACTCACTGTGTTCTGAGAACATATTGAGCATCTCCTACATAGAACTCACTGTGTTCTGAGAACATATTGAGCATCTCCTACATAGAACTCACTGTGTTCTGAGAACATATTGAGCATCTCTTACATAGAACTCACTGTGTTCTGAGAACATATTGAGCATCTCTTACATAGAACTCACTGTGTTCTGAGAACATATTGAGCATCTCTTACATAGAACTCACTGTGTTCTGAGAACATATTGAGCATCTCTTACATAGAACTCACTGTGTTCTAAGAACATATTGAGCATCTCTTACATAGAACTCACTGTGTTCTGAGAACATATTGAGCATCTCTTACATAGAACTCGCTGTGTTCTGAGAACATATTGAGCATCTCTTACATAGAACTCGCTGTGTTCTGAGAACATATTGAGCATCTCTTACATAGAACTCGCTGTGTTCTGAGAACATATTGAGCATCTCCTATATAGAACTCACTGTGTTCTGAGAACATATTGAGCATCTCCTACATAGAACTCGCTGTGTTCTGAGAACATATTGAGCATCTCCTATATAGAACTCACTGTGTTCTGAGAACATATTGAGCATCTCCTACATAGAACTCGCTGTGTTCTTAGAACATATTGAGCATCTGCTATATAGAACTCGCTCTGTTCTGAGAACATATTGAGCATCTCCTATATAGAACTCACTGTGTTCTGAGAACATATTGAGCATCTCCTACATAGAACTCGCTGTGTTCTGAGAACATATTGAGCATCTCCTATATAGAACTCACTGTGTTCTGAGAACATATTGAGCATCTCCTACATAGAACTCACTGTGTTCTGAGAACATATTGAGCATTTCCTATATAGAACTCACTGTGTTCTGAGAACATATTGAGCATCTTCTATATAGAACTCGCTGTGTTCTGAGAACATATTGAGCATCTCCTATATAGAACTCACTCTGTTCTGAGAACACAATGAGTTAATTCAAACAATATTTTATTCAAGTAATGAATTGGATTGGACAACAGGCAATGTCTATGTAAGACCTCCCATAAAGGGGCAACACATTCAGTTCTATGTTTTAAAGAAAAATATATTTTAAGTGTTTGCATTACTCATTGAGTAATGAGTTTTTTTTGACTTTCTGATATGGCAAATTCTAAACACAGACACAAAATAATTCTCAATTCATTTAATAGATTGTTTGAAGGATAAGGACCTTTTTTAAAACATCTATCCCAAAGAAGTAGATGACACAACCAACCCAACAGTAATCTCCCTTCATTAGTTCTATGTGAAAACCCTGTACTTGCACTTTTTTCACTGGTACAATGTTTCTTTAGTGATTCCACATTGTATATGTATGCATACTAACATTATATGTGTGTCCGTTGTGTAGTGTGTTGTGTATTTCTAGTCTTGCGTATAATTTGTAAGGTTTTTAGCGGGACAAATCAGAAATTTAAAATCTTTTAATGCCTTTGTAATTTCTCCACTTTCTTCATGTGTAAAAATTGTCAGCCTGTTTTAAAACTATTTCTTGAGGTGAATAGAGCTTAAGATGGATCAGGGGGGCATGGTTAGTGTTTTATGTAACCGATGAAAAGAATCAAATTAAACAAGTCTGCAACTTTTATATTGTTTTTTTGGGTTCAGTCATTTTCAATAAAGTATGTATGACAATTATCAAGGACCTATTTATCACAAATATTATATAGATATACGTAGAAAATGTGGTACTTAATAATACAAAAAAAAAAGTTTAAACAGTAAATAGACATAAGCTACGAGTTATACACTGTTTAAAAATAATAACATTGTACTATAAAGGGGTATTATTTTTGTGAATCTGATTTATCGTTTATATACAACATATGGATTATATGTCATTTCAGAAGAAACAATCCCTCCTTCACCGAAGTTTAGGTAAGTTGGTATAGCTCTATGTGTTTTCTTGTTATTTTAAACTTTAATATGCAAAATAATGTGTTCATTTGTAGTTCATATTTGTAGTATGTGGTAGCTGCAGATGTCTGCACCAAATATTTTTTAATTGGGACTGCCTTGAAAGTCTGAGCACTGCCATCAAACCCAAAGCCTTGAAAGTCTCGACACTGCCATCAAACCCAAAGCCTTGAAAGTCTCGGCACTGCCATCAAACCCAAAACCTTGAAAGTCTGGCACTGCCATCAGACCCAAAACCTTGAAAGTCTGGGCATTGCCAAATTGCTATCAGACCTGAAACCTTGAAAGTCTAGCATTATAGTGCCATCAGACTTGCTACCTTGAAAGTCTGGGCACTGACAAATTACCATCCAACCTGCTACCTTGAAAGTCTGGGAACTGTCAAATTACCATCCGACCTGCTACCTTGAAAGTCTGGGCACTGACAAATTACCATCCGACCTGCTACCTTGAAAGTCTGGGAACTGTCAAATTACCATCAGACCTGCTACCTTGAAAGTCTGGGCACTGTCAAATTACCATCCGACCTGCTACCTTGAAAGTCTGGGCACTGACAAATTACCATCCGACCTGCTACCTTGAAAGTCTGGGAACTGTCAAATTACCATCAGACCTGCTACCTTGAAAGTCTGGGCACTGTCAAATTACCATCCGACCTGCTACCTTGAAAGTCTGGGAACTGTCAAATAACCATCAGACCTGCTACCTTGAAAGTCTGGGCACTGTCATATTGCGATCAGACCTGCCTACGATCAGTTAGCATTCTTGTGGTAAAATGAAATCCGTTTAAAAAAAAAAAGGTTTCAGTTCTTACCAATTGCATCCCATACATATAATTATTGTCAAATAGTCATAAACGTGCAGCTATTGTTTCCTATTTTCAGCCTTTGTTGGTACCCTTGTCATCACTGCTTTCTGTTTTCAGTTCTAATAAGAGAGAAGGGGGAAACAGACTGGATGAACCGCTCAGTCCAAATGAAAGTAAGTTACCATAGTAACCAAGCCTTGTTTGCCTTACTTTTGCAACTATGTTTTGGTAACCAAGGTAAATTGCAATGTATTCAAGCATCCTAGGAAGACGGCCAACCCTTAAACCTGAAAAATGAAGACAGTTATTTGGTATTAAATGGACAGATTTAGCTAATACATTTTGTTTAGCTTACTAACAAATGACAGAATTAATGAAGCTGATGAAAAATATGCTTGGAAAAGTCTGAATGAAACTTGGTACTCATCACACCATTTCAATTGATTTTACTAAGGTTAATTACAGGTAGTGTTCGGAAAAAAATGTTATACAGAAATATCAAGCAATACTTATTTTGACGGTTTCATATTTGCCTGTTAAAAGCAAAAAACAAAAAACATTAACAATTTATTAATGCATTTAGTCAGATATTAATTTTAAAAAAGTGTAACTAAACAGAAAAACTCATGTTTGAAACTTTCAAAGATGAAAATGTCTTACTTGAATACATTGCTATTTATAAATGACGCAAAACAGACTCGGATTCTGTTGGTTGCCTATGTGTTCAACGTGCTTGGCAGCGTGCTCGAGTCAAGGGGTAAACACAAAACTGTTGTAATCTTCTTCTTTATTTAAAAATAGTTACAACAGTTCTGCATTCACCCTTTGAAGTGTTTCTGAATTTTGCTGCATTCTTGTGACTGATGGTTTGATAACAGCATCAACTTGATTGCTGTGGATTGATTATTTATAAAAGCATCCAAGATCGCAAAACATTTTGAATAACTTTGAGTCTGTTTTACGTTGCACTGCTTGTGATTAGTTAAATACATGGAGTTAGTTCACAGAAAAAACTTTGATGTGTTTATCTTGGCTGAATATTATTGGCTGATACAATGTTATGGCTTTTGGTGGAGCAGTATTTGTTATACGTCATTACGTTATTTTCACTTTTTTGTACATTTCACTGTATTTGTCTTTATATTATCTGTATGTAATTTCATTGTTTGAAGATGGTTAAGTAGTAATGGAGATATATGAATGGCAACTCGAGTGCACAATGCTTCTGGGGGGAAAAAGTAGAAGTAAATTGACCAGAACTTCAAGAAAATGTATGAAAAGACAATTTGGGGCAATTTTCGCATTTGTACAGTCAAACCTCTAACACTAGAGAGGCTTTAATATGCACTTGAAAAGGGGGCACCATTCAGTGTTTTTTTCTGTAGTTTGGGAATATACCACATACTCTAAGAATTGGGAATTTTAGCATGAGTTTTCATAAAATTGGGAAAAAATACAGTAAAGCATTGATAAGTGTATCTTAATACTGTTTTCAGTTCACTACAGTTAACAGAGGCTTTTAAAAGTGTACTGTCAGTTTTCAGTTCACTACAGTTAACGGAGGCTTTTAAAAGTGTACCGTCACACTAAGGCTTCTTTTTTTTCTTTCCTTAAATTGGGAATTGTTTTGTCTCAAAATTAGAGGGGGAAAAGATATGTTTTGGAATTGCGAATACAGCCCAATAACAGCTATAAAAACAGCCAAAAAAACACTGCCATTGTTGTCAAGATTGCCATGTTTCTTCCCCTTCTGTCCGGGGTGGCTCTATATAATCTAGGATACACAACAATTCAGTACAGTTTAGTAGGAATTGTGTCCCAATCTCCATGTACGTAACCATTTTCATCATTGTTCACAAGCTTTGAATTTACTCTTTACCTCATTTGATTGCTTTTGAAGTACACATGTACTATGTTGTATGGCTAACTCTTCATCATCATTACTATAATAGTCACATAAACAATATACTACCAAATGTATGGCCAATTAATGGTTCAATTAAATATACGAGTATGGTTGAATGTTGGGATATGGGTAGATTACTCCCAAATAGGCATCTCTTGGGTTTTACCGGTCACATGGTGTAAGTGCAAACAACTTGTACTGTTGCAATATTCGGTACGGGCAAGTGTTTCGCAGTGTTTGTTTCAATAGGAAGGTTGACCTGACATATTTGTGTCTACAAGGAAAACCATTTCTGACCAATTTCCGATATAAATTATTAAAAATGATTAAAACTTTCCTTATTAGATTAAAAGTTATTATCACTGGAAAATTATAAAATAAAAAATTACTGTGTTGGTTTTATACCATAGTAGGTAGGGAAACACATGGCTTATTACATGGCATCAGAGAGAATCTGTATAATTACTGTATAATATCGTACAAATCAATCTTACAGCAGGTTTCGTAACTGTATAAATGATTGTAATTTTGTAGGAATATCAGATTACGCAGAAATCGTCGAGGACGACGGTGACTACAGCTCGCCTGATGGTAAATTATTTACATTGATTTACATTATTTTCATTGAGTTACACAAATTTACATCGTTTACCACCAAATTGATATTTTTGCAAGGTAAAAAAAAGAAGATTTTTATGGATTTACATGAATTTACATTATTATAATATCATTTTACATTAATTACATGTTTTGCTTAGACAAAACGCTTAAGTGATTTGGGAGGATTTTGTAGCTTTTACCTGCATTTAAGCCAGCGACTATATTATGTTTTTAAGCCAAACACTAAATATCACTTAAAATAATATTTTTAAAAAGCTAGGAGAATTGCTTCATTTATTTGCTCAAATTAAGTTTCCTTTGCTATAGAAGTGTTTCATTATTTATAGAATTACTTATTCCTAGATCATTCATTCATCATCATAAAAATATTGTTAAAAATCAGATGCATTTTTTGTTACGTAAAAAGAAGCAAAGATCATATTTATTTAAAGTATATCGCTCAAATGTAGGTCACAAAAGAAAGGGGAAGAAAAAGAAAAGTGAGTTTGGCATGATTTAGAACGTAGAAGCTACAAAGACGAGTATGAAATAGTATCCACGTGAATGCTCTGTTTGCAAAGTGTCTAATCTCTTAAAACTGAAGCTAATATCTTAGATCTGGATTTTTTTTTTAAACAAAAACACACCCAATTAATAAACAAGAGTTCAGTTTTATGACACATGTGGAATTTGGAGGTTTATGTACACTAATTGAACTCAAAAGAAACAACTATAAACAAAAGTGTTGGTAAAATCATTGAGAGATCATCCAGGTGTCATGAAATCATCTCATATAGCATGGTACCCTGTATTAATTGCATGGTACCCTGTATTCATAGCATGGTACCCTGTATTTATAGTATGGTACCCTGCTTCAATAGCATGGTACCCTCTACATATAGCATGATACTATAAGTAGCATGGTACCCTGTATGTATAGAATTGTACCCTGTATTTATATCATGGTACACTGTATTTAAAGAATGGTACACTGTATTTATAGTATGGTAGTCTCTATATGTATAGCATGGTACCCTGTATTTATAAGATGGTACCCTGTAATTTGTAGTATGGTATCCTCTATATATAGCATGGTACCCTGTATTGATAGAATGGTACCCTGTATTTATAGTATGGTATCCTCTATATATAGCATGGTACCCTGTATTTATAGCATGGTACCCCAGGGGCGTAGCTGCCTATATGCAGATATGCACCTGCGTACGCAATTTTTGAAAAGAAAAAAAAACAATGCATTTCAAAGCAATTTTAATGATTTGTTAGTATTGTGATCAACCATGCGTTAAGTTGTCATGCATGATGACACAAAGATGCCACCATTAGACAGGCGGTACATGACTTCAAAAATGTCAGACTGACAGGAAACGATATCCGGCATACACAGTAACAATAGCCTTAGAGTTTATCAGATCATCTCTGTAGCTATAAGACCATACAGGTGCCATGCACCCAGAACATTGTGCAGACAAGCAGTTGCCATGCATTGTTACCATGGCTGTTTAAAAGAAAGAGTAGTTATTCGGGCAATAATTTATTAAGTATTTAATTGCCAAGCACAAATACCAGCTTAACAGTATGGTTGGTTGTCAAGCAGGGTTACTTAGGGATTTTAACTGACAGTTGCCATGCATGGTTGCCAAGAACATATAATTTCCACTGGTTACCATGCATATTTAGTAGTGCAGTCAACAGAGATAGTGACATACTTTTTAGTGGATACCACATAAAAAATCGAGTTTCAAAATCTTGTCCATTTGCCATGTATAGTTATCACATTACACAACAGTTAGTTTGTTGTGCATAACAACCAAAACTGACATACAGTGTTGCTAGGGAGAAAGAAAAAAAGATTGATGCATGTGACAGTTGACTAGAGATATGTATGATTATAGAGTTTACAATGAGTGTTGTTCATGAACTTACTAACTTTATATGAACGTGTAATATAGTCTAACAGTATACTTGGTATATCCCATACTGTAACCGTAACCTTTCATTAAGTTATAATTGCGTAATGTACCCATCTATCGAATGCCAAACTACATATGGAATGATACTGCATGAATTTTTAATACTGTACAATATTAACCAAACTGTAAATATATAGCCTGTCAACTTGTTACTTTGTAATTTAGTTTTCATTTCTATGTGAAAATACAAAAAGTAATATATTTTATTTTTCATACCTGGTAATGTACAATGCCCATTTATTACATGTCTGTGGGTGAAAGATCAGGCTTCCTCATTGAAAGATAATTCATTACTAGTTAATATTATTAACTAACTCGAAACACAAAATAACACAAAAACATCATTTATCAGAAATGTATAAAAAGCGAAGTTTAATATCATACACAAACTGATTTAAAATGTAATAAATAGATAATTTAACTGCTGGGTTTGATGTTCACGAAATCATTCATGCGATGGTAGGCGTGTTTTGTTTTTTCACTCACTTGTATTCACAATTTGTGAAAAAGACCCCTACTATCTTGTTAAGTATTTCTTTATAATTGAACCCACTACTTCAATAATCGCTATGTATTTGTTTTTATGGTAGTTCTTCTATCTGAATATCCATACTTCTGTTGACGGTAAATGATACCTCTGGTCCGTTAAGTGTCACTCCTTATTACCACTGTTTCTGTTCATAAAAAAATAGATTCTATATAGGTTATGCAACATTCACCATACTGTGCCACAAAACCCCTTCTGTAATATCACAGTAACATGTTGAACAAAATGTGCGTGGACAGCATATGGAATGTTTTTGAAAATTTGCAAAAGAAACATTGGCATAACCCATGTAGAAAACATTTAATTAAGTAATAAAAAATGCCTTTAGAAAATTCAGGGGGAAAAGCAACAGCATAGCACATATATATAAAATAGAAAATGCAGGGGGAAAAGCAACAGCATAGCACATATATATAAAATGCATTTAGCAAATCCACACAAAAAACTGGCATAATGCATAAATTATCGTCAACGGTATATGCTTAAGTGTAATCAGATTTCTGTTCATATTCATGTTTTCACATTATCTGTTAAATTACAGCCCACGATTATGAGATAGCTAGAGACAAGGTCGCTCTACTAGAAATACTCGGTAATGGTCAGTTTGGGGATGTACATAAAGGAATATACAGAGAAAAGGTGAGCAATATCTGCACATTTATATCTGTAGTGATATCTATGCAAGTGCTTGTAATATCCAAAATAGCCAATGGCCACTGAAGATTAAGAACTCATCTTAAAAAGAAGTGTGTTTTTGATCAGTAGAGCTCATGCCGTGGTGCGGCGTCCGTCCGTCTGTCCATCTTGTGACGACTACTAATCTGAAATTTCACAGAAATGTTGCTCTTGATATCTAGTTGATCCTAGCATAAATTCAGGTAGGCCGGAAATTCAAGATGGCCGCCAGGGCTAAAAGGTTTTAAAAATGCGATTTTGTGGCGACTAATTCTCAAAAACCATAAGTGGTATTGATTTGGAATCTTTACCAAAATGACTGGCATGACAAGTAGTTGGTCCTAACCAAAGTTTATTTTGATTGGATGTCAAACATGGCTGCCAGCGGCAATATTTGTTTACATAGAGTAATATAGGAAAAATTGTGGCGACTACTCTGATGAAAATACTTGACGGATTTTTATGAAACTTGACAGAAATATTGCTCTTGGTGTCTAGATGATCCTAGCAAAAATTCAGGTAGCTGCCACAGCTAAAAATAGATTTTTAAAAAACAAGTTTGTAGCGACTACAAGTGATATTGATATGGGACTTTTTCTAAAATGATCAGCATGACATGATGTTGGTCCTTGTCAAAAATCGTTTTGATTCGACATTAAACCTCGCCGCCAGTGGCCATCTTTGTTTACATAGAGTTATATAGTAGAAACGTATAGCGACTACTCCTCTGAAACTACTTGACAGGTTTTTATGAAACTTCACAGGAATGCTGATCTATCAAAACCTATCAGTATAGAGCTTCAAGGTCATTGACCTATTGTTGAAATTTTTATTCTTCTTTGTCTCCTAAGCTTTAACTGATAGATTGTTAAAAGACATAATCATCCTTTCATGATCAGCCATACAAACCGTCAAAAATGTGTCAGTTTTATTTCAATGCATTTGTCACTGAAACTGTTGAACATAATGAAAAGCGATAGAAATGGCTAACGTGTTAATCAAAATGTGTGACCATAAAATGGCTGATATACTGACGGTCACACAATCTTAAAGTTCCTGATCAAATTATTTGACAAAATACTGCATTTTTGTATGCAGCACCATTTGTAGGACACCAAAATGTTAGTACTGTAAAGTACTGTTTATATTTAGCCTTCCATCTGCATTTATGTCTGTATTCCACCATATTGCCTTATAGGATGGAGCTGAAGTTTCTGTGGCAGTGAAAACTTGTAAAGAGGACAATGAGGAGTCTATGACAGAAAAGTTCCTCGAGGAAGCGTGTAAGTAGGATGACTTTATACCAGGCTAATACAACGTCATATCGGGACTTCATACCTGTACATATCAGTACAATCAAACCTGCGCTCAAAAGACCACCTCTATACAGAGACCAACTGTTTTAAAAGATCATCCTTTCAGTTTGCGAGTGTATTCTTTAAAGTTAAAATACACCTGTATTATATGACCACCTGTTTTAAGAGACCCACTTATATCTTCTCTTTAAAGGTTTCTTAATACAGGTTTTATTGTATTTTATTCATGAACATAACAGCATGTCCGTGGCCGGGATGGTAAAGACACAGCTTCTAAAACGTTTTTACCTCTCACCGCTTCGGGGTTCGAATCCCACTATGAGCTCAACTCGTCAAGTGAGAAAATGTTGATTCTTACATATGGCGGGAGGTATACAATACTGGTTTTACCCAGGGAAAATGGGGGGTGATCTGTCTGTACCACAAAAAAATCAACCGTCATATATGGCCTAACATGTGCCAAAAATGATGGAAAACACCATTCAAACACATGTATCAGGACTGCTGCAGTATGTTAATATAAGCTATACATTTGTTCCAGTGACAAAGATTTACTTAGTCATAATAAGCTTGATCGTATAATACTCACCCCATGTCACTGTCTATCCACAGACATCATGCAGCAATTTGACCACCCACACATCGTCAAGTTGATAGGTATCTGTTCCGAGGCACGGCCAGTCTGGATCATCATGGAGCTTGCACGGCACGGAGAGGTGGGTAATATGTTGATAAAGCCAGCAGCAGTTCTTTTGAGGTCTTTTATTTTGAGATGGTTAATAACATAATTGTAATAAAAATTAAGCATAAAACAACTAAACATGATCTCTATATTTTAAAAAAACACGGAAAAACGAGAGTTATACTTGAGACCGGACAGCTGTAGCCAATTTCAAATTTGAAAAAACACCCTCAATTATTTTATTGAGTGGTTGGGGGTGGTCATAAATACTAAACCTTCTAGGTCACGCAAAAAATTACATGTCGGGATAATGTGAGAACGTCAGACGCATATGCAACTTATTGACATACAAACATTATTTTCCCATTGTTATAGTACCAACAATAATGTGCCTTTGGAGGCTGGTAATGATAAATAAGTGCAAGAAAGGTAAATATTGTCAGTGTATAAAATCTTTCAGATTGCAGAATAGCGATTTTATTTTGAGGTACATCAAATGCAGGTGCAGTTACCTCCACTTGTTTTTAATAAAAATTAAGTTTATTCAAAATTAGATTCTATTTTTCAACAGAAAGTATTGTGGGTTTAAATATTTACATGTGTTGAATGGATTGGAAACTAGTGAGTCTTGGTCATGCAAGTGATTAACATTTCAATATAAACGTTTGCGATATAATAACATGATTTAACGATAAATTACAGATGCGAGCATATCTACAAAACAACAAACATCGACTAGATCTGACAGCCCTCATTATGTATGCATACCAACTTAGCACAGCTCTCTCATATCTTGAAAGTAAAAAGTTTGTACACAGGTAAGTCATCGCATTTACGTGCAGTACCCTCGTGCATACTCATGTTAACTGTGCATGCCTATTTAAATTTAACTATAATCTGCAGATGTTACAATAACACAGAAAAGACATTCCTAAATTACACGTACTCCTATAAACAACAGTTACTAACATAATTTGTTAGAATTAAAAAATAAAGTAAATCCATTTTTATATATTACATTAACCTAATTTATAGCTTATAAAGTTAAAAAGCAATGTTTAGAAAATATAATCATCTAACATGTATGTATGTGTGTGTCATATACCTGAATTAACAAGTGAATGCTTGTATATTACAGAGATATAGCAGCAAGAAATGTGTTAGTGTCGGCCCATGACTGCGTTAAATTGGGAGACTTTGGTCTCTCCAGATGGGTGGAAGAACAAAGCTACTACAAAGGTACACACCAGTATTGTGTTGAATGTGCCTCTTATCAGGTACAGTCTCTAGCTAGGTATTATCCACACCAGTATTGTGTTGAATGTGCCTCTTGTCAGGTACAGTCTCTAGCTAGGTATTATCCACACCAGTATTGTGTTGAATGTGCCTCTTGTCAGGTATTATCCACACCAGTATTGTGTTGAATGTGCCTCTTATCAGGTACAGTCTCTAGCTAGGTATTATCCACACCAGTATTGTGTTGAATGTGCCTCTTGTCAGGTACAGTCTCTAGCTAGGTATTATACACACCAGTATTGTGTTGAATGTGCCTCTTGTCAGGTACAGTCTCTAGCTAGGTATTATCCACACCAGTATTGTGTTGAATGTGCCTTTTGTCAGGTACAGTCTCTAGCTAGGTATTATCCACACCAGTATTGTGTTGAATGTGCCTCTTGTCAGGTACAGTCTCTAGCTAGGTATTATACACACCAGTATTGTGTTGAATGTGCCTCTTGTCAGGTACAGTCTCTAGCTAGGTATTATCCACACCAGTATTGTGTTGAATGTGCCTCTTATCAGGTACAGTCTCTAGCTAGGTATTATACACACCAGTATTGTGTTGAATGTGCCTCATGTCAGGTACAGTCTCTAGCTAGGTATTATACACACCAGTATTGTGTTGAATGTGCCTCTTATCAGGTGCAGTCTCTAGCTAGGTATTATACACACCAGTATTGTGTTGAATGTGCCTCTTGTCAGGTACAGTCTCTAGCTAGGTATTATCCACACCAGTATTGTGTTGAATGTGCCTCTTATCAGGTACAGTCTCTAGCTAGGTATTATACACACCAGTATTGTGTTGAATGTGCCTCTTATCAGGTACAGTCTCTAGCTAGGTATTATCCACACCAGTATTGTGTTGAATGTGCCTCTTGTCAGGTACTGTCTCTAGCTAGGTAGTATCCACACCAGTATTGTGTTGAATGTGCCTCTTGTCAGGTACAGTCTCTAGCTAGGTAGTATACACACCAGTATTGTGTTGAATGTGCCTCTTATCAGGTACAGTCTCTAGCTAGGTATTATCCACACCAGTATTGTGTTGAATGTGCCTCTTATCAGGTACAGTCTCTAGCTAGGTATTATACACACCAGTATTGTGTTGAATGTGCCTCTTGTCAGGTACAGTCTCTAGCTAGGTATTATCCACACCAGTATTGTGTTGAATGTGCCTCTTATCAGGTACAGTCTCTAGCTAGGTATTATACACACCAGTATTGTGTTGAATGTGCCTCTTATCAGGTACAGTCTCTAGCTAGGTATTATACACACCAGTATTGTGTTTATGTGCCTCTTGTCAGGTACAGTCTCTAGCTAGGTATTATCCACACCAGTATTGTGTTGAATGTGCCTCTTATCAGGTACAGTCTCTAGCTAGGTATTATACACACCAGTATTGTGTTGAATGTGCCTCTTATCAGGTACAGTCTCTAGCTAGGTATTATCCACAGTACTGTTCTCATGTTTTTTTATGCTCGACTCCTCCAACGTTTTTCATCTGATTTTCATGAAACTCCACAGGAAGTATCAGTATGATGTCTCATAGTGCATATTGTCAGGACGTTTCGGTTGAATGATTTCAGTTCATGTATTTAGGGCCCACTTGTGTTGAAGACCAATTTTGCTTTTCCCTAGTGATCTCTTTTAAAATACAGGTTTGACTGAATAGTTTGTATGCATTGTAATAGCAGTATTATTCCTTCCTTTCCAGCATCCAAAGGCAAGCTACCCATCAAATGGATGGCACCAGAGTCGATCAATTTCCGTCGGTTCACATCGGCCAGTGATGTATGGATGTTTGGTAGGTCCAGCTTACTTCCCCATTCAAGCTATTCACCCAACAGTTTTAAATGTATAGGAGTAAAAATATGCAGTGATTTATACAAACTATTCTGCAGTTTTTCTGAAATGAATTTATTAGCAAAATAAATAGATTCTAATACATAATATAATATGATTAAATCAAAATCCTTTTATATTGACTTCATTATAAAGTATGTTGCCTGCTCTTGTTGTCCGTTTTCGTGGAATTTGTAAATTCTTAAGGGTCAGCCATATGGGAAGTTGTGACATTCCCTGAAACACAGGAACAGGAACGAATGACACATGTTTTAAGAACACCCATTTGTTGTATGAAAAAATGTCGACAATATATATTAATAAAACATGTACAACTATCCACAGGTGTGTGTATCTGGGAGATTCTTATGTTCGGTATCAAGCCATTCCAGGGGGTGAAGAACAATGATGTTATAGGCAAGATTGAGGCTGGGGAGAGGCTACCCCTGCCCCCGGGATGCCCCCCATCCCTCTACAACCTTATGTGTGTCTGCTGGTCATACGAACCTTCAAAACGACCCTCGTTTGCTGATCTCAAGACTTGGTTATAGTAAGTTATACTTCTTTATTCGCAGTACATATTAGTTGTCATTATTATATTTCAAAATCTTAAGAGAGATTATGCAAATTCATCATGAGATGCATGAGGAATAAGGAAATATCACCCACCCTCGTGGTTAGCATTTTACTGAGCGGTGAGGCTTCATTCGGTCAGCCTTTTAACCACCCTGAGTGTCAGATTTCCTTATTCCACATGGGTACTCATGATGGATTGTAGCATTTGCCAGTTTTTAGCTCTACTGATCAGAGATCAGCAGAGCTTATGCCGTGGTGCGGAGTCCGTCGTCCGTCTGCCGTCCGTCTGTCTGTAAACTTTTTTTTGTAGCGACTTCTTCTCTGAAACTACTGAATGGATTTTCATGAAACTTTACAGAAATGTTGCCCATGAAGTCTAGTTGATCCTAGCAAAAATTCATGTTGATGTGAAATCCAAGATGGCCGCCAGATCTAAAAATAGGTTTTTAAAAAACAAGTTTGTAGCGACTTCTTCATGAAAACTATAAGTGATATTGAAATGGGACTTTTTCTAAAATGATCAGCATGACATGATGTTGGTCCTTGTCGAAAATCGTTTTGATTCGACGTTAAACATGGCTGCCAGCGGCCATCTTTGTTTACATAGAGTTATATAATGAAAACTTGTAGCAACTACTCCTCTGAAACTACCCGACGGATTTTCATGAAACTTCACAGGAATGTTGCTCTTGATGTCTAATTGATCCTAGCAAAATTTCAGGTCGGCCGGTAATTCAAGATGGCCGCCACGGCTAAAAATACATTTTCAAAATACAAGTTTGTAGCGACTACTTCTTGAAAACTATAAGTGATATTGATATGGGACTTTTACTAAAATGATCAGCATGACATGATGTTGGTCCTTGTCAAAAATCGTTTTGATTCAACGTTAAACATGGCTGCCAGAGGCCATCTTTGTTTACATACAGTTATATAGTAAAAACTTGTAGCGACTACTTCTTTGAAACTACTTGACAGATTTTCATGAAACTTTACAGGAATATTGCTTTTAATGTCTAATTGATCCTAGCAAAATTTCAGATCGGCCAGAAATTCAAGATGGCCGCCACAGCTAAAAATAGATTTTTAAAAAAGAAGTTTGTAGCGACTACGTCTTGAAAACTATAAGTGATATTGATATGGGACTTTTTGTAAAATGATCAGCATGACATGATGGTTATCAGAGTCAAACATTATTTTGATTCGACGTTAAACATGGCTGTCAGCGGCCATCTTTGTTTACATAGAGTTATATAATGAAAACTTATAGCGACTATTCCTGTGAAACTACTTGACGGATTTTCATGAAACTTCACAGGAATGTTGCTCTTGATGTCTAATTGATCCTAGCAAAATTTCAGGTCGGCCCGAAATTCAAGATGGCCGCCACGGTTAAAAATATTTTTTCAAAAAACAAGTCTGTAGCGACTACTTCCTGAAATCAAAATCAATCAGTAGAGCTTCAAGGTCATTGACCTCTTGTTTAGATTTGTAGTGAATTACCAATAAAAAAAATGAAAATGTCATTTGCACATGAAAGACAGAAAAATACTATTTTTAAGCAAATAATTATTAAGCAAACATTTAGTGATAAGCAGCGAAAAATAAGACTGACTCCTAACATTGTTCCACAGTTGCATAATTTATTTGCTGACCCTCAGACACTATGTTTTTACAGTGAGCTCTACGACGATGAGAGATACAGACAAGAAGAAGAAATGCAGAGGGACAACAGGCGGGTCATATCATGGGGTAAGTGGGGTCCCATCCTCTTGGTCTGTCACACTTTTGTTTTGCTGTTTTCACAGTTGATGGATCTCGACCAATTTTGTTATTCATAATTATGTGCCTTTTGATTTTACGGTAACTAGATCAAATGTCAAGGTCAATGTTGCTAAAACCGACTTTTGTCATTACCTGTGCAATATCTGCCTGTATAGTTGTGGATGGTTAACATGTTTCTCTACATTCAAGAATTTCACTTTTGTTAAGGGTAGAGGTCAAAGATGCTAAATAGCAATATTTTCCGTGAAGTGCAATTCTGCAAAACTTCGTGTACATGTAAAGGTCAAGGTCATAATAACACTTATGAAAAGAATTTTAATAGAATATTACCGCATCTAGATCTATGTCAACTAACTATCCTTTTCACTGCAGGTTCAAATGGTTCAGAAGAGGAGCAGGCCCCACCTCCAAAGCCCGCGCGACCTCAGTACCCCAGTATTTCCCCGTCAAACTCAAACAGAAATCTCAACCTAAACACCTCGAGTCCGTACAGTGTCGCATCACCGCCCAGCCAATGGGGCAGCTCATCCAACCTTCCCGTGGGTCAGAGCACGCCATACGGGCCCAGCCCACAACAGCCCTACAAGGGCGGGGGAATGAGTGGCCAACCCGGGGGAGCTCCTCCTTTACCCCGGGAGATAGACTTATCTCACTATTTTCCATCATCTACGGGTTACACGGCTGTAAGTCAAGTGTCAGCAGCATACAATCCCCCCAATATGGGCCAGGCTCAAAATAGTAAGGCATCTGGGCTGGGTGCCCCACGGGGAGGCACATTTCCAGGGCGGGAAATCACGAGGACACCGCACGAGTTGTCCGAGATGGTTGGCAATGGTACAGCCCACACCAGAGGGTTACATTCAAACAGACAGCTATACCAGGACCAGGTAAATAGCATATAAGATACAATGTGAGGGCTGACGCAAAACTATTGCATCTTCTGCTTTATTTATTTATAGTTACAGTAGTTTTGTGCTCATCCCTCAAATTATTATAATGGCAGTTTATACTCAATTTCATCCATTTGCCATTTGATGCATTGTTTTTATGCCTCCTCCACCGAATGGTGAGGGGGCCTATAGCGTTAGCCATGTCCATCTGTCCGTCTTCCCGTCCGTCCCAAAAGTTTGTGTGTCTATATCCTCCCACACTTTTCAAGATGTGCATATAGTTTCGGCATCCGAGTTATGGTGCCTTTTTAGTCAAATTTTACGTTAAAATATCGTATTTCAACCGATTGCTTTGAAATTTTACAGGATGCTTACCTATGATGTCAAGATGTGCATATTGTTTCGGCGTCAAAATTGACCTAGTATTACCGGACCTAAGGCCCTTTTTTTCGTAAAATTTTACGTTAAAATATCTTGTGTGTCTATCTCCTCTCACAGTTTTCCTCCGTTTTTTTTCAAACTTTACAGGATGTTTATCTATGATATCAAAATGTGCATGTCGATTCGCCGTCAAAATCGTCCCAGTATTACCAGAGTTACGGCCACTTTTTTGTCAAAATTTCACGTTTTACACTGATTGTTTTCAGTGTGGGGTCTGTGTCCCATGGACACATTTCTAGTTTTCTTCAACATGGGTATTTAAGTTATTGTATTGCTCAACTTGCTCAATAAGGTTAATGTCTTCGTTTATATGGACAGTCACAAAGGCTGTTCCCAACTATAATGTGCGAAACATCTTTGACTCGAGAAAATAACAATCTTACACTCTTAAATTTAAGCCAGTACAATTCTGTTTTGTTGCGTAATCACAGATTGCAGAGTTTCGTGACCCACTGCCATCGGTGGACCTGGAACCAGAAGAGATAGAGGAGAGGTTGCGCCGGCAGCAAGCCGAGTCAGAGAAGGATGCTGAATGGCTCATTACAGAAGAGAGAAATCTGGTATGTGGCAAATATTTCTGAAATATTTTGCTAAAAATCTAAACATTTTAAATAATTATAACTATTCCCACCGTGGTATTAAAAGTAATTCTGTAGTGAATATTTAACAAAATTGTTTGTTACTTATACTTCAGGGATAACTATGGGGTCGATCCCTGGCCAGATCACCATTTTTAGCTCTACTGATCAGAGATCAGCAGAGCTTATGCCGTGGTGCGGCGTCCGTCGTCCGTCCGTCCGTCCGTCCGTCCGTCTGTCTGTCCGTAAACTTTTATTTGTAGCGACTTCACAGCTGAAACTACTGGATGGATATTCATGAAACTTTACAGAAATGTTGCCCATAAAGTCTAGTTGATCCTAGCAAAAATTCATGTTGATGTGAAATCCAAGATGGCCGCCAAAGCTAAAAATAGAGTTTTAAAATACAAGTTTGTAGCGACTTCTTCTTGAAAACTATAAGTGATATTGATATGGGACTTTTCCTAAAATGATCAGCATGACATGATGTTGATCCTAGTCAAAAATCGTTTTGATTCAACGTTAAACATGGCTGCCAGCGGCCATCTTTGTTTACATAGAGTTATATACTAAAAACTTGTAGCGACTACTTCTCTGAAACTACTTGGCGGATTGTCATGAAACTTTACAGGAATGTTGCTCTTGATGTCTAATTGATCCTAGAAAAATTTCAGGTCGGCCGGAAATTCAAGATGGCCGTCACAGCTAAAAATAGATTTTTAAAAAATAAGTTTGTAGCGACTACTTCTTGAAAACTATAAGTGATATTGATATGGGACTTTTTCTAAAATGATCAGCATTACATGATGTTGATCCTAGTCAAAAATCGTTTTGATTCAACGTTAAACATGGCTGCCAGCGGCCATCTTTGTTTACATAGTTATATAGTAAAAACTTGTAGCGACTACTCCTCTGAAACTACTTGGCGGATTGTCATGAAACTTTACAGGAATGTTGCTCTGGATGTCTAATTGATCCTATCAAAATTTCAGGTCGGCCGGAAATTCAAGATGGCCGTCACAGCTAAAAATAGATTTTTAAAAAATAAGTTTGTAGCGACTACTTCTTGAAAACTATAAGTGATATTGATATGGGACTTTTTCTAAAATGATCAGCATGACATGATGTAGATCCTTGTGGAAAATTATTTTGATTCGACGTTAAACATGGCTGCCAGTGGCCATCTTTGGTTACATAGAGTTATATAGTAAAAAGTTGTAGCGACTACTCCTCTGAAACTATTTGACGGATGTTCATGAAACTTCACAGGAATGTTGCTCTTGATGTCTAGTTGATCCTAGAAAAATTTCAGGTCGGCCGGAAATTCAAGATGGCCGCCACAGCTAAAAATAGATTTAAAATAAATAAGTTTGTAGCGACTACTTCTTCAAAACAATAAGAGATATTGATATGGGACTTTTTCTAAAATGATCAGTATGACATGATGTTGGTCCTTGTCGAAAATCGTTTTTATTTGACCTTAAACATGGCTGCTTTGTTTACATAGAGTTATATAATGAAAACTTGTAGCGACTACTTCTTTGAAACTACCTGACGGATTTTCATGAAACTTCACAGGAATGTTGCTCTTAATGTCTTATTGATCTTAGCAAAATTTCAGGTCGGCCGGAAATTCAAGAAGGCCGCCACGGTTAAAAATAGATTTTCAAAAAACAAGTCTAGCGACTACTTCCTGAAATCAAAATCAATCAGTAGAGCTTCAAGGTCATTGACCTCTTGTTTTATTATAAAAATGGTACTAGTAGCTTATTGCTACATGTAATGGTTTGTCATTCAGCATATAATGCGTAGTCTAGAACTGGTCTACACAGTGTCGGTATAATGTGACTGGGTCGCGTATTATATCCAGTGTCTATGGTGTGGTATTTCAGAGTGGCCAGCAGCTCTATACAAATGAGTTTTGAGCTTACTGCTACAAGTAGACACATGCTATGGTTGAAAGATTGTTAAAAGTGGTTTTAAGCCCCATTCATACATATATACATATATATATATATTTTACGTAGTTGTTAAAGAGACACACTGGACACTTCATAGTCGACCTAATTTGAAAATTTAATTAAAAAATAATATCAGATTGGTAGCTAGTGGATAGTAAGCATGGCATTGAATCAGTAATTCAGGGGACTAACTGCTACAGTTTTAACATGTGTCCCTTAAAAAGTATGTCTACATATTTTGAGAATACACGTACATTATATTTTATATGTTCTATTCCCTCATTTGTTTACAGAAGCGTGATCTGCCTGGTCAACATCAACCACCATTCAATAACCCATTACATATAACAGAAGAAGGTGATAATATACGTGAGAACTCCCCGCCTAACACGCTAGTTCAAACAGAAGTACGACCAACCGTTACACGGACCGCATCTAGAACATCTACTGCAAGTATGTTCAACTTTTCATATGTACTCCTCAAAATAATTTAAGGACCATGTTTTGATTTGTGTAATTTTTTAAAGGGACACCTGGCAATCTTGATTTTTTAAAAACTAGTGGCGTCCTGTTAGTTTTTCTACATAATTTGCATTTGTTCAATCATTAATGTTAATTATAAAAGTTGTATTAAGCCAATTTTTTTGGCATATTATTAATTTTTTATTTTATTGCACAATAAGACTAAATACTGCATACTTAAAATTTGATTTATTTAAATATAACCAGGGTAAAAGTAAAAATGCTATAAATCGAGACACCCATTTCAAATACTTCAAGATTGCCATGTGTCCCTTTAAAGTGCTGTTATTGAGCGAGTTACTGTCTTTTCGTAATTTTTAAGTTTATTTGTATTCTTTACAATTGACCCCGTGTGTTCCAGGGGCCCCGTTTGGTTCCGGGGCAAAGAATAGGGCCACTGCAGATCCTGTTGGATTAGTAGGCAGAGGGTTAGAACCCCTCCAAATTCATGTTTTTTTTCATCATTTTTTGTTCATGCTCATTAAAGGTCTTCATCATGACCCCTGCATTATTTCAGGTGCCATCTCGCTCAAATCACTAGAGCAGTGGCAGAAAACACAAAAACGTGGCTCCAGCGTAAATGGAGTGTCTACAACAGAATTTGCAGCACCTCTGCAGTTCTGCAGGTGAGAAGGGCCCATTCTCCATATTTTATCTCGATGTACATGGAGGATGAGCCTGGCATGTTCATTCCTGTTAGGCGCCATATAACCTTTCATGTGTTGGTGCGCCTTAAACCCAAATTCAATTAAATTATTTTACAATTGGTATCAATAATAGTTAAAGATCAAGTAATTATTACCGTTTTATTTTGTGGTCCTTAATTATTTTGAGGAGTATATTACACATCCAAACAAATATAATTGTATATGGTTGCTGCTTTGCAAAGAGAATATTATATAAATATCACATTCATGAGAGGGTGATAGTAAGAATGTGATATTTATTTTATTATACCGAAATCCCCTCTGGCAAAAATAAGGAAACAGGACATGTGCAGTAAAGCAGTCTATTTGCCGGATTTTTTTTTGAAAACAACTTTTTTCAAAAAGTTGCTATGTAAGTTATATTGTTGGATTGGAAATGACGTAACTAAGAAAATGAGTGGTAGTTTATTGAAATCGGTCCAGTACTTTTGAAGTTATGATGAGTTAAAAATAGCATTTTCACCATATTGAGCCGATGACATCACCGAAACAGCGCGCATCAAATCTGCGCATGTGATAATCTTTTTACTATCACCCTGTACTATCACCCTCGTGTGAGATAGTAAGAAATTACACATTGTTGTGTATGGGGATTTAGCATGGGCATCTTATGTGAGGTATAATAATACAATTTAACTGTTCTGTGAGATCAGTAATGAACAGCATATCTCGTCTTGTCTTGAGGTAGTAGATGCCTCGGTAACTCGGGGGATAAAGCATTGGTAATGAACAGCATATCTTGTCTTGTCTTGAGGTAGTAGATGCCTCGGTAACTCGGGGGATAAAGCATTGGCTTTAGAGATACAGACCTCTGCACCACGTGGGTTCACTCCCTAGCAAAGACATCAATGGGAAACCTCATCCTCATCTCATCTTCCTCTGAGGTTGCTGTCCCCATATAACCTAATTCATTGTGTTAACAGGATGTAAAAAAACATTTTATTTCATTGTCGGGAGGTCAAGCTGTTCTTGTCAATGTGAACTATTATCAATTAAATATTTAAACACTGGGAAAATACTTTTATCACAAGCAATATTCATACATCCGGCAACTCTGCCCACCATTGTCCAAGCTCAATTTGGCCACAAAAACATTTACCATGTCCGGCAACTCTGTCCACCATTGTCCAAGCTCAATTTGGCCACAAACATTTACCATGTCCGTGAACTGTGTCCACCATTGTCCAAGCTCAATTTGGCCACAAACATTTACCATGTCCGTGAACTCTGTCCACCATTGTCCAAGCTCAATTTGGCCATAAACATTTACCATGTCCGTGAACTCTGCCCACCATTGTCCAATCTCAATTTGGCCACAAACATTTACCATGTCCATGAACTCTGTCCACCATTGTCCAAGCTCAATTTGGCCATAAACATTTACCATGTCCGTGAACTCTGCCCACCCTTGTCCAAGCTCATTTTGGCCACAAACATTTACCATGTCCGTGAATTACCATATCCGTGAACTCTGTCCAAGCTCAATTTGGCAACAAACATTTACCATGTCCGTGAACTCTGTCCACCATTGTCCAAGCTCAATTTGGCAACAAACATTTACCATGTCCATGAACTCTGTCCACCATTGTCCAAGCTCAATTTGGCAACAAACATTTACCATGTCCGTGAACTCTGTCCACCATTGTCCAAGCTCAATATGGCCACAACCACTTACCATGTCCGTGAACTCCGCCCACAAACTCATATTAGCCACAAACACCATGTGTTCCACTATAGTAGGTTTGTTTGTGGATAACATGTGCTTAATCTACAGGTGTAAATACCTGGCCTGGAATTCACCAACCATTCTTAAGAAAATTCTTAGACTTGGGCTCAAGTACGCCAATTACAATCACAAATATTTTTATAAGTTTACAGAATAAACTTTCATAACAAGCTGCTATGTAAAAATATGATGCATATTAATAAATAGCAACTTCTTATGATTGTTTATCTTTGAAGGTGATGGAAATATGTGTGAACGAATTTTCAGTACTTGAGCTCAAGTCTAAGAATAGTTTAAAGAATGGTTGGTGAATTCCAGGCCAGGTGTGATTTTAATTCTTCAAATGACATGGTTCGTTACAGGTTTGATAAATAGAACTGATCTATCCATTTGTTTTCAAGTACATACATATTTAAATTAGCTGTAAATTGCAGGATTGGATTTTATGATAATTACTTTTTTGTATTATGCCTGAATACTTCTGTATGTATTTACAGGCAGCAAAAGTAGCAGTAGTGACCATGACCTACCTCCCATGTCTAAACAGGTGAGTTGTATTGTCTAACAATTGTTTAGTGTAATAGTAAGATTATAATACCCTGCCAGTTTTGGCTCAGTTGTTGATTGTTTTAGTGAGTTTTGCTTATATTTAAGAATCCCAGTTTTTAAGTCTCATCAGAATAAATAGTTACAATAATATCGAATATTTTTAGATATGAACTTGCAGATGTAACTTTGAAATCTAAATTCTTGGTAATTATTTGTTCCCAAAAGCATACACTCAGTACATTTGAATTTCTAGAAATCTTCGTGCAAAATGTGACTGAAAGAAGTAGAGCAAATCTTATGCAATTGTTTATCGCCATATGCTAACCTTTGGGACAAAGATACTTGCGTACTAACATAAAATACAGTCTTGATTAGTATCAAAAAAAAAAAGCAGACTGAAAAATTCGAAAATCAAAAAATATTGCATTCTTAAATGTTCTGAGTATATAAATAAAATTCTTGAGACTAAAAAAGTCAATAGTAGGATGTTTCGCCATACTTTTACTTGCAATCCAGTCTGAGTCATCATCGACTCCAACGCTTGGTTATTGTTTGTACAAAATCATATAAATGAAATTCTTATGACTATAAATTGTAGGATGTTAAAACAAAGCACCTTATTTTTACTTGCAGTCTGAGTCGTCGACAACGCCAACACTGACCAAGGAGAGTCTGGATCGTACAGATGATAAGGTATACGACAGCACCACAAGCGTGGTCAGGTCAGTGATGGCGCTGTCACAGAAGGCACCCAACACCAGGGCAGACGAATTTGTGGATCTCGTAAAGGTAATGCATGTCATTTCCAAGGCAGCAACTTATTTTGTTGATTGTTTAGCGATGGTATGTTTCTACATAGTTGTAAATACAATTATATATATATTTACACTCTCGTTTTCACAAAGTGAAGTGTGCGCTATATAGGAATCACATTGTCTCGATTGTCCTGTCCCATTACACTTTTTGTTTTCCGTCGCGTCACATTGCGTAACACATTTTATTACTTGCATTCCTCAAACAGTTTTGAATGGGTTGTTCCCAAACTTCTATACACATAACAACTGATGACCTAATGTCCCTCTACATTACACATTGTTGACTGCGTAATTTATTACAAAATTATGGCCCTTTGTTTGACTTGGAATTTAAGCGGGGGTATTCATCTCCTTCAGTGATAGTTCTAGTTGGTTTATTCCTTAAGAATTTTATACAAGTATGAAGAAAAAATAGCTCTTATTAAAAACTTGGAGACATGCATTGCCATGACGGCTTACTTGTAATAAAAACAGTATAGATTGATTCGGTTTTTTAAGTGGACAAAAATCATGTTTTAATGAACATGTATCTCCTCTAGGCTGTTGGTTTGGAGTTGCGGGGATTACTGACCAGTGTTGATAATTATTCCAGAGACTTGCCACCACATTTGCAACGGGATGTAAGTAAAGTATTGCCGTTTGTTTTTTTCTTCTTTGCTATCCTAATTTTGCCTCTGTGTTTCTCTTTATACCTAAACTACAATTATTTAAACAGGTAATACTTAAAAATCAATCTACGTCCCAGACGACTCTGAATGTAAAATTTTCCCAATGCATTCACCAGGCTGGTGAACAAGTCACACGTGAAAATGTAAATGTTTTAAACGTGTGATGAATTGTTTTACAAATTGTTCGAAAAATACTGTATTGTAACCTAATGTCTCTTTTATTCAGTTATTACTATTGTTTTCCTGCAAACTCACAAAAAAAACTTTCATTATTGTTGACCTAATGATGTTTCCTTGTTCCAGGTTGGAATGGCTCAGAAAGTGTTGAGCACAGACATGGGAAATTTGATTAGTTCCATGAAGCTCTCCCAGCAGTACAGCAGCACGGCTCTCGACGGAGAATATCGCAAAAACATGCTGAAGGCCGCGCATGTGCTCGCCATGGATTCCAAAAACCTACTCGATGTTGTAGATAACTCTAGACTCAGTCTTATGTCTAATGGGATCAGATGATAATAGGAGAATCTTTGTGTGTCTGTCTGTGCATGTTCTTGTTTCCGTGTTCGGAAGTGAAATAATTGTGAAATTAAAAATGTAAATTTTTACAGGACGGGAGTGTGTGTATTGTGACTGATTGTGGACAAAACAATTAATGGCGTATATGTAAACAAAGTCATATCAAGGTGTCGGTAATCAGCTGTTGTCATTCACCTCCATCCTGCTGAATCAGGGTCAATGTGTTCATGTGGCAGTCCGGTATGGATTGTATGTTTCACATCTTATTGCAAATAAGAGTGGAAAAAACAACCAATACTGACTGCCTGGTTTTCGTTTTCGTTCATTGTTTATTGTGAGGAAAAAACATATTTTAAAAGCAAACCTGGCATGTTCAAAAACAAGGAAACTGCGTAAAGGTGGTAAGTTTTGCATATACCAAATTTATAAATGGTGTGTTTATAACTCATACACAATGTACATTTTTAATTTTTAAATTTATTTTCTGGCAGGTGTGAATGAAATTCAGCCGACATTATCAAAAGTTAATCCGGCTGTAGCCTACATGCCACATTTATTTTTTTACTCTTAAAAACTTTTTAAAAAAGTAGAATATTTTTGTTTTATTGAAAACTGTATCAAATGTTTTAGTTGTTTGAAAGTGGTTATACAGCATCGTTACTCATATTTCTAGGGCATATTTCTCAGCATTGTTTATGGATGACAGTATACAGTATACTCAAGATGGTTAATGTACGGGATTTGTATGCTCGTCATTCCAGATATATTCATCATGACGTATGTGTGTAACCTTCAGTCTTTCAGTTTTTTCACGACTCCATTGGCTTGTGGTATATCATTTTGCTAATTTAAAGAGGCGCATGGCAACCTTGAAGTATTTTAATAAATCAGCACCTCGATTTATTATTCTTGTATCATTTTGACTTTAAACCTGCTTGCATATAACTAAATAAAATGTTGTTTTTTTGTTTTTTTGAGAAATTAAGTTTTTTTGTATTCTACGATAAGGCTAAATCATAGTATTGGTTTAATGTAATAAACAACTAGTAATATGCGAAAATAATTTGCTTTGAACTCGTCTAATAATTATTATTGATTTGTAAATATGCAACATATGTAGAAAATCTATATAAAGGGGATGCCGCCAGTTTTAAAAATAAGATTGCCATGGGTCCCTTTAAAGTGTTGATATCGTAGAAAAACTATATAAAGGGGATGCTGCCAGTTTTAAAAACAAGAGCCCCGTGTGGTTCCCGGGGGCCCCGTTTGGTCACGGGGCAAAGAATAGGGAGGGGTAGGCAGAGGGGTAGAATCCCCCAAATTCATGTTCATTTCATCATTTATTGTTCATGTTCATTAAAGGTCTTTATCATGATCCCTGCATTGTTTCAGGTACCATCTCGCTCGCATGAAAAGAGCAGTGGCAGAAAAACAATAACATGGCTCCAGCGTAAATGGGAGTTTCTACGATAGAATTTGCAGCAACTCTGCAGTTCAGGGTGAGAAGGTTCTAGGCCCATTTTCCATATTTTATCTCGATGTACATGGAAGATGAGCCTGGCATGTTCATGCCTGTTAGGCGCCATATAAACTTTTCATGTGTTGGTGCACCTTAAAACCCCCAATTCAATTCAATTAAAAACAATATTGCCATGGGTCCCTTTAAAGGGTTGATATCATAGAAAAACTATATAAAGGGGATGCCGCGAGTTTTAGAAACAAATTTGCTATGGGTCCCTTTAAAGTGTTGATATTGAATACTCATTGTGCTTGAATAGTATATGAAATTGGTTCTATATACATATACATTGTCCAGTATAGTAGATATTTCTCCAGTAATATGGCCACAATACACCATGGTAAAGGAAGTAAACTCGCGGTATCCTATTAGTTTTTCTACTTAACGTAGTATGGCCACAATACACCATGGTAAAGGAAGTAAACTCGCGGTATCCTGTTAGTTTTTCTACTTATTTAAAGTATTAGAAAAGTTCTAAGCAAGTTTTTTTTATATTATTTTTTTTTTATTATATTGCACATATAAACATATGAATGATGAAAAAATAGGGAACTCTAAAAACTCTTAAAACAAATAATACGGGGTATTAATAAATGAAGTGCTAATTAAAATGCTTGATAAACACTTCAAGCTTGCTGTGTATCTCTTTAATATCTTGAAAGGTACTAAGTGCCTTTCCATTTGCACCTAGTGAAAATCTAAATATCTTAACCATCCCCATCATATAAATGTTTCAAGATAATCTGGCACAGATATTTAAGTGTGGACATCTTCATTGATGAAATTGTCTTGTTTTAAATGTTGTAATTGTTTTTGTACATGGAATTTTTAATTTGTTGGACCACTTTTTGTATAACTTCTATCATTCGTTGTTTATAAACATTTCCAAACCTCATGTATAATGTATATACAGATGTGTTCATCGCAATTTGTAAATAGTCAACGTCATTCAAAATTTCACTCTTTTTTTTCTTTTTTTTTTAAAGCACAAATGTCAGTTTTATAGGTTTTATTAAAGTATTTGTAAAATGTATGTTATTTATTCTTTTATTTAAAACAGCTTTGCACTAAAATTAATATGAATGTGGTTTTGATGTTTTAAAGGCACATATTCTACCCAGGTTAGTTCTGATCACCAGCATTTACAGCTAGTTAATAATATAAACACCATAGTCGCTATCCATATACAGTGTATAAACATTTATGTGAGGAAGCTATCCAGCTGGCTTGCTGAATGTCGGTGGTTCTACCCAGGTGCCCGCCCGTGGACGGATATTGCCCAGAGGGGAACCTGGGAGTCTTCTTCCACAAGTGGAAGCTGGAAAGTCGCCATATTACCTTGACTGTTGGTGCGACTATAAAATCTCATTCAGTTTAGTTTAGTGTCTAAACAGTTTGTAGACTGAGTTTTCACATCAGTGGTTAAAAAAAGGAGCAAGTACCGACTAACAGTCTATACTAAGACTTCAAAATACCAGGTTTGTTTACAAAATGGGAAAGAGGTAAATAATAATTATATGCAAAATTTAACAAATGCTAATACTCAGTTTATTGTATCTTTTACGTGTACTCGCTAATACACTGTATGTAGTCCATTTTTGGAAGAATGTTTGCAATATGAGTATCAATTTTGAAATAAAATGCAAATTCTCTCCCCACTAAAACTTGACAAATGGTGTCATTTTGAGAAGCTTAAGAAGACAGCAGCCTAATAATCGGGGTTTGATGAGACTATATTCCGATGTTAGTAATGCTGCACTGGATGAAGAAAAAGGGCATTAACCTTTACTTAACACAGTAGAAAAGAAGAAACACTCAGAAATTAAATCCATGCACACATATCCTGACCAGTTGCCCATATGGGATATATGTAATCTGATATTGTTACTCCTTCAAGTGTCGGGGCTGGCGTAAAAATACGCAGGAAACTTCTGATGGTAGGAGTAGGCTCCAAACAACCTATAATGTGTTGCATTCAGTTCTGAATACATTATTCATAAATCCGCCAGTGTGGTTATTGTTTGGTTCAATACAGGGTAGATACAATGCCCAATGGATATAGACTTGTTTACACCCTGGATAATGCTCAACAAAGCATTTATCAAAGTAAATCGGAGAATGAGAAAACATTTATTAGGACCTAATCTAGAGAAAATAGAAAATAAAAACAATTTTCCTAGTAATCGACTTCTTAATTGTTTTTACTTTATCTACATCAGTTGAATTAGAATTTTATAGTCGTGCCAAAACCTATGGTCATATGGCCACTTTCCAGCTTCCATTGGTAGAGGAAGACCCCAGGTCTTTCAATCACGACGTTTTGCTAGTTACCTACAACAAAATGCCAGCTTATCATCTACTACTGCCTTTAAGGGCTTTTATTGGCAGGTTATTATCTATTCATCTTGTATTATACAAAAATGAAAACATTAAGCTTAAAAAACTTTGGTTTATCAAAAACAGACGACTAATTATTCCTAAACGCAGTTCCTGTAAATTTAAATGGCACTGTTAAATTAGGTCTATTGTTACATTTAAATCCTGGATAGTTTGTTGCTCAACTCCATCTGTGTGTTTGTTGCTAGTCATGTGTCCACATATCCAGTGCTATATTTTATTTATTGCCTGAACTACATTCATGTGCATATGAAGACATTATTCCTTCAAAATAGAATCCGAATTCACTTTCATATGGGTCGTTTAAATGCTATACGTTAACTAAGCTATTCATATTATGTGTATTCATAAATGCAAACTGTTATTATAAAACATTAAAAAATGCAATATTAAAATGAATATGATATAACGTGTGTTTTCTGTTTTATTCATTACCCTATTAACTAACGAATTGTCACTATATTTAACACATGGCTGGTAATCAGTAGAGCTACCTGCGTGTGGAGGTATATGCAAATGTTCTCCATCGCCACTTCCGAGGTAGTTCCAGCGCCAAAAATACAGGTAAACAAGGTGGGTATGCTTTGCTATTTTTCGTTAATATACATGTATTATTTATTTGCCTCGATATGAAAAATCGGGGAATGCAGTTAAGTGTAATTAAGCTTCACACACAACTCAAAATTGTTCTCGAAAGATGCCCAATTTTACGCCAGGGACTTTTAGCCCGTTCAAACTTTGTAGTTTTTTCTCAACTAAATCGTCGCCACCAAGGTTTTTCCACATTTATTTGCCTATTTACGGAAGATATCGACATGAACACATCAAATATCAACCAATTGGTGTCGACAAAAAAATGACTCGGAGTGTGAGAGTATTTCTAGGGGAGAAATACACGATTTCTTAGAAGAGATAGCTCAAGTGCCAGAGAGATAGTTCCTATGCTATGGAGATAGCACCAATGACAACTGAGAATGTCATTTATTTACCACTGCATATACGACATTCTACGTGCATCCACTATATACTGGTTGCCTATATGATGCAGTCCTTTTCCATATACACTGATGTAAATATGTTTGTTGCTAACAGATTTTTAGCCGGATTGCGAAACAAATCCAGGATTATGATCTGGTGATGTCCGTCTGCATGTCCGTTCGTTCGTTTACGTGTTTTGATGTGTTGGTTAATGTTTTTGTTTTCATTTCTTAAAAAAATAATTGAAACTTGGCACTCTTGTGCATTATAACAACTCCCATTCGGTTTAGGTATACAATCACAATACACTTATATGAAAGAACCACAACTCCCATTCGCTTCAGGTATACAACCACAATACACTTATATGAAAGAACCACAACTCCCATTCGCTTTAGGTATACAACCACAATACATTGTTATATGAAAGAACCACAACTCCCATTCGCTTTAGGCATACAACCACAATACACTTATATGAAAGAACCACAACTCCCATTCGGTTTAGATATACAACCACAATACACTTATATGAAAGAACCATAACTCCCATTCAGTTCAGGTATACAACCACAATACACTTATATGAAAGAACCATAACTCCCATTCGTATAGGTATACAACCACAATACACTTATATGAAAGAACCATAACTCCCATTCAGTTTAGGTATACAACCACAATACACTTATATGAAAGAACCATAACTCCCATTCGCTTTAGGTATTCAACCACAATACATTGTTATATGAAAGAACCATAACTCCCTTTCGCTTTATGTATTTAACCACATTACATTGATATATGAAAGAACCACAACTCCCATTCGCTTTAGGTATACAACCACAATACAGTGTTATATTAAAGAACCATAACTCCCATTCGCTTTAGGTATACAACCACAATACACTGTTATATGAAAGAACCATAACTCCCATTCGCTTTAGGTATACAACCACAATACACTGTTATATGAAAGAACCATAACTCCCTTTTGCTTTAGGTATACAGTTATATGAAAGAACCGTATCTCCCTTTCGCTTTAGGTATACAACCACTAGCCTTACATTCAGCTATAGTATCTTAAGAGATATCTCCCAACTCTACCCGATTATTAAACAAGCGTGACAACTTGCTTATTTGCTGCAAACATGCTTCAGGACCGAGTAGCTCAGGTATATACACCAACGCCCGATAACAGTGATTGTCTTTGACAATTAGTCTTATATTGAAAATTGTCTAAAGTATAGCTATATAAATCCTTTGTATTTTACATTTAGGAAGAAAAAGCACAAAACACTTTAGGTATATGTAATTACACAAATTTGTTCTTTATTGTTTTTAGGGAATACAAACACAAATAATGAAGTCTGCATCCATGTTGTTAACATATTTACTACCTACAACTGTATCAGATGGGCCTCATCATCCAACACAAAGTTGAATAACACCATTTTCTCATGCAGTTACATGTCTAGCAGTAATTTTGTGTTACATTAGTAGATACATTATGGGTCAGCGGATAAAATACTGAAGGGACGGGACCAAAGAATTTGCATATACACCGACGCAAAATGAAAACTTTACACTTTATTTGTTTGAATATCTGTTTTGTTAGCATACATGTTGTTGTAAGTTTTACACATGATTATCACGATTTCATTGCAGATAACAATTATGCAATTGTTTCAAAATCGCCAGTCTATTCATGCGTCCAAGCATGAAAAACGTGTTCCTTACTTTGCACGTGCGCAGCAACAGGTGTTTCACTTACAGGTTTTACACCGACAAGTAATCATTTCCTGCTCAGCACTGATAATAAAAAGTTAATTTGTTTTTAAAAACTGTTGCATTTAGTGATGCCACGTCTTTCTGAAGATCAGAGAAACCAAGCTATTGGTATGCTCAGGGCGGGGTCATTTTGGCTGCTCCAGACAGACTATTCATAATCTTGTGAACCGGTACAACATTACTGGGTCTGTCAGAGATCGTGCAAGACCCGGTTGCGTACCATAATCTTGTGAGCCGGTACATCATTACTGGGTCTGTCAGAGATCGTGCAAGACCCGGTCACGTACGTGTGACGTTACGTACTGATCGCGTATCAAGTTGACTCACCTACGTTATCGTTTTTTACCAGCAACCATTACTGCTCGGCGTTACGGGGTTCCTATTCGTGCTTGTCGTCCATATACTGGACAGATTATCACACCTTGTCAGCGAGCTTCCAGACTGTTATGGGCACGACGTCATTTGCATTTCACGCGCAACCAGTGGCAATCGGTACTTTTCAGCGATGAGTCACGGTTTACTGTCAGCCATGCAGATGGCAGAATACGCATCTGTCGCCATAGAAATGAACGACTTGCAGATTGTTGTATTCGGGAGAGACAGATTTGGTGGTGGCAGTATGATGGTCTGGGGTGGGATAATGGGAAATCTGATCTGGTCATTATCCAAGGAAATGTCAATGCTCGACGTTACATCATTGTTTTAAACAACACAATACCATTCATGCAAAATAACGGACCTGGCACTTTCCAGCATGACAATGCAAGGCCTCACACGGCGCTTATAACCACACAGTTCCTTGCTCAAAATAACGTTAACGTCTTGCCTTGGCCCGCTTTATCCCCGGACGTAAACCCCATAGAACACATATGGGATGAATTGGGTCGGAGGGCCAGGTTCAATCATCAAATTGATACCATAAATGACCTCCAAAATGCACTTCTGTTAGAATGGCAAAGTATTCCAAACGCGCTCATACAACGTTACGTAAATTCAATGAGGCGACGTGTTCTGTAATGCATTCGTAAAAATGGAGGTCACACTGTTACTGATGCTTTTTATAACATCACTTAGCGCACTCAGTAATTTCGTTCCAAATGCTCTGTGATCATTTTCATTTTTCAGGAATTTTCATTTCGACCCCTCTCAACCCAATTGTTCATAAAAAATTATGCAATATCTGATTTTTATCCAATAAATTACACAAACACATCGATATGGCATTGAAGCTTCGATGACAAAAAAAAATAACCCCGAATATACATTTATCAACAAAATATATACTTTTGAAGTCTATGTAAAGTTTTCATTTTTGGGTCAGTATAGCAAGTAAGAGTTTCTCAAAAATGTATAGTTAGTAAATTAACAATTGCTTTTAGTTATAACTTTTCCTGAATAATTTGCAGAGGTATGTAAATTGTACGGAACTATCACAATACATGTATACACCTGTTTTAGCTCACATGAGCCGAAGGCCGTGGACAACATGGTGAGTGAGTATATTATTAGAGTAATATTACAGACACAAAACGGATAGAAAGTTGATGCAAACAATAGTTCGGGAACGCAAATTGTGTTTTAACCAAGAGTAAAGTGGAACGCAACAGTAAGAAATTACATCCTCAAAGTTTTCATTGGAACTATCTCTCTGGCACTGGAGCAACCTCTTATAAGAAATCGCGTATTTCTCCCCAGAAACGATCACCTTGTTATTTTGTCAACAGGCAATATACGGACACAAACGGGTTAAAATTTGATGTGTTCGGGTCAATATGTAGCGTAAATATGCAAACGTGAAAAAATCTCGGTGACGATGTCGAGAAAAAAATGCAAAGTTCAAACGGGCTAAAACTTCATGGCGTCAAATTAGGCATCTTTCGAGAACAATTATGGGTCGTGTGCGAAGCTTAAACTTAACTACACGGAACTGCATTCCCCAATTTTTCATATCAATGCAAAGAAAGAAAAATAACGAAGAAATAGCAAAGCATACCCACCTCGTTTATCTGTGTTTCAGGCGTTGGGAACACTTTTGCATGTATCTCCAAATGGAGGTAACTCCACGGATTACCAGCCATGTAACAGAACCGCTCTCTACCAGATGACATTTGCTCACAACACAGTGAGTTGTACTCACCATTAAGTGAACTGTCCTCACCAAACTGAACTGTACTCGCCACAGAGTGGATTGTACCCACCAGAGCTGTACTCACCACCTGACCTGATGTTGAAATGTGAACTACTGGTGGTAACTGCTAAAGCATAACCCACCCTGATGAAGGAAGGAAACTTGCCTTTGAGAGGAGAACCCTATTGGTTTTGGGGTCAGTATGTAAAAGGTCACAAAGACTCGATATGGAAATGCGCATTAGGTGCCATAACTCCATAAATATAACATCCATACTCACAAAAACTCAAACCTTCATTGATTTTGGGGTCAGTAGGTCAAAGATTGAGGTTACCATGGACTCCAGAACAACTCCGAAAGTAAAAGACTTGTGAAACTTAATAGGTACATTGCTATTGGCAGAGCCTTTTTACCTTTCATCCAGTTTTCCCCATATTTTGTACTTAATGTACCTCTAAAAACTTTCATTCTACGTTCATTTTCCCCCCAATTTAGCCCAAAAAGCCCCTTCCCCAAAACTGGTAAAAAGGCCTGATTGGTGAGGACCTTTTGGGGTCACTAGATCAAAAGGTCAAGGTCACCATGACTTCATATGGACATATACATACCAAACAATAACTCCAAAAGAATAACACTTACACTCATGAAACTTTACAGGCACATTTTCCTTAGTTGGGGAATAAGCTTTGGGGGTAAGAAGGTCAAGGTCACCATGACTGAATTCAACCAAACTTGCTTGGAAGTATCCATATCAGTCTAGTTCAGTGATCTGAACTCATCCTATATGTACTACCTTTCAGGAAGAAAACATCTGAGAAGTATTGCAATTGATTTTTTTCTTACAAGTAAAAGGAAATGAATTAAGCAAGTAATTTAAATATAGACATCTGTTTGGGGCGGGAGAGGCTGTGGGGTTGGGGATTTTTAATCATTCTGAACTCTAAATACTTGGTATGCAACATAAACTAAACACGCAAGTACAATTAAGGCTTTAATATTACCTTTCCTGAAACAAAGCAAACCTTCACTCTTTTATATATATTTTCTCTTTAATCATGTTCTCCTTAATCTTTTCTCAAAAATCTGACAACACACACAACAGTTACAGTTATTTCTAATTATGACTACAACAAGGCTTTGTTCGCAGACTGAGGGTACAAGGATAGGCCTCCTTTCATGTCTACCATTTTGTGAAGACAATGTGCAACGAATACTAGTATCTCAAAATATTTTATTTTTTGCATTACTTCAGGATAAAAAACCTCTTTAATGAAATATTTAACAGTTTATCAGTTCATCACACGACTAATTTATCCGTTAAGCCCATCATTAATGGTGGGCTGGTTCGATATGCTCTATGTCAACCAGCTGGAAATAGATGCCACAGTCACACTTCTTCTTCTCCCCGCTCATCAGTGGCATCCAGTTGATGTAACAATTGTCCTCCTCACCTGAAATATATCAATCAAGTGTCACTTCAAGATTTAATCCTCCACACCTGAAATATCGAGGGGTGAAAAAGAAACTCTTCCCATTGAACCCACGTTATAACGAGGAATGAACGCTAACTATTGTAACTATTATATCAAAGAACAACATATAATAGTTCTGCGACGAGCCCTCGATGTAGTCAATAATGAGATTTTCACCTGAAGTGCATTCAAATAATTGTTTAGCCTTTACCTTGCAAATAAATAGAGAATATCATGTTAGTGCCTGATCTCATGCAGTTTATCAGGTGAGGCTGAGAAAAAAATGAACCTGATAAACTGGATTAGATAAGGCACTTACATGATATTCTATTTATCATGTTGATCGTTTAAAATCATCTAATTTATCCTTTTTCCCATTTCTTTACATTCAAAAATACCCAGACGTCATCAAATATACCATGCCGTCATCAAAAGTGGTACTGACGTCATTAAAAGAGGTGCACCTGACGGGACAGGAAAGTAACTGCCGAGATAAGATTTTATCTCAGGCACCCTGTTTTTCAGCATAATAATACAGATCAACAAGATAAAATTGTATGACTGTCGCCTTTAAAGGCACTGCTGCCAAATAATGACAAAATTACACTATAAAACCACAGTTTATCCAAACACTATCAAGGTGCTCAGGTCATATAATAATGTATATGTCCCGATTGAAAGTATATGTTTATTCACGGTACTTAAAATACCCGAGATTGAATATGCATAAAATGAATTACGAGTTGCCAACTCTTAATTTGTAATAGACATTCCAGTTTTTGTGCGGCTGGTTAAAGACGTTAATATGGTGTCTACAGAGTTTGGATTATCAAATCTATGTAAGTTATATATATATCACATGATGTGCAATCCATATCTTCCTGCACAGGTTATCACCCACGATTTGTGCGGGATAATACCCGGAAGTAAGTGGTCAATAACCATTAACTGACGTCATTAACGTGCAGGCCGTTTTAGCATCAGTTTAAATTTCATTCCATTAAACTGGATGCAGGGGAAAGACGTTTGGTCAATTTTATCCAATTCATGGGAAAAAATGTGTCCACAAGCGCTCGAATCAGGTATGTTTTGCTTAATTACTTTCTGAATATTACACAAATTTTGTTCAAGTAAAGTGCACATCCTTCTATAGAATGAGTTCTTTCCTCTGTTGCAACTGGTATTTAGATTCATACAGTACGTTCTGAGATTAGCCCTTCCAATTGTTCAGAGTCATGTACACTTTCATTTCCAATACTTTAGGATTTATTGATTGATTGAATTGGATTTTATAGTCGCACCAACAGCTAAGGTCATATGGCGACTTTCCAGGTTCCATTGGTGGAGGAAGACCCCAGGTGCCCCTCCGGGCAATTTTCGTGCACGGGCGGGCACCTGGGTAGAACCACCGACGTTCCGCAAGCCAGCTGGATAGCTTCCTCACATAAAGATTCCTAGGCCCCTGAGGGATCGAACCGATTGATTGAATTGGATTTTATAGTCGCACCAACAGCTAAGGTCATATGGCGACTTTCCAGCTTCCATTGGTGGAGAAAAACCCCAGGTGCCCCTCCGGGCAATTTTCGTGCACGGGCGGGCACCTGGGTAGAACCACCGACGTTCCGCAAGCCAGCTGGATAGCTTCCTCACATAAAGATTCCTAGGCCCCTGAGGGATCGAACCGATTGATTGAATTGGATTTTATAGTCGCACCAACAGCTAAGGTCATATGGCGACTTTCCAGCTCCCATTGGTGGAGAAAGACCCCAGGTGCCCCTCCGGGCAATTTTCGTGCACGGGCGGACACCTGGGTAGAACCACCGACGTTCCGCAAGCCAGCTGGATAGCTTCCTCACATAAAGATTCCTAGGGGCCCCTGAGGGATCGAACCTACAGCGGTGAGGGGCACCAATACTTTAGGAGGACTAATCTATAAGAAAGTCATTATGAATCGAAGTACCTGTTTGCAATAGAGAAAAATGCCCACTTTGTAGGGGTATGCGCGCTTTATTAAAACAAGAAGTTAAATATAAAGTTATGAAGCAAAAACAAACCGAAATAGAGCGCTTTGTTAATAATAACATTTCAAAAATCGATAAAGGAACTTATAGAATAAAAAAAATTAGATTTTGCCCTTTTTTCAGTACTCTGTAATCAAATATATAACAACTCTTCACTTTCCATATCACACCTGATAGATCAGATCAATAATTATTTCAAAATAAACAATATAAATACAATATAAATACCTATCCTACGGACCCAGGGCTCAATCTACAGGGCGATTCGGGCGAAGAACGCGCCCGCGATCTCTTGACTTCGCCTTGGCAGCACATCAAAGCGAAGTTCAAGTCGCCGAAAAATTAAAAAAAAAAATAAAAAAATTTAAAAAGGTACAGTATAGTAATAAATCCATTATCATAGAAATTTGCATCAATATTTCAAGCTCATATTATAGAGTAAAAAGAATTAGTGTGCAGTACACTGTATTTACTGCACTGCGATATACATGGTGATGACTATTCAACCGTTGTCTACGTATACACGTCGCGTGAAGTCTCCCTAAATTCTCTCCACTTCTCCCTAAAATCACTTGAGGGAGAAGTGACTTCTCCCTAAATTCCTTGCCTAGATTGAGCCCTGGGACCTCTGTATTAATACTGAATTCTCGGGATGATATCAGGTGTGATATGGAAAAGGGAGTGATAATCTATACATATTACGTCGTCCTTAGGTTTAAAAACGGTATATATACGTCTGTTGTAAACTTTGCCTATTGATGACTTTAAATTTAATATACTATAATTCCGGGTAACAAAACATTTTTCCATTCCATAAATAGAGCTGGTAGTACTACACTCTAATTGGCATCTACTGTAACCAGTCTCGTCACCACCCACTATGGTGATTACATTCACTGTATAGTACCCTGTTTCAATGCTCGCAGGGGAAATGAAAAACAATTATGTAACAAGTCAAATGTAACAAGAGGGCCCTAAAGCGATCACCTGAGTACTGGCACATTATCGAACTTCTTCGAAATACAATCTGTGCAAGTTTGGTTAAGATTGTTCAAGAAATGTGGGCTCCGTTGTGCAGGGCCAAATGTGAACACAGGGTCACCATTTGAACAAACTTGGTAAAGGACCATAAGAGTATAGTAATTGCAAAATATTAAACCTCTGGCTCTTGCAGTGTCAGAGAAGAAGATTTTTTTCCAGTTTTTCCCTATACAAGCCTATGTAAAGCTGTGACCCCCGGGGCAGTGCCAAATGTGACCCCAGGATCACCATTTGAACAAAATTGGTAGAGGACCATGAGGTTATAGCAAATGCAAAATATTAAACCTATGGCTCTTGCAGTTTCAGAGATTTTTTTAAGTTTTTCCCTATACATGTCTATGTCAAACATGTGACCCTTGTGGCGGGGCCAATGTGACCCGAGGGTCACCATTTGAACAAACTTGGTAAAGGACCATAAGCTTATAGTAAATGCAAAATATCAAACCTCTGGCTCTTGTAGTATCCGAGAAGATTTTTTCCCCCCCTATAAGTCTATGTAAAACTGTGACCCCCGGGGCGGGGACAAATTTGACCCCAGGGTCACCATTTGAACAAACTAAGTAGAGGACCATATGCTGATGCTACATGTAATACATGAGAGCTCCGTGCCATGTGGTTCCAGAGAAGAAGATTTCAGTTTTTTCCTATACAAGTCTATGTAAAACTGTGACCCCCGGGGCGGGACCAAATGTGACCCCTGGGTCACCATTTGAACAAATTGGTAGAGGACCATAAGCTTATAGCAAATGCAAAATATTAAACCTCTGGCTCCTGCAGTCTGTTTCAGAGAAGAAGATTTTTTTAAGTTTTTCCCTATACATGTCTATGTAAAACATGTGACCCTTGGGGCGGGGCCAAAATATGACCCGAGGGTCACCATTTGAACAAACTTGGTAAAGGACCATAAGCTTATAGTAAATGCAAAATATCAAACCTCTGGCTCTTGTAGTTTCCGAGAAGTTTTTTTCCCCCTATATACGTCTATGTAAAACTGTGACACCCGGGGCGGGGAGAAATTAGACCCCACGGTCACCATTTGAACAAACTTAGTAGAGGACCATAAGCTGATGCTACATGTAATACATGAGACCTCTGTGCTTTGTGGTTTCAGAGAAGAAGATTTTTTAAAGTGTTTTCCTATATATGTCTATATGAAAAACATTGAAAATCTCAAAATACAAACTTTGGACCCCCGGGGCACAACCATTTTTTACCCAGGGGACTTCATTTGAACAAACTTGATAGCCCAGGCGTTGGCGATCATTTTAAAACAAAAACTGTTGAAATCTGTCCAGCGGTTCTTGAGAGATTTTTTTTTAAGGTTTTGACCATATATGGTAATGGCAGCAATCTTGGATGTCGCGCTGACCTAATTTTAACAAATCTAACAAGCACTCATCCAAGGATCATCCACGTGAAGTTTGAAGCATGCTCTGCGTTAAAAAAACAAAATGTATTCCTCTAAAATGTTTAAATTCGATGTGAGATATGTTAACAGTAACTCACAATACAGCACTGGTGAGTTCATTGTTTTTTAAAAAAAAAAGAAGAAACATGGGAGGGGGAAATTTTATTGAATGGGGAGTGTCTAAACAGGGTCATACGGTACTTTTAATGCAACATGAAACCCCGCCTTTGGTGTAAACACTCGGCTTTCAAGGCCTTGTTTTTTGCAGAACAGAATTATTGCAATTGTTTACCTATTGTGTAAATATGAAAGGGGCCATAATTTTGTTAAAATTAAAACATGAGTTATAGAACCTGGCTGTATGTTGTAACCTAAGGCTAAAAAAAATAAAATAGGTGTTTCCTATTGCATGCTCTAAGAAAAATAGGATAGGTAGGCAGGCATTTTTTTTTTGTAGCAAAATATTGTGAGATTCTACATGTATTTATCTCATAAACCCCATACAAGTTGATGATACAACTGAAAGTTTCTCTGTGATGTCAGTTTACCTTGATATATTGTGATAAATCATTGTTCATTTTTTTTTTCGCGACAAAAATAGCCTTTTTTCCTTTGAAAAGGTAAAGCTAAAAATTGTTAGACAGTGCACGCTCAATCTATACCGGTAGATCAACAACTATGGCTCCGCCTTGATCTTAAATCGTGTGTACCACCTCTTATTACATAGTGACAATGCTATGGTGATTATTGTTTACAGAGCAGTTCATTTCTAATTTCAAAAAAACAACTTACAGACCCGCAGAACAGGGCTTTACTTACAGACACATCCAATAAGCCGATTTCCAGCGGCAGAGGGTACAAGTATTGGACTTTTGAGGGTGCCTGCCTTTGCTCCTTGCTTGGCTTTCAAGTCATCGTATTTTTGTACAGATATATCAAATGGATCCTGAAAATGAACAGTATATAATTAAACTTGATGATAGGTTAAACATAATTATGTATTACCACTCTAGGAAGTAAATTCCTTGTGAAAGTTACATTCGCTAGGTAGTAATTTCATTCAGGAAGTCATGGACTCAACGTAGTAAATTCATTGTGGAAGTCACGGACTCCAGGTAGAAAATTCAGTGCAAGGTAAGAAATTCATTGTGGAAGTAAAGTTTCTAGATAGTAATTGTGGAAGTCATAGATTTTAGGTAGTAATTTCATTGTGGAAGTCCGACTAGGTAGTAAATTCATTGTGGAAGTTACCGACTCTAGGTAGTAAATTCATTGGGGGAAGTCATGGACTCTAGGTACTAAATTCATTGTGAAGTCCTACTAGGTAGTAAATTCATTGTGGAAGTCCGACTAGGTGGTAAATTCAATGTGGAAGTTACCGATTCTAGGTAGTAAATTCATTGGGGAAGTCATGGACTCTAGGTAGTAAATTCACTGTGGAAGTTACCGACTCTAGGTAGTAAATTCATTCGGGAAGTCAAGGACTCTAGGTACTAAATTCATTGTGGAATCTTGACTAGGTAGTAAATTCATTGTGGAAGTTACCGACTCTAGGCAGTAAATTCATTGGGGAAGTCATGGACTCTAGGTACTAAATTCATTGTGGAAGTTACCGACTTGAGGTAGTAAATTGTGAGGTAGTAAATTAATTGTGAAAATTACAGCCTCTAGGCAGTCAATTAATGGGGGATGTCAGACTCTAGGTTGTAAATTCAGTGTGGAAGTCACAGTTTGTTTTGTCTGTATGTTATTTTACGTCATTTTCAACACATGCAAGGTTATATCTGAACATTTTCAAAAAGACTTTTCAAGGTCGCTGACAACACTGTTTTTTGAATTGTTATGTACATAAAAGGGTTTTAACCTGAACTTGTCCCATGTTACGAATTCATTTTGAATCTGATGAGAAATACTCACTGCAGGCCACATTTATCTGGAGCTCTGAAAGTAAAGGCTTTGTAAACAATAACATTCACTGCCACTATACAACAACAACAGAGAAGGTACATTACCGCAGTTCCTCGTAATTTTTCCAACATTTCATATCTGTGGTCTCCTACGACATGGCCTAAAGCATCTAATTCTGCCTTGGTTGGCTCTGAAATAACAGACTGCAGTGTAAGAAAAGTGTGGTGTATCGACAGAAGTGTAATAAACGTGGAAACAATTTTGCTTTATTAATGAAAAATTTGAAGATAGTCCCAACTCAAGTGCAAATAGTGTTGCCCATGTCCGTCCGTCCCACTTTGGTACATACTTCACCCTTTGTTGTCCGGAATACTCCTCCTGAACTTTCAATCGATTCTGGCAAAGTTTTTCAAGTATCAGTATGAAAGCTATGTATAAGGTCACTGTTCTGGTCTGTTGACTCGGCCTTATTTCAGTGATGGCGTACAGCGGAGGCATTTGTGTCCACAGACACATTTTGGCCTTAGGGATAACTCGCTGTAGGTTATAGCTATGGTACTGTCTACATATCTGAATGTTACATGTATAATTCAGACCCAATGCTGTGCATTTTTTAAGAACAAGAGGTCAATGACCTTGAAGCTCTACCGATAGGTTTTGATAGCCAGATGAACATTCTTGTGAAGTTTCATGAAAATCTGTCCAGTAGTTTCAGAGGAGTAGTCGCTACAAGATTTTAATATATAAAGTTTTGTTTTTTATTTTTAGCCGTGGCGGCCATCTTGAATTTCCGGCCGACCTGAAATTTTGCTAGGATTAACTAGATATCAAGAGCAACATTCTTGTAAAGTTTCAGAGGTGTAGTCGCTATAAGTTTTTACTATATAACTCTATATAAACAAAGATGGCCCCAGGCTGCCATGTTTAACGTCGAATCAAAATGATTTTCGACAAGGATCAACATCATGTCATGCTGATCATTTCAGTTTGGTTCCCGGGGGCCCCCCCGTTTGGTTCCCGGGGGCCCCCGTTTGGTCACAGGGAAAAGAATAGGGCCACCACTGCAGATCCCTTTGGAGGGGGAGGCAGAGGGGTAGAATCCCCCCAAATTCATGTTCATTTTTTGTTCATGTTCATTAAAGGTCTTCATCATGATCCCTGCATTGTTTCAGGTCCCATCTCGCTCACATCAAAAGAGCAGTGGCAGAAAAACAATAAACGTGGCTCCAGCGTAAATGGAGTTTCTACGATAGAATTTGCAGCAACTCTGCAGTTCAGGGTGAGAAGGTTCTAGGCCCATTTTCCATATTTTATCTCGATGTACATGTAGGATGAGCCTGGCATGTTCATGCCTGTTAGGCGCCATATAACCTTTCTTGTGTTGGTGCGCCTTAAAACCCAATTCAATTCATTTCAGAAAAGTCCCATATCAATATCACTTATAGATTTCAAGAAGTAGTCGCCACAAACTTATTTTTTACAAATCTGGAATTTCCAGATCTAGATATCAAGAGCAACATTCCTGTGAAGTTTCATGAAAATCTGTCTAGTAGTTTCAGAGGAGTAGTCGCTACAAGTTTTTACTATATAACTCTATGTAAACAAAGATGGCCACTGGCAGCCATATAAATGTTGATTCAAAATAATTTTCAACAAGGTTAGGACCAACATCATGTCATGCTGATCATTTTTAGAAAAGTCCCATATCAATATTACTTATACTTTTCAAGAAGTAGGTGCTACAAACTTTTTTTTTTAAAAATCTATTTTTAGCCGTGGTGGCCATCTTGAATTCATGAAAATCCGTCAAGTAGTTTCAGAGAAGTCGCTACAAGTTTTCACTATATAACTCTATGTAAACAAAGATGGCCGCTGCAGCCATATTTAATATTGAATCAAAATAATTTTCAACTAGGATCAACATCATGTCATGCTGATCAATTTAGAAGTTTAAATTTAACCAAAAGGTCGATCCCAGTCCATCATCTTCTATCTATAAAGAGTTGAATGTGGTCTTACCTTTATGTTTAATTCCTTTTAATTGTTGGTCAAAAGATTCTAAATTCACTCTCGGTTCATGGTCGACATCTGAAACAATTATACAAAAATATGTACATATATATATATAGTTTGTGTATAAACTAAGCAAATATAATAAATAAAAGGTAGAACTGGTATAAACAACCTTAGATGCATGTGTGGTCCAAGTTTGGTTGCTGGATCAGTAATACTTAATGATTAATTGAACTAATGCAATGTTTTAACCAGTCGTGCTAGCACGACACGACCGCTGTTTTGTATTTGTTCGTCTTCCAGTAAGACTTTTTGAACGCTGCTTACAACACCAAGCCACGTACTCCATTTAACAACAAATGGCCTGATATTGGAGAGAATATTTTAAAGGCGGTACATCAGGATTGTTATTTTTCAGAATTGTTCAAGTACTTTATTTTTGCATTAAATTAATAAAAACTAAATGAGCCATAAACCACCAAAAGAAATAACAAAATATAAAATTAAAGACCCGAGGAAAGTATTTCCTAACTATGGTTACACGCCAGGGTTAACTATTATATTCGCAATGTTACTGCGATTATGTATTGTAACACGAGTGTCGTGTAGATATCGCCGAGGTGCTAAGCATGACAGCTATTTATAACTTGAGGTTTCTTAAGACTTAATTATAAATTATTACGCTGTATTATAGGAATCTTTTAATGTTCCATCTATATATATATTTGAAGCACTTCACATTTTAAATTGGTCATTTCATAGCTTTTTACTATTTTAAATAAAAGTTTACAGGGATCAAATTTAATATTTTTAGCCACTTGCTAAAAAAAGCAAGCACCAAGATTTTCTACTTGCTATTTTAATCGTGACACTTGCGTTAATTAATAATTTAGAGCAGGAATGCTATACATGTAAATGACGACATTGTAACACTCATAAACAAGGTAATAATGCATCATTATACCACAATAGCCTAAATACACACTATGCATCGTGTAATACCCGAGGATATACACAGCATATGTTAGATATTGTGGTATAAATACAATAGAGCATGAGTCTCGCTAACGCTCGTGCATTATCTCCCCGTACACGTGCAAAACTCATGCTCTATCCTATACTTGTACAATAGCTCTTAATGCTTTTCCTTTGTTCTTGCTCATGATATAATGTTCATAAACCTGAAGGTCTGAGCCTAAACCGTGCTATAAATGCCGGTATATTTCAGTCGTGCTATAAATGACAGATTCGGCAGTTATACCATGGCCTACTCCATTTTACACGAGCTTGTTGTAATGTTTACACACAACCTGTCAATCAAAATGTCAATTACCGGCATTGAATGGCTAAGGTACAAAACATTTATTGCATATTTTTCTCGCAGGCCCTCAAGAAGCAGTATAAATCGCATATACTCGAAAAATTATGCTATAAATATTACTTATACAGACTTATGCCTACTATGCTGCTGCAAAATGCACCTACTTTATTAAGTTTGATGAATATGTTTAGTGAATAAATGTTACGCAGATTTAGACTTTGTGTGGGTTTCTTTTATTACTTGCAAAATTTAGCAAGTGTTAATATTTTCTACTTGCAATCTGCAAATATCTACTTGCATTTAGCAAGTAAATAAGTGTTAAATTTGAACCCTGGTTTACCCCCAAATACTGATGTACCGACTTTAAAACAATGTTCTCATTGACACCTACCAAACATGAAATGGCTCTTGAACATTTTAATGCTAAAATTCATGAACTTTACTTTTAGACTTTTCATTCTTCAAGTTGGTTAGATTATAGCTTGTGGTGTTAAGCTGTGTGTTTTATGACAGGTTTCGATCCGAATATTTAACAGAATAATTATTATTTGTGTTTCTTGGAAATTTTCCCTTTTATAGGAAAGTGAAGGCCCAGACTCCTAAAGCTAAATAGTGCCCTGTGTAATAGTTCTTCCAAATCCTGGTGGGTACCGATGACACCGATATTTGGGTAATTATCTCGTACTAGGCTATTTTCTCTGGGAAAACCGATTCAGTCAAGCATTAAGCTGCGGCTTTGAATGGATCATTTCAATCCCAATCAACACGCAGTCTTCTAATCACATTCTTGACTATTAGTATTATGACTAAGTATGACAAATTATAAAATATTTTCTTATTTAACAGAAAGGGGAACAGAATTCGTGACATGGTTTAGTTTTCGCTCGTCTGTGTCATAAGAACAGCTTACAACAACCACTTATTCAATAACAAAGGCAAGCTGCCAAAACACACCACAGGGCACGAAAATTCAACTCGTCCACTCGCCATGACGAGTGCTCATTGATGCAGGTAGAGTAGAAATTCAGACAAATTCTTTTAACAATTTATCAATTTGACCATTCAATTATACGTAGAAACATACAATGAAATAAAATGAAATAAAATTACTCCTTTTTTTTACATTTAATGTTTCAATTTGAGGTGTGACACCACCAAATCCTTCCCCTTACCCACTAAAATTGGACTCCTGAGAAAATGTCAGAGAGTACTGTAGGCAAAGGATGCTGTCCAATCATAGAAACTTAACTTTTAACCACAAAGCTAGTACCAGACTTGCATTTATGAGTAATTGGGATGTTTATATATGCATGTAGTGCCACCAAATTAAGGTATGATGCCACAAATGCACCAAATTGCCTTGTAAATCAGATTTTGGCATCAAAATCAGCATATTTTGCATTTATATAGCACTTTTGGGAACTAAACATCTTGATTTCTTCATGTTTACGGACCGAGTACAGATATGACCAGTGTCATTTTATATAACAGTTAAAGGAAGGTAAAACAGTGAAAATTGTTACAGAGTTTTCATCGTTGTCGACTGCACTGCAGTGATTTTTTTACCTCTGCGTCTTGCGTCCAGAAAGCACATATATATCCGTGGACGCAAATTGACAAAACATGTGCGTTCTCGGGACGCACATAAATTGCAAGTAAAAAGTTCCGTAATTCATATTTCCCCTGTAAAAATTCAATCTGTCGCTTTTTTCTCCGCGTTTACCGCCATATTTCCCCTGTAAGAATTCAATCCGGCGCTTTTTTCTCAATAAGTTAACTATCCGCCATATTTGACTATTCGATGAGGGTTAAGTTTACCCTCGCACCGTTCCGCGTAATTTTGTAACGTCGATTATTATTGGATAATGGTCCAACAATTAGCCAATGGAATCGGCCGTGACGTAAAACACGAAACGGTGCGGAAGTAAACATTCCACGAGTTGACGATGCATCGTCTGCAAAATGGGGCCAAAGATAAAACTAAACAATGACTCAAAGCAGATTGCAGGTGAGCTTGTGAGAAATGTTTTCAGATGGTAGTTAATCACATGTTTGTTCAGATCAGTATTTGGTATGTTCTAGTCATTCAGATTGCAATTAATCACCTTTCTTTTCATAGTAATATTTTGCAAATTCTAGTCATTGATGTTAACAGTTTAGTTAGTTCTAATTAAGGATTATTACTACTTCTCTTAAAGAAAGGGGGATGTTGATAGAACGATGCAGTGTTCTCACGACTGCGATTGTTATGCTCTCACTGTATGTATGCCTGATTAAATTTTCAACACCATGTTATAAAATAGTGCTTGAATTTGAAATAAATTACTACTAAAACCTGGGACTCACTCCTTTAGTTTTGGGACTCATAGATTTTTGGACAAGCGAGTCCTAGGACTCGTATAAGTGAAATTGTAAAAAAATCACTGCACTGTAATTGAAACGCCCATATCTTGATCAATACACAACCGATTCGCCAAAATATATTATCTGTTTAAGCGTTATATTCTAGGCTTTGCCAGAATAGTGGCTTTTAAAATTCACTCGCAATTAAGGGTTCTTATGGGTATACAGGAAGTAAATCACAGTGGTAGCTTGGTGTTCCCAAATATATAATCCCTAACTTTATTTGTGATAAAAGGCATTTTTGAGTATTTAAGACTTTTTTTTCTGGCTCAAATGAATTTATTGACTTGTTTGTGACAGCAAAGAACCATTTGCATGGTTGTATGATGATTTTATTTATCAACTTGAAAGCTTTGAAAGTCAAAGTAGAACACATTTAAGAGGTGCCGAATGAACGCAGTTTGTTCATGGTGTCAGTAAGATCAGAATTTTATTTTCTTATATGCCACATGACCCTTACTATTCCCAGCAGTTTTCTGGAGTGGAAGGTCTCATGAGAATATGTAAGTGAATCTTAGTTTGAACTTCATTATTAAAATGGCTAACTAGAAAGCTTTGAAAATGTTGTACAGGATTCAATGGGATTTGTTTTACTTCACCGTACACCTAAAGGTGTCGGTACACCTAAAGGTGTTTGCAGTGGTTTCATACCCCACCCACAACAACTTGGATCAACCAAAATTTTAAAAATATGTGGATGAATAAATTATGCTAAACAAACGGTAACACAGTAGTCAAAAGTTCTATACAGTACCAACAGGACCTCCATGACCTCCACTTGACGATCTAATGGCATTGAAAAGGACAGAGCGTCCGAAAAGCCGCGAGGAAAGTCGGCACAACGACATGTTGATAATGAAGGTCGTTTTATCTCGCGAAAAACGGGAATCACGCACAATGTCCATGCTTTTCGTCTCGAGACATTTCGTACTAAATGTGTTTTTTATAGTGAAGTTTAATAAAATAACACGATTGCAGATTTTTCGTAGTATTTCTACTTTTCCTATTCTTATTCTATGTCTTATCCTATGTCTTTAATTAAAATGTTTTAACTGAAAAATTACAGACTTCTTGTGATTAGAATGTATTCATTATAATTTATTACATCATAACATGTATTAATTCGAGCCTTCTCTGACCCTAAAAGACTTCTTTTTTTTTTTTGCGACTTACGATCAACATCATGTCATGCTGATAATTTTAGAAAAAGTCCCATGTCAATATCACTTGCAGTTTTAAAGAAGTAGTCGCTACAAACTTTTTTCTTATATCTATTTTTAGGCGTGGCGGCCATCTTGAATTTCCGGCCCACCTGAAATTTTGCTAGGATCACCTAGGCATTAAGAGCAACATTCCTGTGAAGTTTCATGAAAATACATCAAGTAGTTTCAGAGGAGGAGTTGCTACAAGTTTTTACTATATAACTCTTATGATGTAAACAAAGATGGCCGCTGACAGCCATGTTTAATGTCAAATGAAAATGATTTTCAACAAGGACCAACATCATGTCATGCTGATCATTTTAGAAGAAGTCCCATATCAATATCACTTACAGTGTTCAAGAAGTAGTCGCTACAAACTTGTTTTTTAAAGATCTATTTTAAGCAGTGGCGGCCATCTTGAATATCCGGCCTGCCTGAAATTTTGCTAGGATCAACTAGACATCAAGAGCAACATGCCTGTGAAGTTTCATGAAAAGCCGTCAAGTAGTTTCAGAGGAGTAGTCGCTACAAGTTTTTACTATGTAACTATATGTAAACAAAGATGGCCGCTGGCAGCCATGTTTATTGTCGTATCAAAATGATTTTCGACAAGGACCAACATCATGTCATGCTGATCATTGTAGAAAAAGTTCCATATCAATATCACTTATAGTTTTCAAGAAGTAGTCACTACAAACTTGTTCTTTAAAAATCTATTTTTAGCTTTGGTGACCATCTTGAATTTCACATCGACATGAATTTTTGCTAGGATCAACTAGACATCATAGGCAGCATTTTTGTACAGTTTAATGAAAATCCATCCAGTAGTTTCAGAGGAGTAGTCGTTACAAATAAAAGTTTATGGACAGACGGACGGACAGACGACGGACATCGCACTATGGCATAAGCTCTGCTGATCAGTCGAGCTAAAAACAAAAGCACCAAACTAACCATATATAACGAAATTTAGTGCATTTACATTTCTTATATGTAGTTAGTTTGTTGTAATGGTGTTTTACGTAATTTTTACCATATTAGGCCATATACGACAGTCAATTTTTTTTGTGGTCTCTAGAGGTAGCGCACCCAAAGTCTCCTGGGCAAAACCAGTACTGTATACTTCCCGCCTTGCGTAAGAATCAACACTTTTTCACTTGACAAGTCGAGCTCCCAGTGGGATTCGAACCCCCAGCAGTGAGAGGCGAGATCTTATATGTAAATCAAGCACACTGTTATTAGTTATGATTAATTACCAACACCTGACTGAAAAATATATATGTCCCCACCCCACTGTTCAGTATCACGTTATCACCCCCACCTCCCCTCCCCCACTCCCCTCCCCCCACCCCCCCACCCCCCCACCCCACCCCCCTTGTTTTGGTACTGAAATGAAAAGGAAAACAGTTGTGTGTTTAACATTTTATTTGTATCATCTCTACGCCAACAATGTCCTAACAGTATCATTGTGAACAATTGAAAGAGTTATCTCCCCTCATAACCCCCAGTCAGCAACCTTTTGTCAAAGCGGTCAATTAACCATTCAATATTAACCATTCATTTAAACATTCATACAGAAGTTCAGATGTCAGAAACTGACACAAAAAGCAGTCTGACGGTAACTTTAAATATTTCGTTATACAATAAGAAGTTTGATAGTTAACTTATTGGCAAATTAGTTTACAAATCTATTATATGAAAATAAACACAGAATGGTATTAAAACACAAAGGATGAATTTGTTCACTTATCTTGAACAATTGCATGCCTACTGTATATTTCATCTGCTATCATTCTAAGGTTTAATGCAATTAAAGCTGCTGATGAAAACTGAGAGGTTGGAAGTGCTAATTAAAGGGAATGTAGCGACACAGCCAAACAACCTCTGTTATTGAGAGTTTTGAAAAACTTGGAAAAATGTGAAAGAATTATCAAAATTGGATGATAAACAAAAAAAGATATGATCATTTAAAGGTTTTTCTAAAACAAATATGGGAGCCGCCATTTTTAGAACTGTGATGTCATAGTTCCATATTACCATATATGGAATATTGATAAATATCATTTAAAACGAAGAAAATCACTGCAAATGATGATTTTTTTTACTGGTCATATAAAGCATTACTGCCATTAAGTATTACATATTTTTCATACAGTTGTCTTTTTTTCCCTATAAATCAGTAAATTTTCATATTCATAAATATTCCATATATGGTCATTTAGAACCGTGATGTCATAGCTCTCAAAATGGCCGCTTCCACATCCGTTTCAACAGAAACTTCAAATGATCATATCTTCTTTGTTTATCATCCGATTTTGATCATTCTTTCACCCTTGTTCAAGTATTTCAGAACTCTCAATAATACAGATGGTCTGGCTGTGTCGCTACATTCCCTTTAAGTTGTTTTTTTAGCATATAATACACATTAAAATATAAATGTTTGAAGTGGTAGATCATATTACATGACATGCAAAGGTCAAGCTGTAATAGAAACTGACATTGATTTCCAACAAAACTGAATTTAGACAAGAACTGGCATCTGAATGAATTGGATTAATTGGGTTTTACTGCATAGCAACACAATATATATATAGGTTGTATGGCACCAAGATGGATATGAACTTTCTGGAACCAAACCTCATTTACATCAAGATAAAAACACGAATCATGGTTTCAGAAACTTCACAACTGCTGGAGAAACAGAATTGCTAAAACTCCATCAGTTAAAAACCTTATTAGTGGCCCCTAATGGTTATGTAAGAGTTGGGCAGTGGTATCAATTCTTGGTCCTACTGACCGCCACAAAACCACAGGGGCAAATCTAAATGAATTAAGTGTTTCACATAAACAGTGCCATATGTAGAATTTGGTTTTGATTTGTCCAGATTTAATGCAACAGCATGATAAACATCTAATAAGATATAAAACAAGAAAAACAACATTATACAGTATGTAATATAATCATATAATATATAGTTCATATCACATGAAACAAACAAAGTTCAAAAACAATCCCATCAATAAATAGACAATTCTTCAAATCAATAAACAATGTTTAAACACACAGTACTTTGAGAACAGGTATTTCATCTTCTCCAGTATTTGCTATGCCACATAACACAACCAAATAGATAAAATTCCAAAATAAATGCATCTCCCAGCAATTCCTATCGTCTATTAAGACAAATCCTCGCATGTTTAAGCTTGTTGGGCAATTAAGAACTGATTCATAAAACCGCTTAGTGTTTGCCCTACTTTTTCCTCCAATCAGACAGTGGGGAATTTTAAAAAAATGGCGAACTTATTCATGTAAATTTCTAACGATCACCAATTTTAACCATTTAATCATTAAGTAATCGCTTACTAAATGGCACGCGCTTGTTTTGGCGCGAACGTGTTAAGACGCGTGTTTTTGTAGAAGCGCGGGGGAAAAGTAGGGCAAACACTTAGTCAGTTAGAGGCTAAGAAGTGAAATTTTAACAATTAAGAAACCCCGGTCAGTCCCTGCGCTCCTTCCCTTAGGGTTTCTTAATTGTTAAAATTTCACTTCATAGCCTCTAACTAATACATAAACGGCGACAATTTTCGAATGGGCGAGAGGGGGAAGTGCAAGATAGACATAAACCGCCAGTGTATATTCAGACAGTGGAATAAACATTTTCTATAGAGACATATTGGATGTGTGCACAATAGCTCTACCTCTTTGAAAAGTGAAGTTAATTCGAAATTAGATGCTTTTTTTTCAACAGAAAGTATCAGGTGAGTGTAAATATTGTACGACTGACTATTGGAATATGGCATTTTAACAATGCAAGTGTGTAAACAAATGATAAAAGGTCAAAAGGCACGCATTTTGGAAAACTCATTTACGATGAATTCTTGTATCAAACAGAATTTGTCCGACTAAAACTGATATACATGCATTCTTCTAAACAGCACGATAAGACATGCATCACATACAAGGAAATATGTCAACAAAACTTGCATAATTCCAGATATTCACAATGTATAACAGTAATATGATAATCTGACTATATACATTTAGGCCATATTGATGTAGATTTAAACTCATCCATATTTAAATGGGGGAAACAAATATTTTAAATTTTAACTGCGAGCCCGTACGGACGTTTTTCAAGGAATGGGTTTCTCTCCGAAAAAATTTACTGTTTACTATCTATAAAATTTATGGGCAAATGTGGAAGATTTGTGTGTGTTCCTATCGTAATCCAAAAGTCTAGAATCCCTCGAACATCACCGGAAACTGTCGATAGATCTAAGTTTTATTAATCTGATTATGTTGAATAAAACGCTGGGACAGAATCCATCTCATTAAAATCGGACCCTTTCTCTACAATATTTTGTTTAGTTACAATAGATTTGCATTCTCCTCTCAATATCATTCCAAGATTTTTGCAGGAATGCACGAAATGTTACGGGAAAAGGAGTCAAATGGGAAATGTTTAGCATTAAATCTGAATGGACACTAAACAAGCAGATCAAAGTATTATTATATAAAAAGTATGCTGCCACATAAAATGGGAGTGTGGCTAGCTATCGAGCGATAAAGAGATGAAAAGGAGAAGGATAATGACGACGACGACGATGATGATAAAAAAAATTAATACAACAAATATTTTAGAAGTTGACGAAGTGGAAAATAATTTCTAAGACCAGTTCAGTTATCTCACCAGCGACTTAATATGAATAAAAGACAAAGTGTATGAAACTGGCACCAAGATTCCAACCGTGCTGACTTTCCAGTTTGATATTCACGTCACTACTACATTTGAATGGCACTTTAAACTATTTTGTTTGAAATCTGAAATAATTAGTTTTTTTGATAATCGGAAATCATTAGTTTTTATAATATGTAGCAAAATCTGAAATATATTTTAAGAAACGAGGCAAAATTAGCCATTAAGAATGGTAAAAAGTATTGCATGTTATAACCGACTTGCTAGCTATAGGCCTCTTGCTTCAGATATGTGGAAAACAAGACTTTGTTGGTCATCAAAACATAATTATTGTTAGGGGCGCTTGTTTCAGCCAAAGGTTTTTCAGCATTTACCTAATTTTTAATAATATGTATATCAATTATATGTCATTAGAACTGGAAATCTTTAGTGGTAAATAAAAATACCTTAGTTTTGAAAATCGTTGAGAAATCAATATTTTACAGCTAAAAAGCTTTTTTGATGAGGTTTTTCCCATGTTAATTCACAGTTGCTGGGACAGCAGAAAATTAAGAATTCTCAAATAACTTATTTTGCATTGAAAATGCATCATCAAAAACAACTTTCGCACATAAAATTCAACCGCTTTTGAAAAGTAAGGAATTTTAATGACCATAAAAAAATTCTGCTTCACTGATTTACAACTACTTTAGTTTAAAGTTGAATTTTGTCTGAAAAATGAAAAAATGTTTGGCTGAAACAAGCACCCTGAACAATAGTACAAACAAGGTAATTAACTCTGAAAAATCATCCAGCTGAAAAGCTGTGAAATTATTTGCATCTTCGTACGGTTACTTCCTTAATAATTTCTCAAAAATCAGCATAAAAACTAAAAGTTGTCATGTTAATGCAAAGACGACCATTATACAACTGAATATGCACATCTCCACTTCAGTGTTCAACAGTTCTTTAGAAAGTATCAGAATGGAGTAATTTTGATGCTTTCTGAAAAACTGCTGAAAACTGAAGAAGGGGCTGCGGGTGCAAACTTTGTGACAATCAGACAAGACAGCATATGTATCAATAATTATGAAAGAGTGGCAAATAAAATGTATACAAGACAAAGCTTTTTTTTAAATGTACAGAAACACCAGACAAAATGCCATTTCAATATTTTATTATAAATATGAACAATATACCATAACAACAAAAATAGATATATCACAGGTTGTTTTCATTTCACAGAAGGATATATACCACTCAAAATTTGCTAAGGATTACTTTTATTCTTCCATATAATTTTATTAGGAATTATTTCACAATAACGATATTAATTTCATCGGTACTTCAACAATATTCCACAATTTGAATCAAGTCATGAGAGCACAAGACCATACACTGCCCTAAATAATTTCATGTAAAACATAAATAATGCTATATATTTCAGCAAGAAATTTAAACAGCAAAAAAGTGATCCTTAGCAAATTTTGAGTAGTATATATGCTTGGGATTTAACAAAATTACCATAACAAAAACAGCAAAACCGTTATTTATTTTTGTAAACTGTGTACATTTAAAAACGCAACGTTTTTGATTTTTAGTCCGCTGTTTTTTTGTTCAAATCAGGATTTATGTTAGGTCACAAGTCTCTTTAACCCAAAGGTTAAACATTTGCATAAACACATTTTGCAGGAGGATCTTTAACATCTCTAGAAATCCACAAAATACCAAATGTTGGTTTTCAAATGTACCGAGTGTATGTACAGGAATTAACAATCTTTCAGTCATATCATGACGTTACGTACAGAATACCTAAAATAAGCCATGACATTAGTTTGGTTTCTAAGACTGAGACCCAGTCAGAATAATTATTTTTAAATTAACATTCGTTTTAATCTACAAGAACCCTGGAGTTCTGAAGTTGCAAACAAATTAATGTTCGGAGATTTATTCTGAGTGTAAAACGACAAAACTAATCTTTTAATATCGTATAAAAAACACGAGGTCAATGACCTTGGAGCTCTACTGATAGATTTTGTTAGCTAGATCAGCATTCCTGTGAAGTTTCATGCAAATCTGTCAAGTAGTTACAGTTTTCAAGAAGTAGTCGCTATAAAATTGTTTTTTAGGAATCTATTTTTAGCTGTGGTGGCCATCTTGAATTTCCAGCCAACCTGAAAATTTGCTAGGATCAACTAGACATCAAGAGCAATATTTCTGTTAAGTTTCGTGAAAACCTTCAAGTAGTTTCAGAGGAGTAGTCGCTACAAGTTTTTAGTATACAACTCTACGTAAACAATATCCCATCTCAATCACTTATAATTTTCAAAAAAAATCTTTTTTAAAAAGCTATTTTTAGCTTTGGTCGCCATCTTGGATTTCACATCAATGTGAATTTTTGCTAGGATCAACTAGACATCATGGGCAACATTCCTGTAACATTTCATGAAAATCCATCATGTAGTTTCAGAGAAGTAGTCGCTACAAAAAAGTTTACGGACAGACAACAGACGCCACACCATGGCATAAAATTGAAACATTTAGGGCCCACTATTTTGACTACGCACATTACTTCTTGAGCGAAGGTATACACGTTAGCATACCAGTATGCGATTATATAAATGTTATATATGATAGCATGCAGTACAACAAAAACAATGTTGTCTTTTTCATATTAAATAACTTGTCAATATTATGATGAAGCTGAAGTTGAATCTGTATCCAATTCCTTGATGGCCGATGGTAGGGTCGTCTCTCTACACCACTTTCCATCATGACGAGGTGGAAACTGACACCGTATCAGTTTTCTTGGTGGGATATGGTGGTGTCGTCTCTACTCCATTTTCGTTCATGTTGAATTGGAAGCCAACACCATATCAGATTTCTTGATGGGGGATGGTGGTGTTGTCTTTCTAGTGTCGTCTTCCTACTCCACTTGTATCATGATGAAATGGAAGCTGATGCCGCTTCAAATTTCTTGATGAGCGATGGTGGGGTCGTCTCTCTACTCCACTTTCTGAAATGGAAGCTGACGCAGTAACCGATCACTTGATTGGCGATGGTTGGGTCGTCTCTCTACTCTACTTTCTATCAGGATGAAGTGGAAGCTGACGCCGTATCAGATTTCTTGGAGGGTGATGGTTGAGCCATTTCTCTACTCCACTTTTTTGCCTTGACACGATAAAACTTGGTTGAAACTGGCACCTTGAATCTGTTGTTTGGCTATCAGAGAGAATATAAATACTTATACAATATTGAAGTATAAACCGAATATGATCTCTGGGGTAAACATGGAACACAAAATAATTTACTGACTGCTTATTTTCTTTGTTGTATCAGATACTGCCTAAACTGTTTGATTGTTTTCCCAGTTGTGTCACAGACTTTATAGTTAAATAGAAAATATCCCTAAAAAATATTGTAAAACTTTATTTTCCAAAACAGTGTGAATGTTTACTGTTATCGCAGTTGACAGATGACTTATTGATATACAAATAAAGTTTTCTTATAAAAGGAACGGCTAGCCTGGGCAGGAACAGAAATATTATCGATTACACAAAACCTTGCACAATATATGGGCTACGATGTGTGCCTACAGCAGGTTTTTCTCGTCAGTGTGTATACTGTGGTACGGTCTTGTCAGTGTGTATACCGTGGTACGGTCATAATGTTTGATGGATATTGTTATTATAACAAAACTAAAATCCATGCTTACCACAGACTGATGAATGATCATCAACATCATGTATTTAATATTAGCTCATCATCAGTCATGCAGACTGTACCTGGGAATAATAACTAACAGATGCTGTTTATATATAAACAATGCAAACGCCTGGTATTGGTTCCCGCATTGTAGAACGTCCATTAAACGTTCAACAACTTTTGAGCAGAGAACCGGTTACTTCCGGTAATAAACTGAAATCAATTCAACTGGCTAACAGTCGCAAGTGCAAGACAAAAACGTCATAAAATGAATCCCCGTTCACATCCTACAGCAAAAATTGAAGTCTACCATAACAGTTTGCATACCTTCTTTGCCTGGCAATATTCCTTATCTGTTACTTCAGCTATCAACCATTGTGGCTTGGAATCACCGGGATCTAGGGAGAAAATACATAATGGTCATTCATATATTCGTTGTGTAGGGAGAAGATGCATATTCGTCCAATATATAAAATATTTAAATATGTACAAATATATATTATATATTTTGCATAACAGCAGATTTTTCCCTATGGGGCATTATGGTCTAAAATAGTTTGACTGCCATGAAACCAAAAGATTCTGGATTTGAAACACACCTGCAGAACAGAAGTGTATTTCCTTGCATTTAGAATTGAATTGGGGTTTTAAGGCGCACCAACACATGAAAGGTTATATGGCGCCTAAAAGGAATGAACATGCCAGGCTCATCCTCCATGTACATATGGAGAACGGGCCTAGAACCTTCTCACCCTAAACTGCAGAGTTGCTGCAAATTCTATTTTAGACACTCCATTGACGCTGGAGCGACTTTATAGTTTTCTGCCATTGCTCTAGTGATATGAGCGAGATGGCACCTGAAACAATGCAGGGGTCATGATGAAGACCTTTAATGAGCATGAACAAAAAATTACAAAATGAACATGAATTCGGGGAGTTTTACCCCTCTGCCTTTTCCTTAAATGGGATCTGCAGTGGCCCTATTTTTTGCCCCATAACCCAACAGGGCCCCCGGAACCACAAGGGGCTCCTTGCATTTAGCGTGTGACCTTGAGCAAGTCACCTTCTCCTTTTGAAGCCACAAACAATAATCCTCAAAAACTGCAGCAATCAGGCTAGCAAACTGATAGGAAATTTCTTTCTTTGAACAAAAGTGTATTGTTTTATAACACAAACTGGGCAATCACATCAAGATAACACCAGTACATGTACTTCGGAATAAGATCCAAAAAGACCATGCTATAAATAACGACCTACTTTACATTGACATGTTAAAAGGCCCTAAATTGCAAATAATGCATTGTTCCATCTATAATCATCATGGGTAAACCAACTTGATCAGGTATACATGTAAATAACTTGTGTTGATAATACAATATGTTCATAAAAAATTATGAGTTCATGAGTTTTTAATTTTCGCCTTCCATACATCGATGTTGAATAGAATAATGAATCCAAAACTCAGTCGATGCACTTTCAACTATAAAGATTACCTTTAATTGTGTCTTCACATAGTAAACTTTACCAGACATTGGTATGCAGTATGGAGCAATAAAAGTAACCTTATGTTACATGCTCTGTTTATAATAGAATTACTCTGATGTTAATTTTGCCGAGGGAATAAGGTGCACACTTGTAAACTAGAAGGGTGTTCCACGGACACTTGTGTCGCCTGCAGTGTGTTTCTTTCACCAAGTACGATCTAACTATAAAATTTGAAGACACGGGGTGCAATCCTTCATGAATTATGGAGCAGTCTTTTTTAAAGTGTTAAAGTTTATGAAAAGGAGCATAAATCTGCCTTGGATAATTGACAAGGAAGAACTGTATAAAGATTCAGGACCATAGGTCAATATTTTGCGAAGTTAAGGCTAGGTTAGGTTGCATGTTCAAGTTTTGAGAAAAGGGGGCATAACTCTGCCAAAATGAAAGTCAGAGTTATTGGACATGTGTAACGACATCCCTTCAGTTAAAATGAATATGTGTGTGAAGTTCATGGCCATCGGTCAAATACTTTTTAAGTTATGGCCAGTTATGAGGCTGGTTAGGTTGCAGGTTATAGTTTTATGAAAAGGAGCATAACTCTGTCAAAATGAATGAATGAATGGTGTTTTACGGCACGTCGACACATAAATAGGTCATATTGTGCACAAAAACTGAAGAAAGATGAAGAAATGAAGTAGTAAATAAAAATTAATGTAAATATATAGATAAAATATAGATAAAACTATTTACAAATAAGGGATGATATGGTAGTAATATAAACTATGTATATACGAAAATCAACTAATGCCCGTCAACGGGTGTATCAACAAATAAATATATATAAGACCATATTATAATGATTTATAAAGTCTGATTATTATAATGATTTATATAAAACAAGACTAAAATCTATAGTATCAAAAAATTCTTTCATAGTATGAACATTGTAGTACCCTTGACGCACAGGATCAAAGTCTACACATTCCAACCGTTAACGGTGCAAAGCAGGGTATACATTCTGGTAATTGCTCACCTTGAATGAGTATAACGTGTATGCCCTATCTTGCACCGGGCTAGGACAACTTCTTCTCGACGAATGGGTCTACTAGAAGAACGCCATTCTCCGAGTAATGGTTTAACTGAATGGAGTTTATTGTTAACTGACAAATTCCAAGCGGCTTGCCAAGAGTTACTAATATATGTGTTAATACAACTTTTAAAATCAGTATAAGGTAAAAAAAAATGAAAGTCAGAGTTATTGGACATGTGTAACAGCAATACTTTTCAAGTTATGGCCAAGGTTAGGTTGCAGGTTAAAGTGTGACGGACGAAGACGGACAACGACAGACGACAGACAAAGGGATACAGACAAAGTGATCCCTAAGAGTCAGCCATGCTATGCGGGTGTCACAAAAATATTATTTGGTAAAAATTGGCAAAATAGCTACAAAATAACAACTAGAACAGTTTTCAAATGCATTTCATCCTGCCATACAAGTGGTATCTTACTAGATTTGAGTCCGAGCGGAACAAGGCAGTCTGTGTGTAGGAAGTGTAGCGTGGCACCAACTGTGAACACGACATACTGGTCCAATCTCTCGTCAAGACACAGCAACACTAGGTCTCCCACGTGACAGCTGAGGACATACAATGCACGAATATTTAGTTGGTAAACAAGGTGGCCATTTCTTACACTAACACATTGATCCCCAACTTTTTAACCCATATCAGAAGTATCAAGTCGCTTAACATATACGGATGAATGAAAATCAAACTGCAAATTTTGAAGAAAAAAAAAGACATCCCATTTTACTGTTTTTAGTTGATGTTTTATGTTTTAATATGTTAATTAGACCTCTCCCTGTATTCTTGAAATGTTGAAAAACTTACTTAGGTCTGCATGCAATTACTTCTACTCTACTCAAATAAAGATAAGCACATATTACAGCTGTCCTAAAAGTTTTGCAATGGAAAAAAATCAAAGGAAAAGAAAAGCTATAGCTAAAGGAAATATTTGAGCTTGAACATGGAATTTTTGGCTGAGGGCTGTTCCAGGAAAAAAGGCCTGGTGGGGTCGGAACGAAAACAAATTCAAAATCTGTGGGTGGGGGGTGTCAGAAGAATTCTAATTATGTGGGTTGGGGGTGTCAGAAGAATTCGAATTCTGTGGGTGGGGGGTGAAATGTAAATCGTATTGAGTTGTTGGAGGGTGTACATACATGTGATAACTCACGGCGTGAGATGAAATCTCACGGAATTCTAACCCTCCTCCCGGCCCCACGGAATTTTGTGAAAATCTCCCGTAAAATTGCTAAAATCCATTTTTGTATGAATTCAAGAACGACAACTCCTACGAAATTTCGTACTTCGTACTCAATTAGATTCATACTATTTTACATTGTACTCAATTTGATTCATACTATCGGTTATTTTCCAGAGGGGAAGTTATTAGGCAGCCAACCGTGCAGCCGTCTTTTGCACGGCCGTTTTTGAAAAATCGCGGCCAATATTTGGTTGTGTGGGTGGGGTAAAAAAAATAAAAACTCTTACTTTCTGAATATTTTTATGTTTTGTAAGTACGAAAATATTATCAACAAACTTTAAAAGGACACTCTCTGTAAGTATTAAAGCACATTATTGAGCATAACCAAATAACAGCGAAATGTTTATCACTGGTTATTAAATAAAATATTGTTTAAAAACGGTTTTTATTCATTCTTGTTATCTCCCCTGACATTAATGAAGAAACTTGTTTAAAGGGACACATGGAAATCTTGATATCTTGAAAACTCGCGGCGTTCCGTTAGTTTTTCTAAATAACATCCATTATTTCAATCATTAATAATAATTATAAGAATAGTATAAACCAAATTGTTTTTGTATATTACTGACTTTTGATAATACTGCACCAATTATATATTTCAAAATTTGGTAAAATAACATAGAAAATTGAAAACACAAAATTTTATTTAATTATATGCAAGCCGGTTTAAAGTCAAAATGTTCCTTGATAAATAAGTAGAGACGCTAATATTGATGCTTGATAAAAACATCAAGATTGCCGTGTGTCCCTTTAAAAGTGTATTTTTAGGTATTCGTTTATGGAATTTGGGTATAAAATACTGCTCGCGCGCTAAAAATAGTCTGCGAAAAAAACTCCCAGATTTTTGCATGAATCTCCCTTATTGTACTTACTATCATCTATATATAGCTAGTTGTAGCATTATATATATTCCTACAGGATTGTTTTCTTTATGAATATGGACCCAGGCCTACAGGATTGTTTTCTTTATGAATATGGACCCAGGCCTACAGGATTGTTTTCTTTATGGATATGGACCCAGGCCTACAAGATTGTTTTCTTTATGAATATGGACCCAGGCCTATAGGATTGTTTTCTTTATGGATATGGACCCAGGCCTACAAGATTGTTTTCTTTATGGATATGGACCCAGGCCTACAGGATTGTTTTCTTTATGAATATGGACCCAGGTCTACAGGATTGTTTTCTTTATGAATATGGACCCAGGCCTACAAGATTGTTTTCTTTATGGATATGGACCCAGGCCTACAAGATTGTTTTCTTTATGAATATGGACCCAGGCCTACAGGATTGTTTTCTTTATGAAAATGAACCCAGGCCTACAGGATTGTTTTCTTTATGGATATGGACCCAGGCCTACAGGTTTTTTTTCTTTATGAATATGGACCCAGGCCTACAGGATTGTTTTCTTTATGAATATGGACCCAGGCCTACAGGATTGTTTTCTTTATGAATATGGACCCAGGCCTACAAGATTGTTTTATTTATGAATATGGACCCAGGCCTACAGGATTGTTTTCTTTATGGATATGGACCCAGGCCTACAGGATTGTTTTCTTTATGAATATGGACCCAGGCCTACAGGATTGTTTTCTTTATGAATATGGACCCAGGTCTACAGGATTGTTTTCTTTATGAATATGGACCCAGGCCTACAAGATTGTTTTCTTTATGGATATGGACCCAGGCCTACAAGATTGTTTTCTTTATGAATATGGACCCAGGCCTACAGGATTGTTTTCTTTATGAAAATGAACCCAGGCCTACAGGATTGTTTTCTTTATGGATATGGACCCAGGCCTACAGGTTTTTTTTCTTTATGAATATGGACCCAGGCCTACAGGATTGTTTTCTTTATGAATATGGACCCAGGCCTACAGGATTGTTTTCTTTATGAATATGGACCCAGGCCTACAAGATTGTTTTATTTATGAATATGGACCCAGGCCTACAGGATTGTTTTCTTTATGGATATGGACCCAGGCCTACAGGATTGTTTTCTTTATGAATATGGACCCAGGCCTACAGGATTGTTTTCTTTATGAATATGGACCCAGGTCTACAGGATTGTTTTCTTTATGAATATGGACCCAGGCCTACAAGATTGTTTTCTTTATGGATATGGACCCAGGCCTACAAGATTGATTTCTTTATGAATATGGATCCAGGCCTACAGGATTGTTTTCTTTATGAATATGAACCCAGGCCTACAGGATTGTTTTCTTTATGGATATGGACCCAGGCCTACAGGATTGTTTTCTTTATGGATATGGACCCAGGCCTACAGGATTGTTTTCTTTATGAATATGGACCCAGGCCTACAGGATTGTTTTCTTTATGAGTTTGGACCCAGGCCTACAGGATTATATTCTTTATGAATATGGACCCAGGCCTATGGACCCAGGCCTACAAGATTGTTTTCTTTATGAATATGGACCCAGGCCTACAGGATTGTTTTCTTTATGGATATGGACCCAGGCCTACAGGATTGTTTTCTTTATGAATATGGACCCAGGCCTACAGGATTGTTTTCTTTATGAATATGGACCCAGGCCTACAGGATTGTTTTCTTTATGAATATGGACCCAGGCCTACAAGATTGTTTTCTTTATGAATATGGACCCAGGCCTACAGGATTGTTTTCTTTATGGATATGGACCCAGGCCTACAAGATTGTTTTCTTTATGGATATGGACCAAGGCCTACAGGATTGTCTTCTTTATGAATATGGACCCAGGTCTACAGGATTGTTTTGTTTATGAATATGGGCCCAGGCCTACAAGATTGTTTTCTTTATGGATATGGACCCAGGCCTATAAGATTGTTTTCTTTATGAATATGGACCCAGGCCTACAGGATTGTTTTCTTTATGAATATGAACCCAGGCCTACAGGATTGTTTTCTTTATGAATATGTACCCAGGCCTACAAGATTGTTTTCTTTATGAATATGGACCCAGGTCACAGGATTGTTTTCTTTATGAATATGGACCCAGGCCTACAGGATTGTTTTCTTTATGAATATGGACCCAGGCCTACAGGATTGTTTTCTTTATGTGTATGGACCCAGGCCTACAGGATTGTTTTCTTTATGAATATGGACCCAGGCCTATGGACCCAGGCCTACAAGATTGTTTTCTTTATGAATATGGACCCAGGCCTACAATATTGTTTTCTTTATGGATATGGACCCAGGTCTACAGGATTGTTTTCTTTATGAATATGGACCCAGGCCTACAGGATTGCTTTCTTTATGAATATGGACCCAGGTCTACAGGATTGTTTTCTTTATGAATATGCACCCAGGCCTACAAGATTGTTTTCTTTATGGATATGGACCCAGGCCTACAAGATTGTTTTCTTTATGAATATGGACCCAGGCCTACAGGATTGTTTTCGTTATGAAAATGAACCCAGGCCTACAGGATTGTTTTCTTTATGGATATGGACCCAGGCCTACAGGATTGTTTTCTTTATGAATATGGACCCAGGCCTACAGGATTGTTTTCTTTATGAATATGGACCCAGGCCTACAGGATTGTTTTCTTTATGAATATGGACCCAGGCCTACAAGATTGTTTTCTTCATGAATATGGACCCAGGCCTACAGGATTGTTTTCTTTATGGATATGGACCCAGGCCTACAGGATTGTTTTCTTTATGAATATGGACCCAGGCCTACAGGATTGTTTTCTTTATGAATATGGACCCAGGTCTACAGGATTGATTTCTTTATGAATATGGACCCAGGCCTACAAGATTGTTTTCTTTATGGATATGGACCCAGGCCTACAAGATTGTTTTCTTTATGAATATGGACCCAGGCCTACAGGATTGTTTTCTTTATGAATATGAACCCAGGCCTACAGGATTGTTTTCTTTATGGATATGGACCCAGGCCTACAGGATTGTTTTCTTTACGGATATGGACCCAGGCCTACAGGATTGTTTTCTTTATGAATATGGACCCAGGCCTACAGGATTGTTTTCTTTATGAGTTTGGACCCAGGCCTACAGGATTGTTTTCTTTATGAATATGGACCCAGGCCTACAAGATTGTTTTCTTTATGAATATGGACCCAGGCCTACAGGATTGTTTTCTTTATGGATATGGACCCAGGCCTACAGGATTGTTTTCTTTATGAATATGGACCCAGGCCTACAGGATTGTTTTCTTTATGAATATGGACCCAGGCCTACAAGATTGTTTTCTTTATGAATATGGACCCAGGCCTACAGGATTGTTTTCTTTATGGATATGGACCCAGGCCTACAAGATTGTTTTATTTATGAATATGGACCCAGGCCTACAGGATTGTTTTCTTTATGGATATGGACCCAGGCCTACAGGATTGTTTTCTTTATGAATATGGACCCAGGTCTACAGGATTGTTTTCTTTATGAATATGGACCCAGGCCTACAAGATTGTTTTCTTTATGGATATGGACCCAGGCCTACAAGATTGTTTTCTTTATGAATATGGACCCAGGCCTACAGGATTGTTTTCTTTATGAATATGAACCCAGGCCTACAGGATTGTTTTCTTTATGGATATGGACCCAGGCCTACAGGATTGTTTTCTTTATGGATATGGACCCAGGCCTACAGGATTGTTTTCTTTATGAATATGGACCCAGGCCTACAGGATTGTTTTCTTTATGAGTTTGGACCCAGGCCTACAGGATTGTTTTCTTTATGAATATGGACCCAGGCCTATGGACCCAGGCCTACAAGATTGTTTTCTTTATGAATATGGACCCAGGCCTACAGGATTGTTTTCTTTATGGATATGGACCCAGGCCTACAGGATTGTTTTCTTTATGAATATGGACCCAGGCCTACAGGATTGTTTTCTTTATGAATATGGACCCAGGCCTACAGGATTGTTTTCTTTATGAATATGGACCCAGGCCTACAAGATTGTTTTCTTTATGAATATGGACCCAGGCCTACAGGATTGTTTTCTTTATGGATATGGACCCAGGCCTACAAGATTGTTTTCTTTATGGATATGGACCAAGGCCTACAGGATTGTCTTCTTTATGAATATGGACCCAGGTCTACAGGATTGTTTTGTTTATGAATATGGGCCCAGGCCTACAAGATTGTTTTCTTTATGGATATGGACCCAGGCCTATAAGATTGTTTTCTTTATGAATATGGACCCAGGCCTACAGGATTGTTTTCTTTATGAATATGAACCCAGGCCTACAGGATTGTTTTCTTTATGAATATGTACCCAGGCCTACAAGATTGTTTTCTTTATGAATATGGACCCAGGTCACCGGATTGTTTTCTTTATGAATATGGACCCAGGCCTACAGGATTGTTTTCTTTATGAATATGGACCCAGGCCTACAGGATTGTTTTCTTTATGTGTATGGACCCAGGCCTACAGGATTGTTTTCTTTATGAATATGGACCCAGGCCTATGGACCCAGGCCTACAAGATTGTTTTCTTTATGAATATGGACCCAGGCCTACAATATTGTTTTCTTTATGGATATGGACCCAGGCCTATGGACCCAGGCCTACAAGATTGTTTTCTTTATGAATATGGACCCAGGCCTACAGGATTGTTTTCTTTATGGATATGGACCCAGGCCTACAGGATTGTTTTCTTTATGAATATGGACCCAGGCCTACAGGATTGTTTTCTTTATGAATATGGACCCAGGCCTACAGGATTGTTTTCTTTATGAATATGGACCCAGGCCTACAAGATTGTTTTCTTTATGAATATGGACCCAGGCCTACAGGATTGTTTTCTTTATGGATATGGACCCAGGCCTACAAGATTGTTTTCTTTATGGATATGGACCAAGGCCTACAGGATTGTCTTCTTTATGAATATGGACCCAGGTCTACAGGATTGTTTTGTTTATGAATATGGGCCCAGGCCTACAAGATTGTTTTCTTTATGGATATGGACCCAGGCCTATAAGATTGTTTTCTTTATGAATATGGACCCAGGCCTACAGGATTGTTTTCTTTATGAATATGAACCCAGGCCTACAGGATTGTTTTCTTTATGAATATGTACCCAGGCCTACAAGATTGTTTTCTTTATGAATATGGACCCAGGTCACAGGATTGTTTTCTTTATGAATATGGACCCAGGCCTACAGGATTGTTTTCTTTATGAATATGGACCCAGGCCTACAGGATTGTTTTCTTTATGTGTATGGACCCAGGCCTACAGGATTGTTTTCTTTATGAATATGGACCCAGGCCTATGGACCCAGGCCTACAAGATTGTTTTCTTTATGAATATGGACCCAGGCCTACAATATTGTTTTCTTTATGGATATGGACCCAGGCCTACAGGATTGTTTTCTTTATGAATATGGACCCAGGCCTACAGGATTGCTTTCTTTATGAATATGGACCCAGGTCTACAGGATTGTTTTCTTTATGAATATGGACCCAGGCCTACAAGATTGTTTTCTTTATGGATATGGACCCAGGCCTACAAGATTGTTTTCTTTATGAATATGGACCCAGGCCTACAGGATTGTTTTCGTTATGAAAATGAACCCAGGCCTACAGGATTGTTTTCTTTATGGATATGGACCCAGGCCTACAGGATTGTTTTCTTTATGAATATGGACCCAGGCCTACAGGATTGTTTTCTTTATGAATATGGACCCAGGCCTACAGGATTGTTTTCTTTATGAATATGGACCCAGGCCTACAAGATTGTTTTCTTCATGAATATGGACCCAGGCCTACAGGATTGTTTTCTTTATGGATATGGACCCAGGCCTACAGGATTGTTTTCTTTATGAATATGGACCCAGGCCTACAGGATTGTTTTCTTTATGAATATGGACCCAGGTCTACAGGATTGATTTCTTTATGAATATGGACCCAGGCCTACAAGATTGTTTTCTTTATGGATATGGACCCAGGCCTACAAGATTGTTTTCTTTATGAATATGGACCCAGGCCTACAGGATTGTTTTCTTTATGAATATGAACTCAGGCCTACAGGATTGTTTTCTTTATGGATATGGACCCAGGCCTACAGGATTGTTTTCTTTACGGATATGGACCCAGGCCTACAGGATTGTTTTCTTTATGAATATGGACCCAGGCCTACAGGATTGTTTTCTTTATGAGTTTGGACCCAGGCCTACAGGATTGTTTTCTTTATGAATATGGACCCAGGCCTACAAGATTGTTTTCTTTATGAATATGGACCCAGGCCTACAGGATTGTTTTCTTTATGGATATGGACCCAGGCCTACAGGATTGTTTTCTTTATGAATATGGACCCAGGCCTACAGGATTGTTTTCTTTATGAATATGGACCCAGGCCTACAAGATTGTTTTCTTTATGAATATGGACCCAGGCCTACAGGATTGTTTTCTTTATGGATATGGACCCAGGCCTACAAGATTGTTTTATTTATGAATATGGACCCAGGCCTACAGGATTGTTTTCTTTATGGATATGGACCCAGGCCTACAGGATTGTTTTCTTTATGAATATGGACCCAGGTCTACAGGATTGTTTTCTTTATGAATATGGACCCAGGCCTACAAGATTGTTTTCTTTATGGATATGGACCCAGGCCTACAAGATTGTTTTCTTTATGAATATGGACCCAGGCCTACAGGATTGTTTTCTTTATGAATATGAACCCAGGCCTACAGGATTGTTTTCTTTATGGATATGGACCCAGGCCTACAGGATTGTTTTCTTTATGGATATGGACCCAGGCCTACAGGATTGTTTTCTTTATGAATATGGACCCAGGCCTACAGGATTGTTTTCTTTATGAGTTTGGACCCAGGCCTACAGGATTGTTTTCTTTATGAATATGGACCCAGGCCTATGGACCCAGGCCTACAAGATTGTTTTCTTTATGAATATGGACCCAGGCCTACAGGATTGTTTTCTTTATGGATATGGACCCAGGCCTACAGGATTGTTTTCTTTATGAATATGGACCCAGGCCTACAGGATTGTTTTCTTTATGAATATGGACCCAGGCCTACAGGATTGTTTTCTTTATGAATATGGACCCAGGCCTACAAGATTGTTTTCTTTATGAATATGGACCCAGGCCTACAGGATTGTTTTCTTTATGGATATGGACCCAGGCCTACAAGATTGTTTTCTTTATGGATATGGACCAAGGCCTACACGATTGTCTTCTTTATGAATATGGACCCAGGTCTACAGGATTGTTTTGTTTATGAATATGGGCCCAGGCCTACAAGATTGTTTTCTTTATGGATATGGACCCAGGCCTATAAGATTGTTTTCTTTATGAATATGGACCCAGGCCTACAGGATTGTTTTCTTTATGAATATGAACCCAGGCCTACAGGATTGTTTTCTTTATGAATATGTACCCAGGCCTACAAGATTGTTTTCTTTATGAATATGGACCCAGGTCACAGGATTGTTTTCTTTATGAATATGGACCCAGGCCTACAGGATTGTTTTCTTTATGAATATGGACCCAGGCCTACAGGATTGTTTTCTTTATGTGTATGGACCCAGGCCTACAGGATTGTTTTCTTTATGAATATGGACCCAGGCCTATGGACCCAGGCCTACAAGATTGTTTTCTTTATGAATATGGACCCAGGCCTACAATATTGTTTTCTTTATGGATATGGACCCAGGCCTACAGGATTGTTTTCTTTATGAATATGGACCCAGGCCTACAGGATTGCTTTCTTTATGAATATGGACCCAGGTCTACAGGATTGTTTTCTTTATGAATATGGACCCAGGCCTACAAGATTGTTTTCTTTATGGATATGGACCCAGGCCTACAAGATTGTTTTCTTTATGAATATGGACCCAGGCCTACAGGATTGTTTTCGTTATGAAAATGAACCCAGGCCTACAGGATTGTTCTCTTTATGGATATGGACCCAGGCCTACAGGATTGTTTTCTTTATGAATATGGACCCAGGCCTACAGGATTGTTTTCTTTATGAATATGGACCCAGGCCTACAGGATTGTTTTCTTTATGAATATGGACCCAGGCCTACAAGATTGTTTTCTTCATGAATATGGACCCAGGCCTACAGGATTGTTTTCTTTATGGATATGGACCCAGGCCTACAGGATTGTTTTCTTTATGAATATGGACCCAGGCCTACAGGATTGTTTTCTTTATGAATATGGACCCAGGTCTACAGGATTGTTTTCTTTATGAATATGGACCCAGGCCTACAAGATTGTTTTCTTTATGGATATGGACCCAGGCCTACAAGATTGTTTTCTTTATGAATATGGACCCAGGCCTACAGGATTGTTTTCTTTATGAATATGAACCCAGGCCTACAGGATTGTTTTCTTTATGGATATGGACCCAGGCCTACAGGATTGTTTTCTTTATGGATATGGACCCAGGCCTACAGGATTGTTTTCTTTATGAATATTGACCCAGGCCTACAGGAATGTTTTCTTTATGATTTTGGACCCAGGCCTACAGGATTGTTTTCTTTATGAATATGGACCCAGGCCTACAAGATTGTTTTCTTTATGAATATGGACCCAGGCCTACAGGATTGTTTTCTTTATGGATATGGACCCAGGCCTACAGGATTGTTTTCTTTATGAATATGGACCCAGGCCTACAGGATTGTTTTCTTTATGAATATGGACCCAGGCCTACAGGATTGTTTTCTTTATGAATATGGACCCAGGCCTACAAGATTGTTTTCTTTATGAATATGGACCCAGGCCTACAGGATTGTTTTCTTTATGGATATGGACCCAGGCCTACAAGATTGTTTTCTTTATGGATATGGACCCAGGCCTACAGGATTGTCTTCTTTATGAATATGGACCCAGGTCTACAGGATTGTTTTCTTTATGAATATGGACCCAGGCCTACAAGATTGTTTTCTTTATGGATATGGACCCAGGCCTATAAGATTGTTTACTTTATGAATATGAACCCAGGCCTACAGGATTGTTTTCTTTATGAATATGTACCTAGGCCTACAAGATTGTTTTCTTTATGAATATGGACCCAGGTCACAGGATTGTTTTCTTTATGAATATGGACCCAGGTCTACAGGATTGTTTTCTTTATGAATATGGACCCAGGTCTACAGGATTGTTTTCTTTATGTGTATGGACCCAGGCCTACAGGATTGTTTTCTTTATGAATATGGACCCAGGCCTATGGACCCAGGCCTACAAGATTGTTTTCTTTATGAATATGGACCCAGGCCTACAGGATTATTTTCTTTATGGATATGGACCCAGGCCTACAGGATTTTGTTTTCTTTATGAATATGGACCCAGGCCTACAAGATTGTTTTCTTTATGAATATGGACCCAGGCCTAAAGGATTGTTTTCTTTATGAATATGGACCCAGGCCTATGGACCCAGGCCTACAAGATTGTTTTCTTTATGAATATGGACACAGGCCTACAGGATTGTTTTCTTTATGAATATGGACCCAGGCCTACAAGATTGTTTTCTTTATGAATATGGACCCAGGCCTACAGGATTGTTTTCTTTATGAATATTGACCCAGGCCTACAGGATTGTTTTCTTTATGAATATGGACCCAGGCCTACAAGATTGTTTTCTTTATGAATATGGACCCAGGCCTACAGGATTGTTTTCTTTATGAATATTGACCCAGGCCTACAGGATTGTTTTCTTTATGGATATGGACCCAGGCCTACAAGATTGTTTTCTTTATGGATATGGACCCAGGCCTACAGGATTGTCTTCTTTATGAATATGGACCCAGGTCTACAGGATTGTTTTTTTTTATGAATATGGACCCAGGCCTACAAGCTTGTTTTCTTTATGGATATGGACCCAGGCCTATAAGATTGTTTTCTTTATGAATATGAACCCAGGCCTACAGGATTGTTTTCTTTATGAATATGTACCTAGGCCTACAAGATTGTTTTCTTTATGAATATGGACCCAGGTCACAGGATTGTTTTCTTTATGAATATGGACCCAGGCCTACAGGATTGTTTTCTTTATGAATATGGACCCAGGTCTACAGGATTGTTTTCTTTATGTGTATGGACCCAGGCCTACAGGATTGTTTTCTTTATGAAAATGGACCCAGGCCTATGGACCCAGGCCTACAAGATTGTTTTCTTTATGAATATGGACCCAGGCCTACAGGATTGTTTTCTTTATGGATATGGACCCAGGCCTACAGGATTTTGTTTTCTTTATGAATATGGACCCAGGCCTACAGGATTGTTTTCTTTATGAATATGGACCCAGGCCTAAAGGATTGTTTTCTTTATGAATATGGACCCAGGCCTATGGACCCAGGCCTACAAGATTGTTTTCTTTATGAATATGGACACAGGCCTACAGGATTGTTTTCTTTATGAATATGGACCCAGGTCTACAGGATTGTTTTGTTTATGAATATGGGCCCAGGCCTACAAGATTGTTTTCTTTATGGATATGGACCCAGGCCTATAAGATTGTTTTCTTTATGAATATGGACCCAGGCCTACAGGATTGTTTTCTTTATGAATATGAACCCAGGCCTACAGGATTGTTTTCTTTATGAATATGTACCCAGGCCTACAAGATTGTTTTCTTTATGAATATGGACCCAGGTCACAGGATTGTTTTCTTTATGAATATGGACCCAGGCCTACAGGATTGTTTTCTTTATGAATATGGACCCAGGCCTACAGGATTGTTTTCTTTATGTGTATGGACCCAGGCCTACAGGATTGTTTTCTTTATGAATATGGACCCAGGCCTATGGACCCAGGCCTACAAGATTGTTTTCTTTATGAATATGGACCCAGGCCTACAATATTGTTTTCTTTATGGATATGGACCCAGGCCTACAGGATTGTTTTCTTTATGAATATGGACCCAGGCCTACAGGATTGCTTTCTTTATGAATATGGACCCAGGTCTACAGGATTGTTTTCTTTATGAATATGGACCCAGGCCTACAAGATTGTTTTCTTTATGGATATGGACCCAGGCCTACAAGATTGTTTTCTTTATGAATATGGACCCAGGCCTACAGGATTGTTTTCGTTATGAAAATGAACCCAGGCCTACAGGATTGTTCTCTTTATGGATATGGACCCAGGCCTACAGGATTGTTTTCTTTATGAATATGGACCCAGGCCTACAGGATTGTTTTCTTTATGAATATGGACCCAGGCCTACAGGATTGTTTTCTTTATGAATATGGACCCAGGCCTACAAGATTGTTTTCTTCATGAATATGGACCCAGGCCTACAGGATTGTTTTCTTTATGGATATGGACCCAGGCCTACAGGATTGTTTTCTTTATGAATATGGACCCAGGCCTACAGGATTGTTTTCTTTATGAATATGGACCCAGGTCTACAGGATTGTTTTCTTTATGAATATGGACCCAGGCCTACAAGATTGTTTTCTTTATGGATATGGACCCAGGCCTACAAGATTGTTTTCTTTATGAATATGGACCCAGGCCTACAGGATTGTTTTCTTTATGAATATGAACCCAGGCCTACAGGATTGTTTTCTTTATGGATATGGACCCAGGCCTACAGGATTGTTTTCTTTATGGATATGGACCCAGGCCTACAGGATTGTTTTCTTTATGAATATTGACCCAGGCCTACAGGAATGTTTTCTTTATGATTTTGGACCCAGGCCTACAGGATTGTTTTCTTTATGAATATGGACCCAGGCCTACAAGATTGTTTTCTTTATGAATATGGACCCAGGCCTACAGGATTGTTTTCTTTATGGATATGGACCCAGGCCTACAGGATTGTTTTCTTTATGAATATGGACCCAGGCCTACAGGATTGTTTTCTTTATGAATATGGACCCAGGCCTACAGGATTGTTTTCTTTATGAATATGGACCCAGGCCTACAAGATTGTTTTCTTTATGAATATGGACCCAGGCCTACAGGATTGTTTTCTTTATGGATATGGACCCAGGCCTACAAGATTGTTTTCTTTATGGATATGGACCCAGGCCTACAGGATTGTCTTCTTTATGAATATGGACCCAGGTCTACAGGATTGTTTTCTTTATGAATATGGACCCAGGCCTACAAGATTGTTTTCTTTATGGATATGGACCCAGGCCTATAAGATTGTTTACTTTATGAATATGAACCCAGGCCTACAGGATTGTTTTCTTTATGAATATGTACCTAGGCCTACAAGATTGTTTTCTTTATGAATATGGACCCAGGTCACAGGATTGTTTTCTTTATGAATATGGACCCAGGTCTACAGGATTGTTTTCTTTATGAATATGGACCCAGGTCTACAGGATTGTTTTCTTTATGTGTATGGACCCAGGCCTACAGGATTGTTTTCTTTATGAATATGGACCCAGGCCTATGGACCCAGGCCTACAAGATTGTTTTCTTTATGAATATGGACCCAGGCCTACAGGATTATTTTCTTTATGGATATGGACCCAGGCCTACAGGATTTTGTTTTCTTTATGAATATGGACCCAGGCCTACAAGATTGTTTTCTTTATGAATATGGACCCAGGCCTAAAGGATTGTTTTCTTTATGAATATGGACCCAGGCCTATGGACCCAGGCCTACAAGATTGTTTTCTTTATGAATATGGACACAGGCCTACAGGATTGTTTTCTTTATGAATATGGACCCAGGCCTACAAGATTGTTTTCTTTATGAATATGGACCCAGGCCTACAGGATTGTTTTCTTTATGAATATTGACCCAGGCCTACAGGATTGTTTTCTTTATGAATATGGACCCAGGCCTACAAGATTGTTTTCTTTATGAATATGGACCCAGGCCTACAGGATTGTTTTCTTTATGAATATTGACCCAGGCCTACAGGATTGTTTTCTTTATGGATATGGACCCAGGCCTACAAGATTGTTTTCTTTATGGATATGGACCCAGGCCTACAGGATTGTCTTCTTTATGAATATGGACCCAGGTCTACAGGATTGTTTTTTTTTATGAATATGGACCCAGGCCTACAAGCTTGTTTTCTTTATGGATATGGACCCAGGCCTATAAGATTGTTTTCTTTATGAATATGAACCCAGGCCTACAGGATTGTTTTCTTTATGAATATGTACCTAGGCCTACAAGATTGTTTTCTTTATGAATATGGACCCAGGTCACAGGATTGTTTTCTTTATGAATATGGACCCAGGCCTACAGGATTGTTTTCTTTATGAATATGGACCCAGGTCTACAGGATTGTTTTCTTTATGTGTATGGACCCAGGCCTACAGGATTGTTTTCTTTATGAAAATGGACCCAGGCCTATGGACCCAGGCCTACAAGATTGTTTTCTTTATGAATATGGACCCAGGCCTACAGGATTGTTTTCTTTATGGATATGGACCCAGGCCTACAGGATTTTGTTTTCTTTATGAATATGGACCCAGGCCTACAGGATTGTTTTCTTTATGAATATGGACCCAGGCCTAAAGGATTGTTTTCTTTATGAATATGGACCCAGGCCTATGGACCCAGGCCTACAAGATTGTTTTCTTTATGAATATGGACACAGGCCTACAGGATTGTTTTCTTTATGAATATGGACCCAGGCCTACAAGATTGTTTTCTTTATGAATATGGACCCAGGCCTACAGGATTGTTTTCTTTATGAATATTGACCCAGGCCTACAGGATTGTTTTCTTTATGAATATGGACCCAGGCCTACAAGATTGTTTTCTTTATGAATATCAACCCAATCCTCAGGTCCATATTCAATGTTACCGCTAGGAAAAAGCTTATCTGGAGCACTGATTACAAGAGTGATTTGAAGGTCAATTTATCAAATTTACTAAATTTGTAAAAAGTTCTAATTCTGTGGGTGGGGGGTTGTTGGCGAATTCAAATTCTGTGGGTGGAGGGGTGGAAAATAATTCGAATTCTGTGGGTGGGGGGTGTTTTTTTGACTGTCGTTCTTGCCCCCCTCCAGGCCTTTTTTCCTGGAACAGCCCTGAGCAAGTTTCGAGATTAGAGGGGGCTGAAAAGCGAATGGTTTGGATGGCGCGGCAACAAGATGTTCATGAAAGAATCATGGTTTGCCAAACAGTTCCCACTCTCTTGAAGAAACAAGTGTCCAAAGACTCTCAGAATTTATAAAGAGTCGTTATTTTTTGCCATATTTACAAATATTGTAAGTATAAATACAGAGTCAGACCAATGGTGGGTATGTAACAAGGTAGAGATAGAGAGTTACCAATAGGTTATAAGAATCTATCTTGGGTATCCGGTGAAGATAGGAAATTCCAAATCGGTAAAATTGTTTTTATTGGAACCCAGTCTCTGCCGAAGTTCCGAATAACACAGTTATGCAGAGGAATTTCCCTATCTGAACCGGATACCCACTGAACTGGATAGGCGGATACCCATGATTATTGTACACAATGACTTCATGCAACTTTAATCAATATCATTTTTGATGCGTGTGACTTCTATCTGCCCCCATGTGTAAGATCAGGCTATCCAGAACTCGTGTAAGATGCGGACAACCATATCCGGTATTTAAGATATTCTGATGTGTATAAACTAACCTTGTAATAGAGACTTTGTCCTGTACCAGGGACCGAGTACTGGCCGACATGGATAACTCCATCTGTAATAGGGTGAGAAATGTACATATGTACCTATATTTATATGTGCATGCATCTGGTGTTTAACACCTATTAAATCAATTATATAAACTTACGCAAAGCTAGTTGTACAGATGAAAGTTTAACTAGTTATAACAATAACTAGAAATGTTTCTTTTGGACACGGATTTAGAGCTGTCAGTCAAATAGAACTTGAATAAAACATTTTTTCGTCCGTTACGAGGGTAACATTATGCTCATTCCAATATGTACACATAGATTGTTAAAATGTACATTATGGGAACCATCATTCAAATAATCTGAGCACTTTCATGGCAGAGCATAATAAAAAGCACCATCTCGTGTGGTGGCATGTCAATTCTAAATTATATTGTTTTGCAGACTAAGTTAACGGAGTAATACACAGACATATTAATGAATATTAGGTCTGTGAGTAATACAACCGTTTTATATGTTTTACCAGGTAAGAAGTTGAATAATTAGAGGTTTCAATGTGGTTCAACCAAGATATCAGCCCAAGGTTTAACTAGATATCTGCTGACATATGTTAACAAGGGCTCATATTTTGGTCAACAACAACTTAACCATGTATAATCATATATTAATTAAATATTACAATGTCACTTTCTCAGCAACCAACTGATCAGAATTTATTACAAAAAAAAAAGAAGTATTCCTTGGGTTGGTTTGGGTTCCTTAGTTTTATGGATTTAAAATGATTGGTGAAGTATCTACATGATTAAATTAGAAGAACATTAAGCGTACTAAAGCATTAAACGCACCACTTTCTGCTGCATTTTACTGAGTTCTTCCTCCTTGAGCCGGACTTCCTGTAAATATTTCATACAACAAATACCACAATGACAACGAATGAGACATTAATTTTATTTACCGTTATGTACAAAGCAATTATATATTTACAAGACAACTGTTGCAACCAACCCCTACTCATAAATGTGCCCGCTGTTGAGGTTCTGCAGATGAGGGACCATAAACCCTTAGTTGTACACATCTAGACCTCATCCATGTCCGTTTTACACGATGTGCAACATACTGGTCAAATCAAATCAAACAATACCACTAAAATATGGTGATTTTTTTGTGTATTCTCAGGACATGACGTCAACATAATTAACGACTCTTCTACTGATGCCATAAATCAAAATATCTTGTACCGAGTTAGTTATATACCGAAAGTAAATAAATTATATTTCATTAAATTTACTTTGGAACATGGTGAATAGAAAGGCAAGTGTTTACAGACATTGCTTCACGCCATTTCAGTTTGATTTATAACTTTTTAATGTGAAATTGTTCTGGAACAAGCGTAAGTATCGTAAGAAATATTGTAATAGACTCGAGTAACTTACATCCTCCAAGTCTCTGATCTTCTGATGAAGATCCTGGTCTTCTGGGTCACTGAAATATACAAGTTTATCACATAACTTACAGTCCGTGAGTGTAGTAACACATTTATGTATTTTCGATAATCCACTAGTGGTATAACTTTAAAGAAACTAACCCGCCAATTAACGACAAAATTACATTACAAAACCATTAACCAAAACTCTACCCAGGTGTTCAGGTCATATAATAATGTATATGTGCCGATTAAAAGTATAGGTTTATTGACATGTTATTAAGCTACCCGTGATTAAATATGCGTAAAATGAATTCTGAGTTGGTAAACTCTTAGTTTTGATGTTTGGCCTGGCCGGTTAAAGAGGTTTATACTATGACTGTATACTATATACTCACAAAATATGCAAGTTATATATATGCCTCATTGTCAGTAGGTTTAGAAACAGGGTATATTTTTTGTAAAAGTTAACGAACACATTCTGAATTTGAGACACTACACAATACGTGATAAATGCAATCTCACATCCGTTTATTATGGTATTAATCAAATTCATTGGCAAAACTGAAACGATGCTCGGCAAGCTGTCATATCATTTTTGCCAACTCATTCAATTTAATAAATGAGCACTCATATATATAAGATCCTCTATAAAACACCATTTTACAATTGATTGTGACCTCCATAATCAAGTGGGCTTAACTAACAAACTACACAATTATTACATCTTGAAGCTCATCCGGTACTCGATTCATGAATTTTGTCTATATTGTATGTCCAACCACCATATTGAGATTCATCCTCTGGATCTTGTTACCAAGCAGATTAGATAGATTTTATACCAGATTATCTTGTGATCTCACTGTGTTCTCAAATTAAGATAAAAAGATGGACGGGCATAATGCATCTGGTGTGTCATTCTGTAATTTTGATTTTATCTTTTTACCAATGCTACAAGTAGTTCTAGTCCATCCGTTACCTTATGTTAACAACTGAAGGCGAAGCAGACAACACCTCGGACTCAGTCATTTCAGACCCGGTAACCAGCAACTGCTGTTGTAACTGTTCCTGGTACTGCTTCACCTGCTGCTGGGCCAGCCCTAGCTCACTCTCCAGGTGGCGCTGCTGTGCTGCCAAGTCACGTAAATCTCGCTCCTTTTCCTTGAAGAGAGACATGGCACGTTCTTTAATGCCCTCGGCCTTTACCTTGTCTTCCTTCAACTGGTTTTGAATCTCTGAAATATGCGCAAACATTTAAAATTAAGTATAATCATTATTTATATATATATATTTATCACATAATTTATGGTGTGGGAGTGGAATAACACCATTCAATATTTTCGATAATCCACTAGTGATATAACTATGCAAATGAGGACTGAATTATTGTTCGGTCTTTTCCGTTCTGCTCGGGGTGAATCGGAATTGTGTCATCGGTTTACACAACTGTTCAAAATACCGGATTACGGAAACCGACGAGGTAGCTCCATTTTTCGGTTTTGTAAGGAGAAGGCAGAGTCAATTATATGACAACATTATATATAGGCAGCTACAATAAGAAGTGTTCCTTATGAGGCTTTTTTTGTTATGTGATAAATATAATCTAACACGCTTGCCTATTAAATACTGAATTTACTAAACTCGGATAAAGTTGATATAATGCTCGGCACAGACTCGCATCATATAATTTTATCCAACACGTTTAATAAATTTAATATTAAACAGGCACCCATGTAAGTTCCTCTATATAGCAAGGCACGAAAATACCACTTGTCCGCTTATATTGATCTTTAGGTATTAATCATTAATCAGATTGACAAAATATGTGAATGGCATTTACCATGTTTGTTTTCACAAATAAATTGTAAAAGACATCCATGTAAGGCATCCTTGTTCATTATTCATTACTTATGTAAGTACCAACTTACCTTTATCTTTGTTCAGTTGTGATGCCATCTCTTCTTCCTTGTTTTTCAGTTCTTCAATCACTCTATCCTTCTCTTGAGTCACTTTATTAACAGCTTCATTAAATCTCACCTAAAATAAATTGTTAACTTTAACTTTACGAGCAGTACCAAAATACAACCTTTTTATATTTCAGCTGGTATTATAATTTAATACAATTAAGGGATAATTATTGTCTAATCTTAGTGTTGTAACTCGAACACTTTCCAAACAGTTTCCAATAATTGAAATTTATGAAAGATGTGAGACGGGACTCTATCCAACTTCAAGCATACCTGTGTATCACCCATCACGGATGTGAGACTGGACTCAATCCAAGCCATGTCATACTGTTTATCAGATGCCAAATGTATGCAAGACTGAAGTCAAATCAAATCCAAGCTTACCTGTTAATCAGCCCCCATGGATGTGAAACAGGACAAATCCAAGCCTACCTGTTTATCGACGCCATGGCTGTCAGACTGAACTCAATCCAATTCCGTACCTACCTGTTTATCGCCCCCATGGATGTGAGACTGGACTCAACCCAAGCCCAGGCCTAACTGTTTATCCCCCCCTGCTGGATGTGAGACTAGACTCAACCCAAGCCAAGGCCTACCTGTTTATCGCTACCTGTTTATCGCCCCACATGGATGTGAGACTGGACTCAACCCAAGCTCAGGTCTACCTGTTTATCGCCCCCCAATGGATGTGAGACTGGACTCAACCCAAGCCCAGGCCTACCTGTTTATTGCCCCCCATGGATGTGAGACTGGACTCAACCAAAGCTCAGGCCTACCTGTTTATCGCCCCCCATGGATGTCAGACTGGACTCAACCCAAGCCCAGGCCTACCTGTTGATTGCCCCCATGGATGCGAGACTGGACTCAACCAAAGCCCAGGCCTACCTGTTTATCACCCCCCATGGATGTGAGACTGGACTCAATCCAAGCCCAGACCTACCTGTTTATCGCCCCCATGGATGTCAGACTGTGCTCAACCCAAGCCCTGGCCTACCTGTTTATCAGCCCAATGGATGTGAGACTGGACTCAATCCAATCCCAAGCATACCTGTTTTTCACCACCTATTGATGTGAGACTGGACTCAATCCAATCCCAAGCATACCTGTTTTTCACCACCCATGGATGTGAGACTGGATTTGAGTTGTTGTACATCCTCCTTCCCTCGTTCTAGTTGTTCTATCAGCTTATTTATCTCATCATCGTGTTTCTCTTCCAGCTCAACAATTTTCTGGAAAAATACCAACATCATTCAATTTTTATCCAAACATGGTATCTCCCTTATCAACATCATTATTATAAAACAACTGCTGGAGACCACATCTAAGGAAGGACAGGATATACCTTGAAGGAGCTAGAGATAAAACATATATTTCTCTTCAGAGTGAGGTTTGAAACTTTGCCAAAAGAAGATTGTAGCAGAAGTCTTCAGAAAAGAGCCCTTGGCATACAAGGTGCCACCAAACTTAAAACTTCTATACATTCTGGCATTGCAAAATCTTAACTTGCTTTGAACTATTTTTTTGAACTGTATTTCCAAGTTTTTTATATCTAGCTTTGTTTTTGGCGGTAAATTATATTTTTAATTAGCCATGAACAATAATTCTCCAACATGTAAAACTATCAAACTAACATATACTTTTGTTTATGTTCATACCAAAATATTTTAACCTTTATTGTTTCACCTTTATTACTACAACCAGGGGCATAGCTGACCTGAAATGTATATGCAGGCCTGACAAACTAGGGGAGCTATACAATGGTATATCTGACAGAGCACTTGTGTGGTATTTGAAGAAATATTTGTTTAGACAAATTTGAGACTTAACATTTGACAAAGTTGAATTACCTAAACTGCTAAAATAAAATAAGAAATAAATGTTGACTCTTAACCCCACACCCTCTTCCATTTTTATTGCATTTTTGGACTTTTCATTTTTTTTTTTTTTTTCAAATAGATGTATAGGCCCGGTTATCTGCGTTTTACATGGGTGAAGGAAAGCCTGATCTTACACATGGGGGAAGATAAAAGTCACGCCGTGATATCAACAATGACATTTGCATGACGTAATTGTGTAAAATAACATGCAAAACATAAGTAGTTGAGGATGTCAACACGCAGAATATAAAAAAGAATCAATCATGGGTATCCGGTTCAGATAGGGAAATTCCAACCCTCAGTATAATTGTTTTAATCAGAACCTTGGCAGAACCTCGGTTCCGATAGAAACAAATATACCTCATCCCGTTCTTCACCAGATACCCATGAAAGATTCTTATAATGGAAAACAGTTTGTAAGTAATACCATGTCAAACTGTGCCTGCAGCTCCTCTAGTGTACCAGTCTGGGCACTGGACTGGGTGTCTTCTTTTTGTATGGTTTGGGTGGCATTTTGAGACTGTGTCACTGAATCAGTCTGTGTTGCAGACTGGTCCTGAATAAGAAACATATCATGGGTCATCTCTGGCAAGTTACTTGTGACAATATGAGCACAATTTGATGAATAAATCAAAAATGAAAATACAAACCTTTGTGAAATGATATGTTTTCCATAATCATTAAATCTGTAAAATGTCCCGTGAAATATTTCAATGAAATTTCTCTAACCAGACAATGATATACTTATCAGAACCCATCTTCTTCCTCTGCTGCCTATCAGTGGTAATTACATAGCAGAGTGATGTGTGGGGGGAAGTTGGCCTGCCAACAAAGGTGTATTGTACAAAATATATAGCAACTTTAAATACTGAATTATAAATCAGATTGTTCACATTTTAAAAAAAAAAAAAAATTATATTAAGGGCTATTCCATTAAAACATACATGGAACCCGAGGAAGGCACTTTTGAAACTGAACACTCACCCAAGGCCATAAATGCAAAACTGAGTTTAAAGAACCAAATTTCGGAAAATAGAGTCAACCCATAGATGTTTATTAAATTGCTTCCCTGGGTTCCTGGGTATGTATTAATGGAACAGCCCTAATTATTAAAGATCAAACTTGACGAAAGAACAATATACTTTATATCACATCTATATGTATACATAATATGTAGCTACATAGTGGACAAACACCTATAAAACATACTTTATATCACATCTATATGTATACATTATATGTAGCTACATAGTGGACAAACACCTATAAAACATTTCATCAAACAGAAGTCAGTCTATATGTATATTGACAAAAAGTAAGACTCCCTTATCATTCCTTTATGTTGACATCATATATGATCACATTTTATTGGAAATTGAGAGTAAAGCGAGTTTCTGTACAGTTTTTGCAACACATCAATTTATAATCCTTTTGTCATATTGTTTCTTTATCACCTCAAGCAAGAACAGTCAGTTGTCAAGCAATTTCAGTGGTCTAGCCACAATGATCAGTGGTCAAACAAGAATGGTCAGTGGTCAATCAAGAATGGTCAGTGGTCAAGCAAGAATGGTCAGTGGGCTGGCAAAAATGCCCAGTGGTCAAGCCATAATGGTCAGTGATCAGAATGGTCAGATAAACTAGAGGCTAGATAAACTGATAATCAAGAGGTGCAGACACTTGTCTGTCACACACTTTGACAAAAAATTACAAACATATATACCTAATTATTCTTAGAAGTATAAAAGGGGACATACTTGTGTTAAAACTAGAAATGTGTCCATGGGACACAGATGCCCCCACTGAAAGTAATCAGAATGAAACGTAAAATTTGATGAAAAAGGGACCGTAACTCCGGTTATACTGGGTCTATTCTGACGCCGAATCGAAGTGCACATTTTGATATCATAGGTTAGCATCCTTTAAGTTTGAAAAGTAACGGAGGAAAACTGTGGGAGGAGACAGACATACAAGATACTTTAATGTAAAATTTGATGTAAAAAGGGCCATAAGTCTGGTAATACTAAGTCGATTTTGACGCAAAAACAATATGCACATTTTTAAGCATCCTTTAAAGTTTCGAAGCAATCGGTTGAAAAGTGTGGGAGGAGATAGTCACACAAGATATTTTGACGTAAAATTTGACGAAAAGAGGGTATAACTGGGTCTATTTTGACGCTGAAACGATATGCACATCTTGACAGATGGACAGACGGACATGGGTAATGCTATATGCCCCCTCACCATTCGGTAGTGGGGGTATAACGCTATATGCCCCACTCACCATTCGGTGGTGGGGGCATTATACAAGACCTCAGTCTGACGGTGTCTCGCCCACTGCGGCAAACGGCATATGCAATATTTTATTAAATTGTGCTTAAATGATGTCCACCAAAGACAACACCTCATATGACCAAGTATTAAACAAATAAAAGCGAGGCAATCATAAGAAGTTAAATTACTGAGGTTAAGTGGTTTAACAAGGGTGTAGTTTTGGGAAAATAACGCAAAATATGACCTTGACCTTGGTATTTTTTGTCATTCAGCGATGTCCATAATGCCAACAAAACATATGACCAAGTATCAAAGACATAAAGTGAGACAATCACATAAAGTTAACGGAGGTTAAGTTACCTAACCCAGGTTAAGTTTGGGGAAAATAATAAAAAAATATGACATTGACCTTGGTAATTTTTGTCGTTCGGTGATGTCCACCAATGCCAGCAATATATATGACCAAGTATCAAACAAATAATTAAAGTTATCAGAAAAAGTTAACTGAGGTTAACTTACCTAACCAAACTGATCTTTAGGGTAAATAACGCAAAACATGACCTTGACCTTGGTATTTTTTGTCATTCAGCGATGTCTACCAATGTGACCAAGTATCAACGACATAAAATGAGGCAATCACAAAGTTAACTGAGGTTAAGTTACCTAACCAAGGTTAAGTTTGGGGAAAATAATGCAAAATATGACCTTGGCCTTGGTAGTGTGACTGCCTCACTCTATGTCTTTGATACTTGGTCATATGTATTACATTTGGTCATATGTATTACATATGACCAAGTATCAAAGACATAAAGTGAGGCAGTCACATAAAGTTAACAGAGGTTAAGTTACCTAACCAAGGTTAAGTTTTGGGAAAAGAATGCAAAATATGACCTTGACCTTGTTAAGTTTGGCATTATGTGACGTCCCTTGACCCAACAAAGCATCTGACAAAGTTTCAGAAAAGAAAAAATGTAGAGATATAGTTAATTTAAAATGCGGACTCCGCCGCCGCCGCCATTGGAAAAGTGACTGCTATGTCTTGCTATCCACTATCGTGGGCGAGACAAAAAGCATATTATTATAGAACCTGCCAAAATGATGTTGTCTAATGATGCCGAATACATGTGTGGAGGTGTGAAGTAGTGTTTGTGATACACGCTTACATACAAAACTTTAACCAGTGGTCGCAGGTGACGCTTAAGTCGGGACAATATCTTATCTTCTTTTTTTTCAAACACAGACAAACTAAAATGGTTGTTTTTTGTTAAAGTGATACGCATTAACTAGGCTTTAGATTTCAGATTTTCTATTCTATTTAATAAGCTGACAATTTGAAAAATAGAACAAATTCAACTACCATATTTGAACTTTAAATTATGCTACATACAATGAAGTTGGCAGACTTAATAGCAAATATCTTAACTATGTATTACCTGTGACTGATGCTCCGTTTGCGTGGCAAGTTGGCTCTGAGTTACAGACTCAGTCTGTGTGCTTGACTGGTCCTGTTTCTGTCCATCAATCTGAACATCCGAATATGACTGGTCAGAACTGGATTTAAACTCACATTTATCTGTTTGCACAAAAGTATCAGAAACTTGGTTAACGTCAGTCTGTGTTGAAAGCTGTGTGAGCTGAACACTTTCAGTTTGTACATACAAATTTGAACTGTCCCGAATGTCAGTCTGTGTCGCCAACTGTGCCTGCTCGCATATTTCTGTCTGCATAGAAATATTAGACTGGTCAACGACTTCTGTTTGTACCTGAGTTTCAAGTAGTTCCGCACGGGGATCAGTTTGAGTATCACAATGTGTGGCTTTGAACATAGATATGGTCGTCTGAATTTCACCATCTGATAACTTTTTATTTTTAATTTTCTCCAACTCCGTTACTAACTCACCCTTTTCTTTGTTAAATTCTAAACTTAACTTTGTTATGTCTTCCTTCAATTTGTTTTCTAGCTCTTCTTTAAGTTTATCAAATTCTGACTTCTTTTCATCCAAATGTTGTTGCTTTATCACATCTGTGGCTTTAACATGCTCCAGTGTTAAAGTGCTCTGTGTCATTTCAATAGCCTGATCTTTTTGCACTATCAAACTTTGCTTTAATTCATCAAGTTTCTTTTCTATGTCCTTTTCATGTTCATTTTTAAGTTTTTCAGTTAGTGCAAGTTTTATTTCTTCCACTTTATCTTGTTCTTCTTTGATTGCCTTTTGTAACTTCTCATCATATTCAATGCCTAAAATACCACATATCTCATCTTTTTCTTTCTGAAATCTATCCAATAAACTTTCCTCTAATTTGATTTTTTCTTTCTTCACTGCCAGAATTAAACTTTCTTTATCAGCAATAACAGAATCTTTATGTTCTATTTCTTTCTCAATATTTGCAATTTTCGCTTCAAATTCTGCTCTCGTCTTATCTAATTCTACTTCTAGCTCCAGCTCATGTTTAAGTGTTAAGCTTGAAACTTCATCTGCAAGTTTAGCACCAAGATCAGCTTTATCACTAGTGATCATTTCAATCTCTTTCTTATGCGACTCTTCCATTTCTCTTAATTGTTCTATGGAAGATTTTACTTTCCCTTCTAAATCACTACATCTTGCACTTTCAGCAGCAATCTTTTCATTAAGAACCCTTTCAATGTCACTTTTCTCCTGCACAAGGTTGTCTATCACATTTTGGTTACTTGCATTCAACTCTGCCTCAACACCTTTTAATACTTGTATTAAGTTTTCTTTAACACTTTCAAACTCCTTTTTGAATTCAGCAACATCATCAAATTGTTGGGTTTTCATTTCATTAATAATTTCCTTCAAATGAGGCAACCTTTCATCAAAGAAATGCCTCATAGATTTGAGAGCTACCCCACTTGCACTCAGTTTATTATTGCACTCCTTTAAATCCGTCTGAAGTTTTTCACTGATCTGTTTTTCTTCAATTAACATCTGCTCATAATTTGCTTTACTAACAGTGGCTGTTTTAGGTGGTGATTCTATGGAAGACGGCAGCGACTCGTCGATATAGAAGTCTGCCGTAGAGAACTCCTGTGAGGTTTCCATATCGGGTGATGGTATATCAGTACCTGTTTTATATGCTGATGACAATTTACATCGTCTAATTGACAATACATCTGTCAGAGTGGATAAGGAAGATTTGTCACCTGAATTTGAAACCAGAAGAATTTATATTAATTTATTTTCGCAAGATGGATATCATCAATGATTTAGATTGTAATTACTGTCCGTTACCTTGAAAAACATGGATGAATCCCAATGAAATGTTGGGGGAAAATGTATGAAAGTACCCCTCTAAAGCAGCGTTTCCCAAAAAAATTCTAGAGGTATATCTCATTTTGTATGTCAATGATGATTTATTTTCACTCACAAAACACATTTTCTTTAAATGGTTGATACAAGCTATAAAAAACAAGAGGCCCAAGAGGGCCTGTATCGCTCTTCTTGCTATATGGAGCCTCTGATGGGAAACAACATGTGCAACTAGGCTTGGTACTGATCATTCTCTGCCAAATTTCACTGAAATTCAGCCTGCGCTTCAGGAAAACTTTTCTGGATAAAGTTTTTGTATCGTCGCACCGAGGTCTCGTCTCCCGAAAACCCGGTGTGAACCTTTGATCCAGTGACAATAAATGATTTGAGGACAATTTCTAGATTAATAAATATGGATTTTATTAACTTAATTGTGTGATAATAATATCTACACTAGTAGACTACAATGACCGATCCCTGGAAACGGGACAAATTAAATGTTTTAATTTAAGTTAAAAAATACCCGCAATGAACCTGGTTGACTGGATGTAGTATTTCGGTTAATATAAATATAGAGCGTATTCTTTAAACATATTTTTCTCAAAAATAAGCTCTCTAGGTCTATTTAGATTTGGATCTTGGGATGAGGTAACCACAGACGCTGCGATGTGGTATTTATAGTCCCACAGAGTCACGGAAATTCCCTAGTGAACAAAATACACCACTCGACACCTCAGGTTACCACACAGTACCACTTCGGAACAGTGAGTACCACTTCGGCAACTTCCGCGACTCCAAAGTTACCACAATAACCACATCGCATAAATTCGTAATCCGAGGTTACTTACGCAATTATCTTTAATATAAATTTGTAAGTAACTTTACTAATAAAATTACTCTATCAAATAAAGATTCTGATCGACTAACAATGAAATACAATTTATTTATAATAGTTTAACTAATAATTATCATGCCGGAAGTAAACAATATTTACGTCATGCGCACTCGAACACTATATACATGAACGTTGACAACATGCATACAGGGAAATATTTAATCACATTTACGATGAATTACAAGCATTTTCCTAAATCTATAGAGGGAATCAGTGATCAAGTAAGTTAATGATGTGTTGGTAAATGCATATCTAAGTTCCTGTGAAATGACAATAATAATAACGGACATTAAATTCAGTAAATTGAATAAATGAAAATGAATAAGAGTGTGTTGACTTAGTACTAATCAGGCACTACATTATATTATATTAGGCCAAAACTCATTCAAACAGAACACAGCGATGTAAGTGCAACTAGGCTTGGTACTCATCAACGCTGTCAAAATTCTTCCAGGAGTTCAGAAGAGACTAGTCTGGATAAAGTTTGTGTATCAAAACCTTTAACGGGCTATAACTCCGCAAAAATCATTCAACCGGAACACGGCAATGACATGCACAACCAGGCCGGATACTGATCATCCCTGCAAAGTTTCACTGAAATCCAGTCAGGGGTTCAGGAGAACGTAGTCCGGACAAAAGTTGTGTATCAAAACCTTTAAAGGGCAATAACTCAGCCAAAAATCTTTCAACCGAATATGGCGATTGCATGCATAACTAGGCTTGGTACTGATCATCCCTGCAAATTTTCGTTGAAATCCAGCAAGGGGCTCAGGAAAAAAGTCTGGACAAAGTTATCATAATACCACCCTTTTGAATGGCCACCCTTTTTGTAGTATTATCAATTAGCACATTTAATTTAACAACATATGAACATTTCTTGATAGTCCCAGAGAGAAACATATTATATTTAAAACCGCTACTATGTTGTAAGTAAAAATAAGTATTATTTGCATGACGTAGATACTACTTTACCACTGCGTGACTGCACAGGGAAATGAGATACATCTGAATTGTATAGCTGCACAACTATTGCCAGATAATTGATAAATGCATTTACCTGTGGATTAATTTACCTGTTCAAAGTTTTCTACGTCATCAAATAAAATCTTATTGTCGCTTTTCACAGATATTGCAATGTGTGAATTGTAAATATCTATTGTTGTGTATTGATTTCGATTTAAATAAACATAAACATGTTCATGAAACAAAACATGGCCGGAGATCTTTAAAAACATAAAGGTCCATAATTCTGCCAAAAAATCATTCAACTGGAACAGGGTGACGATTAACATAACTAGATTTGGTACTGATCATCCCTGCAAAGTTTCATTAAAATCTGTCCAAATAAAAGCCCTATCGTCTTAATGAGGCAAAATACAGCATTTTTAACTAAATCAGGGGCCATAACTCCGGTGTTACTTAAACAATTTGGTTGGTTTTCAAAGTTGCCTGAGCTTACATTGATATTAACAATCTGTGTCAGTTTGGTAAAGATCAAATAATAAATGAAGGTGCTAGAGTGTTCACTAGGTAGAATGTAGCTTTTTCATAAAAACAAGGGCCATAACTCTGCTGTTACTAAACCTATTTGGCTGGTTTTCGAACTCTGAGCTTTCATTGATATTAACAATCTGTGCAAGTTTGGTAAAGATCAAATAATAAACGAAGGTGCTACACTATTCACAAGGCAGAATATGGCATTTTTCAGCGAATCAAGGGCCATAACTCTGCTGTTACTCATTCAATTTGGCAAGTTTTCATCGATAATAACAATCAGTGTTTGGTAAAGACCAAATAGCAAGGTGCTAGAGTTTTCACAAGGCAGAAAAAAGCATTTTTCAGGAAAAACAAGGGCCATAACTCAGGTGTTACCGATCCAAATTGGCTGGTTTTCAAACTTGTCCGAGCTTTCATTGATATTAACAATCTGTGCAAGTTTGGTAAGGATCAAATAATAAATGAAGGTGCTAGTGTTCAAAAGGCAGAAAATGGCATTTTTTAGAAAATGCAAGGGCCATAACTCTGGTGTTACTGACCCAATTTAGCTGGTTTTTGAACTTGTCCAAGCTTTCATTGGTATTAAAAATCTGTGTAAGTTTGGTAAAGATCAAATAATAAATGAAGGTGACAGAGTGTTCACAAGGCTTAATATGGCATTTTTCAGCAAAACGAAGGGCCATAACTCCAGTGAAACTAACCCGATCTGGCTGGTTTTCAAAATTATCCCAGATTTTATTGATATAAAGACACTGGCAAAGTTTCATAAAGATCCAAATAATAATGAAGGTCCTAGAGTGTTCACAAGGCAAATGTTAACGGACGGACGGACAACTCATCATCCCATAAGCTCTGCTGGCCTTCAGCCAGTAGAGATAAAACCTGTTTCAGGTAGATCATGAGTTTGAACACTACTAAAACGACCATTTCCTTAAATTAGTATTTTATTTGCTAGATAAACGCATTTTCTATCTGGCCTTAATATAAATTAAGGCATATCTCAGATCAGTTGACACGAGTAAGGCGTCTCATGCGATATACCTTAAAGCCTTAGTGAAAACCTCGTAAAACATTAATTACAAAACTGCAAACAATATTAAGAAACAAACAGAAACACTATGCTACATTTTAAATTGAGTGTCTGTAACTGTTTAATGGCAGGAGTATCAGCAAGATGCCTGGTACTGATACTCCTGGTACAATTTTGTACACATCATTCATTCTCAGGTTACACAGTCTTACAATCTTACAATCAATCATCAGTTATAATCAGTTGGATGTAACTGATCAATCATAGGTTATGTAATAGATAGAGTCTGGTCTCAGCGAGCTGGCTTATAACCAACCAGCTGAGACAGACTCTTATCTTTTTTGTAGCATGGTGTGACATCATAGTGACCATACTCTAAATTCCAATATCCGGTAGTTGTAGTACGGCATAGCCACGCCCCTTTAGTTACCCCAAATTAAACGATTTAATGCTCTGCATTCATCAAAGGAAATGTCACTGACCATGCTACAAAACTGGTTAGTCAATGTGCATGTTAACCTGTGTTTCAGGCCTTGAACATTAGAATAATGTGCATTTTAGTATCTATTCTTTCCTGTCTTGTTTATTATGCCATTGTTATTTTGTTCCAAGATAGCTGTATGATTGTGTTTATTTGTGAATTTGCTCATTTTCACAAGTATTTCACAAGTATTTCCTGGATTATCATTCATTTCTATTTTCAACATATAAAAGCGCATTTTACATTCTGCTGATACTGGGTTATAGACTTTCATAATCGATCACCAGAATCAAATGCTCAAGGAACCAATAATTGGTTACAATCAATTAATCAGTTCATCACTAGTGAAAATGTTGCAAATCTTAGTAACCAGTATATGATTATTCAAGCAATCTTAATATTTTCGCTTACAGACTCAAAAACTTCATCCATTTCCTTAGGAACATTTAGATTTTATAAGGGTACAACTAGATTTCACACCTTTCTGGTGTATTAATGCATGTCAATCATAAAATTGTTTTTTTACGTGCACCGACTCACCTTCAACTCTGCCATCTGCCATATCCTGTTTGGACGACCTGCGATCCCCTGACTTTTCTCTCAATCTCTTTTGTTCTTCCTTCATTTGTTTCGTCAACTCCTCTGACAAACTTTTCGGAAGCAAGAATTCCTTATCCGGAGGACTCAGCGACCCGAATCTCGGTTTCTGGATGATTTCTTCCCCGCACTCTGTGAACTGGTCGCCGAGAGATATACTGCCTCCTTCTATGGAGTAAGGCTGGTGACGGTCCATTGAAATGATGTCAATGTCCGAGTTAGTCACGGACGGCTTGTGGGGTAGGGACTTGATGTTCTGGTCAGGATGATCCACCCACTGTACACACGAGTCTTTGACAGGATGTATAATCTGGAACAGGTCATCTTCTGCTGGAACACTAGAAAGAAACACATCAGATCAGCATTTGGCCTGACATAGAAAACTTGCAATTTATTTTTTTACACCATCTCAATATTTTGTCTTTTCTTATGTAAAATGTCATTTAACTCATGTAAATCAATATTTTACTAGAGATGGGTCCACAACCAGTACAATATATTTCAGAGCATGATTAAAGCATGTTAACTGAAAAGCTAGAATAACCAGCAGAAGCTTTTTCCTATAATGTTCTATACCTGAGTAGTCTAGACAGTTCTGGTACATTCTCCTTGAGGAGGCAGATGTCATCTACAGTAATATCTGGTAGGTGATGATCAAACACACTGGGTGATTCAGTCTGCCAACATAAAATATAGAGATCATTTTTAACTGCTTGTGTGATTATAGGGAATTCCTTTTTGAGATGGTAGACATTTGGTTCTTTTAAGCAATGAGTTGATGCAAATGAGTAAATGAATTCCTTAATTTACATTTTATATTAATTTGTGTTTGATTTGATTGAAATATTTTGCTTTGTTGAACGTTAACACTTGACGTCACGACTCGGCATCACAGTTAGTTATTTTGCAAGCTAGTAATTTATACTATTATTTAGTGACTTGAGACTTTTCTTTCACTGAAAAAGCCTAATTAAATACTAATTTTTCACCCATATCAATGTAATTAATATCACATAACTTTCAGCCTGGGAGTGTCTTACATGTAAATAATTTTCTCTTTCTGGTATACCACAAGTGGTATATCTTAACATCAATGACGCCAATGAGTAATACATTACGGCATGTTTTCTGACATGTGATGACATGAGTTATGTGATGATTCATGCTAATTTATTATTGATTTTATTAAACTCATTGGCAAAAAGTATATGATGCTTGGCAAGTCATCACATCATATCACTTTTGCAATCTCTGTAAATAAATTAAATAATAAATCAGAGCACATTAAGATTCTCTATATATAATTAGTTATTAAAGGCAGTGCCAATGTAAATGTTGCTGTAGAAATGATATTTTTAGAGATAAACTCAAACAAGAGGCCAATGACCTTGAAGCTCTACTGATTGATTTTGATTTCAGGAAGTAGTCTCTACAAACTTGTTTTTTGAAAATATAATTTTAGCAGTGGCGGCCATCTTGAATTTCCAGCCGACCTGAAATTTTGCTAGGATCAATTAGACATCAAGAGCAACATTCCTGTGAAGTTTCATGAAAATCCGTCACGTAGTTTCAGAGGAGTAGTCGCTACAAGTTTTCATTATATAACTCTATGTAAACAAAGATGGCCGCTGACAGCCATGTTTAACATCGAATCAAAATGATTTTTGACAAGGACCAACATCATGTCATGCTGATCATTTTAGAAAATGTCCCATATCAATATCACTTACAGTTTCAAGAAGAAGTCGCTACAAACTTGTATTTTGAAAATCTATTTTTAGAAATGGCGGCCATCATGATTTCCGGCCGACATGAAATTTTGCTAGGATCAATGACATCAAGAGCAACATTCATGTGAAGTTTCATGAAAATCCGTCAAGTAGTTTCAGAGGAGTAATCGCTACAAGTTTTCATTATAATAACACTATGTAAACAAAGATGGCCACTGGCAGCCATGTTTAACGTCGAATCAAAATAATGTTCGACCCGGATAACCATCTTGTCATGCTGATCAATTTAAAAAAAGTCCCACATCAATATCACTTATAGTTTTCAAGAAGTAGTCGCTACAAACTTATTTTTTAACAAGAGGTCAATGACCTTGAAGCTCTACTGATTGATTTTGATTTCAGGAAGTAGTCGCTACAGACTTGTTTTTTGAAAAATTATTTTTAGCCGTGGCGGCCATCTTGAATTTTCGGCCGACCTGAAATTTTGCTAGGATCAATTAGACATCAAGAGCAACATTCCTGTGAAGTTTCATGAAAATCCGTCAAGTAGTTTCAGAGGAATAGTCGCTACAAGTTTTCATTATATAACTCTATGTAAACAAAGTTGGCCGCTGACAGCCATGTTTAACATCGAATCAAAACGATTTTTGACAAGGACTAATATCATGTCATGCTGATCATTTTAGAAAAAGTCCCATATCAATATCACTTATAGTTTTCAAGAAGTAGTCGCTACAAACTTGTATTTTGAAAATCTATTTTTAGCCATGGCAGCCATCTTGAATTTCCGGCCGAACTGAAATTTTGCTAGGAACAATTAGACATAAAGAGCAACATTCCTGTGAAGTTTGACGAAAATCCGTCAAGTAGTTTCAGAGGAGTAGTCGCTACAAGTTTTCATCATATAACTCTATGTAAACAAAGATGGCCACTGGCAGCCATGTTTAACGTCGAATCAAAAAATTGTTTGACTCTGATAACCATCATGTCATGCTGCTCATTTTACAAAAAGTCCCATATCAATATCACTTATAGTTTTCAAGACGTAGTCGCTACAAACTTCTTTTTTAAAAATCTATTTTTAGCTGTGGCGGCCATCTTGAATTTCTGGCCGATCTGAAATTTTGCTAGGATCAATTACACATCAAGAGCAACATTCCTGTAAAGTTTCATGAACATCCGTCAAGTAGTTTCAAAGGAGTAGTCGCTACAAGTTTTTACTATATAACTCTATGTAAACAAAGATGGCCGCTAGCAGCCATGTTTAACGTTGAATCAAAACAATTTTTGACAAGGACCAACATCATGTCATGCTGATCATTTTAGAAAAAGTCCCATATCAATATCACTTATAGTTTTCAAGAAGTAGTCGCTACAAACTTGTATTTTAAAACTCTATTTTTAGCCGTGGCGGCCATCTTGAATTTCCGGCCGACCTGAAATTTTGCTAGGATCAATTAGACATCAAGAGCAACATTCCTGTGAAGTTTCATGAAAATCCGTCACGTAGTTTCAGAGGAGTAGTCGCTACAAGTTTTCATTATAGAACTCTATGTAAACAAAGATGGCCACTGGCAGCCATGTTTAACGTCGAATCAAAACTATTTTCGACAAGGACCAACATCATGTCATGTTGATCATTTTAGAAAAAGTCCCATATCAATATCACTTATAGTTTTCAAGAAGTAGTCGCTACAAACTTGTTTTTTAAAAACCTATTTTTAGATCTGGCGGCCATCTTGGATTTCACATCAATATGAATTTTTGCTAGGATCAACTAGACTTCATAGGCAACATTTCTGTAAAGTTTCATGAAAATCCATTCAGTAGTTTCAGAGGAGTAGTCGCTACAAAAAAAAAGTTTACGGACAGACAGACGGACAGACGGACGACGGACGCCGCACCACGGCATAAGCTCTGCTGATCTCTGATCAGTTGAGCTAAAAATCTATTTTTAGCTTTGGCGGCCATCTTGAATTTCTGGCCGATCTGAAATTTTGCTAGGATCAATTAGACATTAAGAGCAACATTCCTGTAGTTTCATGAAAATCCGCCAAGTAGTTTCAGAGGAGTAGTCGCTACAAGTTTTTACTATATAACTCCATGTAAACAAAGATGGCCGCTGGCAGCCATGTTTAACGTCGTATCAAAACGATTTTTGACAAGGACCAACATCATGTCATGCTGATCATTTTAGAAAAAGTCCCATATCAATATCACTTATAGTTTTCAAGAAGTAGTCGCTACAAACTTATTTTTTAAAAATCTATTTTTAGCTGTGGCGGCCATCATGAATTTCTGGCCGATCTGAAATTTTGCTAGGATCAATAAGGCATTAGGAGCAACATTCCTGTAATGTTTCATGAAAATCCATCCAGTAGTTTCAGAGGAGTAGTCGCTACAAATAAAAGTTTACAGACGGACGGACAGACGGACGGACGGACGCCGCACCACGGCATAAGCTCCGCTGTTCTCTGATCAGTTGAGCTAAAAACATTACCTTCAAAAGGAACACACTGATGAAGTTATGAAGTTTGATTTATATTAATGATGGCAAGATATTACATGAAATAAGTCCTGGAACACAATACAGGCACTGTATCGAAAACCATACGTGAGCTTTAATATGGATAAGTATGTCACAACTAGAATTATCACTGAAAGTGATTAATACCCCCACAATACCGCCTTGTCACATAAACATGGCAACCGCAAGAAAACAATGGTCTAGTTTAAACATATTTATTTCCAATAAATGTTCATGGAAATGGGGTCGGGCCACAAGTTATTACAACTTTAGAAACTCGGCCCTCCCGCTACAAAATATTCATACAATTTAGACAATGGCAAACAAATTATTTAAACTACAAAATATGAAATAAACAGGAAAAAAAAATAATGAGAGAGAGAGAGTGGGGAGAGGAGAGAGAGAGAGTTTTCAATATTGTTAGTGATCAGGGAAGAAGACTAACAAAAATGTGCGTGTGTATAAGTAAGTGTAATAAAAAGAGACATGGTCATGAAGAGGATGCATTATAAATTGTTTAAATTTAATACAAACCCAAATTAGCAGGTTCCTCAGAGTTGACTAGCATTTTTTTGGCAAATTCTAAGTTGAAAAGGGGCCATAACTCCATCAAAAATTGGTGGTTTGTAACCAAAGTCGAACTTGACCTGTATTTTATGGTCTTAAACCCGTATACCAAAAATTATTTAAATCCGTCGATCCTTTCATGAGTTATCGTCCACACCGTTTTTTTGGCAAATTCTAAGTTGAAAAGGGTCCATAACTCCGTCAAAAATTGGTGGTTTGTAATCAAAGTCGAAATTGACCTGTATTTTATGGTCTTAAACCCGTGTACCAAAAATTCTTTAAATCCGTCGACCTTTTCAAGAGTTATCGTCCAGAAACCGTTTTTTGGGCAAATTCTAAGTTGAAAAGGGGCCAAAACTCCTTAAAAAATTGGTGGTTTGTAACCAAAGTCGAACTTGACTTGTATTTTATGGTGTTATACCCGTGTACCAAATATTATTTAAATCCATCAACCCGTTCATGAGTAAATGTCCGGAAACCAACAGACCGACCGACAGACAGACCGACGGACAGACAGACCGGTCTGACGGACCGACAAGCTCACTCCTATATACCCCCACTAAACTTTGTTTGTGGGGGTATAATAACGCAACAGCTGGCACACCATGTCAGGTACACAAAAGGAACACACTGATGAAGTTTGATCCATAATCTTCAAAAACACTAAATACGTTGATATTAAAGTTCTATATATCAAATGGCACCACATGAACCCCTTCTTCATCCCACCCACCAACCCACCACTGAAAAGTTCTTTTATTGATAAATCAAGGTTTATGGTACATTGCTCACAATGGCAGGAGTACTTACAGCAAATGCTGGAGGGTAATCTTCCAACCCTTGGAACATGGCCTGTAGGAAGTGGTGACCTACAATATACATCAATGTATTACACAATCTGCTCCCTCATACATCTAACCATTTGGTAGTATTGGCCAAACATGGATAATCCCATTTTGGATATTTTGAAGTTCATGCAGGGCTGAGAAGTTATTCATTCTATCTTTTTCCTAATCAAGTAAACACAACAATAATTCTGGGGCATTTTTACTTCAATAACCTTAAAACATGCTCCATAAACCATCGTACAATCATATTAAAACAAAGAAATGCCTTCCAGCTATAATGAGACTCAACACTCATCTTTACTAAATTTTGAAGAGAATCCTGAACAGTCCTTTGAAAACATGCAAGTAATTCTAATAAACAGTTCATATGTGGATGGAATTTTATCAATAAATGTTGGCAACCCTGATCTATATGGAGATCTTGGTATGAAGGTACTGTACTACATACAGGTACACACATACCTATTTCTATGAGGAAAACCTCACGCCTTCTGACCTCTTCTGTGTGAAGTCTACCAGAATCATCTGCCAGGGTCGTCGCCCACTGTAACAATGATACGAAAACTGTGGTTATGTATAAGAAGTGAAATGGAATAAAACTGTGTTTTATGTCCTGTTAACACATATTGGAGCAGCAACCTCAGAGGTAGATGAGATGACAGATGAGGTTTCCCATCAGACATACCTTCACCAGGGTGTGGAACTACGTGTAGCAGAGGTATGTAGCTCTAAAGATCTTATCCCTGAAGAAAAGGAATTCTATACACACTTTTTCTTCCATTTTAATCCAACAAACTATATTTTAACCAACCCAAGCATGGTTTTGAGTGCAATATTTAGTAATGTTAAACTGCAGGGGAAAAAAGGTATCAAAAATTTAATATAAAAATTATAAATATTTTAAATAAGAGTTTTTTCTCTACAGTAAGAGTTTTTCTCTACCACTTGAGCATTTTTACATATCCCATATGAACTCTGATCTGGAGCAAGCTTACATCCAGAAAACTTCTGGAAAACTTTCGTCGCCTGACAACCTCGACCAAAAGTTTGGCGTAGACCGTGGGTGCATCGTGAACCTGTTGCAGAATATCTAGTCTCTTCTTCAGCCGCTTCAGGCTACCCAGATATATGTTCAGTTTACCGTCAACGTCACATATCTTCTTCTCTACATACATCACCCATCTGAAAACACAACCAAACAATGGTATATCGTGAAGACAATGTCAAGAATGAAAACATGGCGTATCATGTAGACAATGTTAAAGGATTTTATTGTTTATGTTTTATATCGATGATGGTTTTTATATATTCTTCTAATAGATCTTATATATTTTCCAAACCTCATTAAATAATTCACATAAATCCCTCATCTGGAAAACACACATTCAAACAATGGCCTGTGCTGTACAAGGTGTGTCTTGTGGACAAAGCGGAAGTGATTTTTATTGGATAAGTTTTACACTGAAGCTGAATGTTTTATAATAAAGCTGATATTTAAAAGAGGTTTTATGGAAATTACAAACAGATATGTAAATATGATTTCCGTTTATTGATAAATTGTATTCTACTATTTTTAGCTTTCACTCCAACTCAGATCAAATGCATATTATATAAATGTTGCATGCAGTATTGTCCAACAGAACTGAGCACAAGACAATATTACCTCATTAAGGAAATAGAGATTGTTTAACTGCTGGGATCGATTATAGGGAAACCCTTCACGAGATGATAGGCTTGTGGTTCTTTTCACAAACGAGTGTAAGCGAGTGAGTGAAAAAATAACACATGCCTACCATCGAGTGAAGTATTTCCATATAATCAATCACAACAGTTAAATAATCTATTTATTACATTTTTAATCAGATTATGTACGATATTAACCAGAATTATTCCCTTTATTTAGCGTTATGTGGAAAACACACATTCAAACAATGGCAGGTGCTGTACAGGGTATGTCGTGTGGACAAAGCGGAAGCGATTTTATTGTATAAGTTTTACACTGAAGCTGAATGTTTTATATTAAAGCTGATATTCAAAAGAGGTTTTATGGAAATTACAAACTGATATGTCCAACAGAACTGAGCACAAGACAATATTACCTCATTAAGGAAATAGAGGTTATTTAACAACTTGGATCGATTATAGGGAAAAAATAACACACGCCTACCACTGAGTGAAGTATTTCCATTTAATCGATCACAACAGTTAAATAATCTATTTATTACATTTTTAATCAGATTATGTATGATATTAACCAGAATTATTCGCTTTATTTGGCATTATCGGCTGATGACGTCGACGTCACCAACACATTATTGACGTCTTAACAACGTCGCAGTTACTTATTTTTGTGTTCGGAGTTAGTTATTAATATTTAGCGATTATGAATATTCTTTCACTGAGAAATCCCAATCTTTCACCCATAAAAATGTAATAAGTAGGTATAAACATCGTACAGGAAATGTAGCATTCATAGAACACCGTTAACCAAAAACATGTATCCAACACAAACAACAATTACAAAGGTGAATAGAACAAAGTATGCAACAGCACAAATATAAAAGGATTGATAATAGGGGTTACTGTGTTGGACCGGTCAGTGGCAAAAGGGCAGTCTGATAAACCTGAATTATTAAATACCTACCTCAACCTTGTATGTAAGTTCACAGACAGCTCCTCCTTGGCCATGCGACATTTCTTCTTGATGTCACGTATCCGGGCATGGTTCTTCAGCATCTCGATCAGCTGGTTTCGGTGGCTGGAACACAGATCTGGCAAAATGGAGCGGTCTTTAAGGTCACTCACCCGGTTCTGGTTGAGTACAAATCCCTGGAGAAGCACAGATTGGTAATAAGTAGAGCGACCATGTTAAAAAAAAGATGCTGTAGTTTCATTAATTTTCTTGGAGGATTATTTCATTCATGGATTATATTTGACTATGTCAAACCACGAATTTAGATGTCTAACGAAAATTGAATCTTAAAATGTTTTACTTCATCTGCAGATAGGAAATCAACAATGGAAAGGTTTAACATTTTATCTTTGCTTTATTACTTTAAGCATTTTCATTCAATATGGCGCAAACAGAGCTGATTTTCAAGTACTTTATTCAACAGCATAGTTTGTGGGTGAATGTTATATAGTTAATTCATTAGATACACCCACTTTTCTGAAAGTTTGAAGTGTACGGGACTAACTAACTAACGGGACAAAACACTTCGGAAACGGGGTCGGATTATATGAAAAACTATGGAACATTCCACCAACAAAGAAAGCAATGGAATAAAAGGATGAGAGTTCCACTCTCTTTGCACAACAGTACATACAAATATGCACAGTAATAAATAAACAGTAAAGAAATACAATCTGGATGATTTTGCCAGGTTTTACAACATTTAAATTTAAAACCATGTGATAACTCTCCCTGATTTTATTTTTAAACAAACACAATGCAATATACATGCAAAAAGGTTTATTGATAGTTCCAACATTCAGCTTCTAGCTCCACCCTCTATTGTTCCTGGGTCAACTTCCCACAAACATTGGCTATGTGCTCTGGTGTATTTTCGAGTTGTTGTGGGACACGTGTGCTTTTGGTACAGGTGTAAAATCCTATTGTATGTTTAATTGGCTCAAATCTCTGGTGGATAAAAGCTTGATTGACAGATCAGAAATTTGTTTTCTCTCTTTTGTTGCTGCTGAAAGTTGCAAAACAAGATTTACACACTGGGCGGCATTTTTTCTACAAAGCAGTTTGTTGTGCTATTTTTCTAGAATTTTCTAAAAAAAAAAAATTCTTATTTCTCTTATTTCTTAACTAAAAACTACAAACCTGTGCGAGATCTCCCTGCTCCTGGACAACTTTGCGAGCCCCCGAGATAATCTGGTCCAGCCCATACAACCTGTCCTCTAGGCCCTTAACTTCCTTCATACTATCATTGTGAACCTCCTTAAACATTTGGTCTACTTCTGCCTTGAGTGCATCTCCCACATTGTTGTCAAGCTGATCCGTAGCCTTGTCACATTGCTCCACCATGTCTTGTAAGGTGTGGTTGGTGTCCTGAAATATTTAATTTTACAGGTCATCCAAGGAATGCTGAAATATTATATTTGATTTTGAAAATAAAAGAATTGAATTGTCTTAGAGATTTCACTGTATAACTTGAGCAGTTTATGTTTCCTATTATTGAAATATCAAATAATTGGGTCAAGGACATAGATGATGATGAATTGTGTTTAACGTCATTTTTAATCATATTTTAGGCCATGAATGATGGTCGATTTTTAGTGGTGGAAGCAGTCCCCGCACTTATTTCTGGTGCACTTCTCACAAGTCGAGCTCCCAGTGAGATTCAGACCCGCAGCAATAAGTGAAGGACAACTTTCAAACTCAGGGTCTTTACCCTCTCAAACACGGCCACTGATCTATATTGAGCTATAAACATGTTGGTGGTGGACTGACAGAAATATAAAGTGAAAGTGACCTTGATTGATAGAAGAAATAAGGGAAAGTGACTGTGGTTCAGAGAATAATATAGTGAAAGTGACCTGAATTGAGACAGAAACAATAAGAAATTAAAAGAAAAATAAAGTAAAAGTGACCTGGGTTGAGAGAAAAATAAAGGGAACGTCACCTGTATCGAGAGAAAAATAAAGTGAAAGCAACCAGGATTTAGGAAACTTTTAAGACAATCATACAACATGTTTTACCGTATTAAATGTTCACAATCTTTCAAATGCTTTTTTATTAGCACCAAACTTAATAAACATTTGAAGTTCCGGATAAACCAAATATACATATACTATATTGACTCACAACATTGTTTTGATGGCATTTCTTTCTTTTTTACCTACAACACTAGAATACAAATAGACAAACCTGAGAGCTTATCCAATCAAACAATGATTCTGTAGAATCCGTGGTTTCCTCACTGGATCTGACCAAACACTGCAGCACCGGGATCTTAGAAAGAAGCTGGAGGGACTCACTAACACTGTAAAAGTGCAAATCCTTTTTTATATATGTTGATATAAGAGTACATATGCTTTAAATAATTCTAAAACAAGTTTAAAGTTTCTGTTGGAACAGCTAATACAACTGGATGAAAGAGGAAATCAGAGAATCCCAGTCAAACTATGTTGTTAGATATATATGGCAGAAAACATACCGTATCATATGGCACATAATTATCATGCAATGTGTTTGTAAGATTACCTGGCAAGAAGGCTTCTGTAGGCCGGTCTGCTCTCCAGATACAGCACATAGTTTTCATGGAATGCGTCGGATCTCTGTCTCAGTTCGCTAAATAAACAATACAAGATTATAATAGAATATACGGGAACAAAATGACTTTAAAAAACATAATATACACATAATTTAAAATATAATTTAAATGTTAAGCTCCCAGTGGAACACGCCACTCCAGACAAGGCTAGCAAAGGAAATGCTCAATTCAGATAAACAGGTTTATAAAGTACTAGTAGCCTACAACATAATGTTTGACTACAGGACAGTAAAACAGCTTTGTCACCACCACTCTGCTACCATGAGGAAACTTGTTCTTGGATGCCATCAAAAACGGAACTGAATGTAGTCTATTGTTTGGGGCGCTCTTTCAGCCAAAGGTTTTTCTGCAGTAACTTGAGCAATTTCAATAATACGTACATCACTTATATATCATTAGAACTCGCATTTTTAGTGGTAAATAAAACTACTTTACTTTTTAAAATCGGTTGAGAAATAAATATTTTACAGCCAAAATGATATATATATGGGACTTTTTCTATGTAAATTCCTTGCTGGTGGGACAGCAAAAATTAAGAAATTTCAAATAACTTCAGTAATTCTTCATATTTTGCTATAAAACTTTCAGGGTGTCTTAATTTATTAATATCCAACAATTTAAAACCATTTTTGGATAAAAATTCAAACAAGAGGTCAATGACCTTGAAGCTCTACTGATAGATTTTGATAGCTAGGTCAGCATTCCTGTCAAGTTTCATGAAAAAATGTCAAGTAGTTTCAGAGGAGTAGTTGCTTCAAGTTGAAGTTTTTACTATATAACTCTAGGTAAACAAAGATAACCACTGGCAGCCATGTTTAATGTCAAATCAAAATAATGTTCGACAAGGATCAACATCTTGTCATGCTGATCATTTCAGAAAAAGTCCCATATCAATATCACTTATAGTTTTCAAGAAGTAGTCTCTACAAACTTATTTTTTAAAAATCTATTTTTAGCTGTGGCGGCCATCTTGAATTTCTGGCCGATCTGAAATTTTGCTAGGATCAATTACACATCAAGAGCAACATTCCTGTAAAGTTTCATGAAAATCCGCCAAGTAGTTTCAGACGAGTAGTCGCTACAAGTTTTTACTATATAACTCTATGTAAACAAAGATGGCCGGGCAGCCATGTTTAACGTCGAATCAAAACGATTTTTGACAACGACCAACATCATGTCATGCTGATCATTTTAGAAAAAGTCCCATATCAATATCACTCATGGTTTTCAAGAAGTAGTCGCTACAAACTTGTATTTTAAAAATCTATTTTAAGCTTTGGTGGCCTTCTTGGATTTCACATCAACATGAATTTTTGCTAGGATCAACTAGACTTCATGGGCAACATGCAATTTTTATTTCTCAACCGATTTTGAAAAGTAAGGTATTTTTATTAACCACCAAAAATGTCTATTTCACTGATATACAACTTATTTAGGTACAAGATGTATTTTGTCGAAAAAGTCCAAAAAAACTTTGGCTGAAACAAGCGCCCCAAACAATAGTCAACATTGAATAGTGAATCAGGCTATAGCCTGAGAATGAGACCCTATAAGAGACAGTGAGATGTACAGACTGGTTAATGGCAGGGATGGCATCTGCTGCATACCTTGTAACATCCTCCAGGTTGGCGACTACTGCCGCCCAGCCTTGTTGTTGTAAGTGCTGGTCATGAATCAGTCTCTCACACGCACGCAGTTCCTCCGTGTCTACATCTTGAAATTGCTGAAATATGAACATCAGTGAATGGATTCTTTTCATGAAAATTTCAACTCAATAAAGCTGTGGTCATTTTGTAGCAATTAACTCTCATAACTTAAGTTTTTTTAAATTCCTGTCATTATTGTTTCATTTTTGGTAATGTGTGTTCAACTGAAACCTTTGTTCATGGTAAATGTGGACTAAAACTTGACCCAATAAAGAAAACTTGCAAGATTCCATAACAATTGCTTGATGTTTCAGATATGACATTGCCTTTCACGTCCCATTTTCATTTATTCCAACAATATGAACATTATATTGTGATATATGTACCGTATTTCTCCTAATAGTAGCACCCAGAATGCCAAGGGGCGCTCTTATAATGTGCAAAGAAATTGGGGTGGAACTCTTATTAGTTGAAATACAGTATGTGTACTCATTTTGTGTGTGCTCTGTGTATGTGTATTTGTATGCTCTATTTGTGTGTGCTCTATTTCTGTACTTTATCTGTGTTTTCTTTGATTGTGCTTCAATTTGTGTGTGCTAATTTGTAATTGCTTTATTTGTGTGTGCTTTATTTGTGTGTGCTCTATTTGTGTGTGTGTGTGTGCATGCTCTTTTATGGACTTTTGGATCGTGGGTCCAACGCTCTACCATTAGACCACTGTGCTCTATTTGTGTGTTTTAGTTGTGTGTGCGCTCTATTTCTGTGTGCTGCTCTATTTGTGTGTACTTTAGTTGTGTGTGTGCTCTATTTCTGTGTGCTCTATTTGTGTGTGCTTAATTGTGTGTGTGCTCTATTTCTTTGTGCTGCTCTATTTCTGTGTGCTCTATTTGTGTGTGCTTTAGTTGTGTGTGTGTGTGCTCTATTTCTGTGTGCTGCTCTATTTCTGTGTGCTCTATTTGTGTGTGCTTTAGTGGTGTGTGCTCTATTTACGTGTGCTCCATTTCCTATAAATGTTTGACTGACCATTATTACCGGTATACTCACCAGAGCTAGCTGTGCCCGGGATACTACAGTTTCATATGCTGGTGGCATCAGCAGGGACCCCTCTACCTGACTCTGAAGATCTATGTCTATGGAAATACACATATAAAAAAAAAGTCATATTCAACTATAGTTTAATTAAAGCATATTAAGACATTCTGAAATCATGAATGAAATTGCAAGTAATTTACACTGTTTCAAATTACAAGAATTAAAAGTATTGTTTAAATACTTTCTACTAAAAGTATTGTAATTAAGACCTGAATCTAATTCTGAAACAAGAGGTCAATGACCTTGAAGCTCTACTGATTGATTTTGATTTCAGGAAGTAGTCGCTACAGACTTGTTTTTTGAAAAATTATTTTTAGCCATGGCGGCCACCTTGAATTTCCGGCCGACCTGAAATTTTGCTAGGATCAATAAGACATCAAGAGCAACATTCCTGTGAAGTTTCATGAAAATCCGTCAAGTAGTTTCACAGGAATAGTCGCTACAAGTTTTCATTATATAACTCTATGTAAACAAAGACGGCCGCTGACAGCCATGTTTAACGTCGAATCAAAATAATGTTTGACTCTGATAACCATCATGTCATGCTGATCATTTTACAAAAAGTCCCATATCAATATCACTTATAGTTTTCAAGACGTAGTCGCTATAAACTTCTTTTTTAAAAAATCTCATTTTAGCTGTGGCGGCCATCTTGAATTTCTGGCCGATCTGAAATTTTGCTAGGATCAATTAAACATTAAGAGCAACATTCCTGTAAAGATTCATGACAATCTGTCAAGCAGTTTTAAAGGAGTAGTGGCTACAAGTTTTTATTATATAACTGTATGTAAACAAAGATGGCCGCTGGCAGCCATGTTTAACGTTGAATTAAAACGATTTTTGACAAGGACCAACATCTTGTCATGCTGATCATTTTACAAAAAGTCCCATATCAATATCACTTATAGTTTTCAAGAAGTAGTCGCTACAAACTTGTATTTTGAAAATTTATTTTTAGCCGTGGCGGCCATCTTGAATTTCCGGCTGACCTGAAATTTTGCTAGGATCAATTAGACATCAAGAGCAACATTCCTGTGAAGTTTCATGAAAATCCGTCAAGTAGTTTCAGAGGAGTAGTCGCTACAAGTTTTCATTATATAACTCTATGTAAACAAAGATGGCCGCTGGCAGCCATGTTTAACGTCGAATCAAAACGATTTTTCGACAAGGACCAACATCATGTCATGCTGATCATTTTAGAAAAAGTCCCATATCAATATCACTTATAGTTTTCATGAAGAAGTCGCTACAAACTTGTTTTTTAAAAACCTATTTTTAGATCTGGTGGCCATCTTGGATTTCACATCAACATGAATTTTTGCTAGGATCAACTAGACTTCATGGGCAACATTTCTGTAAAGTTTCATGAAAATCCATTCAGTAGTTTCAGAGGAGTAGTCGCTACAAAAAAAAGTTTATGGACAGACAGACGGACAGACAGACAGACGGACGCCGCACCACGGCATAAGCTCTGCTGATCTCTGATCAGTAGAGCTAAAAAGCAAAATCAGATTCACTTGTGGTTTGCCATAAGACTTAAATTGACGAGTGACCCTATCGCTTTGTAAATATTTATTGGAAATAAAAATGTTTTAAAAAATAGTGTATTGTCTTTTTAAAACCCTTTTCAAAACATTAGTTAGGCCATTAATATTACTCCTAGAGAGACAGAATAAAGATCATCATAAAGGGGCAATCCTGTCTTGTTTTTACACTTTCTGCATACTTCGAGTATTCTACATAACTTGCATACATAGAAAATCATTATTTCTAATTGTTTGAATAGTTTACAGCAAATTGTTTATGCACATTACTAATTGTTGATTGCATTGTGCCAATAATATATTTAAACATGTGTTGTAGAATACCTAAGAAAAAAAAAAATCCATATTGTATTACCTTTTATTTAATGGTAAGCAAGCAGGTTCAAAGTCAAAATAATACTGGATTAATAAATAAAGGTGATTATATTAATTATGCTTTAAAGGGACACATGGCAATCTTGATGTTTTTATCAAGCATCAATATTAGCGTCTCTACTTATTTATCAAGGAACATTTTGACTTTAAACCGGCTAGCATATCATTAAATAAAATTGTGTGTTTTGAATTCTCTACGTTATTTTACTGAATGTTGAAATATATTATAGGTGCAGTATTCTCAAAAGTCAGTAATATACAAAAACAATTTGTTTTATACTATTCTTATAATTATTATTAATGTTTGAAATAATGCATGTTATTTAGAACAAGAGGGCCATGATGGCCCTAAAGCGATCACCTGAGTACTGGCACATTATCGAACTTCTTCGAAATCTTATGGTCATATATATATACAATCTGTGCAAGTTTGGTTAAAATTGTTCAAGAAATGTGGGCTCTGTTGAGTATAACAACATTGCAGGGCTCCGGAAATATGGTTGCCCGACGCCCCGGGCAAGTGGAATTTGGGTGCGGGCAGGTGTCCTTCGCAAATCTGGTTGTCCGACACTTGCCCGACTGGACGTTTCCGTTTTAGACAAAAAATCAAACGAAAACTCGGCTTATCATAAAGTGTGCCGATTACGAACCCATCGCTTTCGCCGCGAGCGGTAATTAAGAAAAAAATCCCACTTTGACAGTTTGTCAAAACCTGATTGGCCGAGGAAAGTTTGAGGTGCCAATCAAAAATGTCCATGCGCCGGTAGCATTAATAATATTCATCTCCCTATTTATACTGAAGTGTGTCCTCTACTAACATGATAAGACCATCCCAAAAATTAATCCAATTATAATCAAATTAATCCAATTATAATCGATAAAACGTAACCATTATGAAGTTTGTAGACTTCTGTTATGCATTACTTTACGCGCAACATAAATCATATGTTTAGCCGAACTTTCGAATTATGTTTGAAGAGTATAACCGCACCAAGATTTTATGCAACGCATATTGTGTATTGACGCTGAATGTTATCGGAAAAGGTAATGAATACACACTGATCAGTCCGCCAAGTACTTATAGCTGTGTAAAGGTGAAACGCGGGTCTTTGGAAAATTGTAAACAAACAGCAATTTATAAACGATTACGGCAAGTACTGTACTATACACAAATAAAGTAGAAATTAATTACTGGCACTAATTAAGGAAGGTATGTGAATGCAGCGGGTTGCTTTATTGAAGTTATTTTGACACATATTATTAAACAAACTTTGTTTGCGAGTTTGTATTTTGTTTGGCACATTTGGTAACACGATTATCACTTTATTTGTGGCCTGGCGTTGACGATTAAAGCTGAGTAGGCAGATGTTTTGTTTGCAGTTACTATAAAGGGAAACTTTTGAAAACACATTCACGAATGTTGATGTAAAATTGATGATGTAATCAAAGGCGGTTTGGAAATGTGTGTAAAGGGGTCATTGTTTCTTTTGATATTCATGAGTTATGGTAATTCATAGGAATCGGACGTATTGTAAACATAGTACAGTATCCCCATATGTAGGTCCCCGCATGTATATAAAAATATATTTTAATATACTAGTAGTGGATAGTCAATGTGAATTATTACATGCATTTACAATATGTCCGATTCCTGTGGGTAATTACATGATGCAGTATTTAATAAATGATCCTTCATTATTTCAACAATCTAATAAAAAAAGTTACAAATTAACCATGTCTCTATTACGTTCCTTGTAAGGACAAAACCTAAACATGTGTCTAAAATTACTGAGGAAAATACACCTGGTGATCTTAGAAATGTTAATTTGTGTGATTCTGGTGGTCAGTCTGACAGTGAACTTGGATTTAAGGATAGTAATGATGGTGTTGATTTGTGTTCTCCCAGCCAATCTGAAAATGGATCTATTTCTCGTGATTCTCCAGTGAAATCCAGCCCTAAACGTAATCTACTACCCACCATGGATACGTCGGTGGCGCGCAGCGTCTAGAAAAGTTTGGTACGTTGACAAAGGCTTGATTTTGGGACAAGTGACTTTTGAATTTGGGGCAAGTGACATTTTGGACAGGTCAAGTGGATTTTGAACAGGGCAAGTGGATTTTGAAAATATTTCCAGAGCCTTGCATTGATATAGACAGTTTAAGACACAACATTGATATAGACAGTTTAACTTTAAGACACAACATTGATATAGACAGTTTAAGACACAACACTGATATAGACAGTTTAAGACACAACATTGATATAGACAGTTTAAGACACAACATTGATATAGACAGTTTAACTTTAAGACACAACATTGATATAGACAGTTTAAGACACAACATTGATATAGACAGTTTAAGACACAACATTGATATAGACAGTTTAAGACACAACACTGATATAGACAGTTTAAGACACAACATTGATATAGACAGTTTAAGACACAACATTGATATAGACAGTTTAAGACACAACATTGATATAGACAGTTTAACTTTAAGACACAACATTGATATAGACAGTTTAAGACACAACATTGATATAGACAGTTTAACTTTAAGACACAACATTGATATAGACAGTTTAAGACACAACATTGATATAGACAGTTTAAGACACAACATTGATATAGACAGTTTAAGACACAACATTGATATAGACAGTTTAAGACACAACATTGATATAGACAGTTTAAGACACAACATTGATATAGACAGTTTAAGACACAACATTGATATAGACAGTTTAAGACACAACATTGATATAGACAGTTTAAGACACTGACAACATTTGGTAAAGATCAAATACAAAATGAAGGTGCTAGAGAGTAACATCTTGGACAGAGCCAAATGTGACCCCAGGGCTACATGTAATATATGAGAGCTGTGTGCTTTGTGGTTTCAGAGAAGAAGGTTTTTCAAAATCTCTGTTTAAATCGGTCCAGATATTTTATCTATCGGTCGTTAAAAAATCCACAATTGCCCTTTACCCTCCTTCTAATATCTTAAACTATGCCTTGCGGCAATATTCTTTGATCCATAAGGCCAGAAAAAAAAATACCTGTGTTTCTGGTTACTCGGCTGAAAAAATTAGGGTAGGTAGGTCGGTAAATGTTTTCTTTTCTTTTTTTTCTTTTTTTTTGCCCATGTGGTTTGGACGATGTTAAAGGTATCTTTAACTTTGTCAAGTAGTTAATTTATAGTGATTTTACAAGGAGAGAAGGTAAACAACCTCATGATATCTTCTTAACTTGTTTGTTTTGAATAAAATAAATTGAAAACACATAATTTCTGCCATTACGAGTTTACATAGGATTGAATTTTATAATTTTCCTGAGGCTGGGTGGTAGTGGAAGAACAAATCTGCTGGCAGCATGTCATGATTAATGTTTTCCATACTTCTGCTCTGTCCCATGGCTGCACTTTCCAATACGAATAGCCAAAACGGGTTTTGGCGCATGTTTCGTACTCAATCTTTTCGTACATTACCGTTTCGTACCCAGCTTTTTCGTACTTTTTTTTTTTTGGATAAAAAACTGTAGGGTCGGCGCCCAAAAATAGGGACGGTCGGGTAACCAGAAACACAGGTATTTTTTTTTCTGGCCTAACACGATTGTTTGTCACTCGCTGTGCGAAAGTAGGTCAATTTGGACTTAACCATTACCAATAGTAGGGAGTTTTCCGGAAGAGTCTATACCTAGGTAGCATGCCTTTGATGTGTGATCAGAGAAAGTATATCACGCGTTGTGTCGGTTCACTAAAGCGAGTGTTACCGTCTGTAATTTATTTGATATACCGTTAGTCGTAAGGTGTAAGCCTGTTTGCTTGTGTCGGTTTGTTTTTTTAAGTGGCCAAAGCTGGGACTGAAATTTGTTTGCGTCATTAAAAAAAAAAAAATTCACGGTGATTCTTCACACGACTTCCAGTTTATTAGACACTTCCGGTTCAATTCCTCAAATGATCAACAATTTTAATATTGAGTGGAAATTATTCATTCAGTAAAGCGAAGACATGATGTCAGTCATTAAAATGTACAAATTGTGATAAAGTAAGTTATAAATAATACAAATATAATACAAACATAAATTTTAAATAGTTCTCTATATAAATGACTGAACGGAAAAAATGCATGGTGCAGCTGACATGGTGGGTGGGGTACAGCGATTTTAGTGATTTGTTCAAAATAAGTGCGATTCTTACGGCAGTAAAAAACCTGGACCGATTTGCATTTTAAAATTTTAGAAGCCCTGATGTCTATATAAAACTGTGATCCCCGGGGCGCGGCCAAGTTTGACACCAGGGTCACCATTTGAACAAACTTGGTAGAGGACCATAAGCTTATAGCAAATGCAAAATATTAAACCTCTGGCTCTTGCAGTTCCAGAGAAGATGTTTTCACTTTTTCTCTATACTAGCCTATGTAAAACTGTGACCCCGGGGCGCGGCCAAATGTGACCCCAGGGTCACCATTTGAACAAACTTGGTAAAGAACCATAAGCTTATAGTAAATGCAAAATACCAAACCTCTGGCTCTTGTAGTTTCCGAGAAGATTTTTTAAAAAGAATTCCTATATAAGTCTATAGATGTAAAACTGTGGCCCCCGGGACGGGGACAAATTTGACCCCAGGGTCACCATCTGAACAAACTAAGTAGAGGACCATAAGCTGATGCTACATGTAATACATGAGAGCTCCGTGCCATAAGCTTATAGCAAATGCAAAATATTAAACCTCTGGCTCTTGCAGTTCCAGAGAAGATGTTTTCACTTTTTCTCTATACTAGCCTATGTAAAACTGTGACCCCGGGGCGCGGCCAAATGTGACCCCAGGGTCACCATTTGAACAAACTTGGTAAAGAACCATAAGCTTATAGTAAATGCAAAATACCAAACCTCTGGCTCTTGTAGTTTCCGAGAAGATTTTTTAAAAAGAATTCCTATATAAGTCTATAGATGTAAAACTGTGGCCCCCGGGACGGGGACAAATTTGACCCCAGGGTCACCATCTGAACAAACTAAGTAGAGGACCATAAGCTGATGCTACATGTAATACATGAGAGCTCCGTGCCATGTGGTTCCAGAAAAGAAGATTTTTTTCAGTTTTTCCCTCTACAAGTCTATGTAAAATTGTGACTCCCGGGGCGAGCCCAAAAGTGACCCCTGGGTCACCATTTGAACAAACTTGGTAGAGGACCATAAGCTTATAGCAAATGCAAAATATTAAACCTCTGGCTCCTGCAGTTTCAGAGAAGAAGATTTTTTAAGTTTTTCCGTAAACATGTCTATGTAAAACATGTGACCCTTGGGGCGGGGCCAAATATGACCCGAGGGTCACCATTTGAACAAACTCGGTAAAGGACCATAAGATTATAGTAAATGCAAAATATATCAAACCTCTGGCTCTTGTAGTTTCCAAGAAGAAGATTTAAAAAAAAAATCCTATATAAGTCTATGTAAAACTGTGACCCCCAGGGCGGGGACAAAATTGATCCCCAAGGTCACCATTTGAACAAACTTAGTAGAGGACCATAAACTGATGCTATATGTAATACATGAGAGCTCTGTGCTTTGTGGTTTCAGAGAAGAAGATTTTTTAAAGTTTTTTCCTATATGTCTATATGAAAAACATGCAAAATCTCAATATACAAACGTTGGATCCCCGGGGCACGGCCATTTTTGACCAAAAAAAATGATAGTCTAGGTTGTGGCAATCATTTTAAAAGAAAAACTGTTGAAATCTGTAAAGCGGTTCTGGAGAAGAAGATTTTTTAAGGTTTTGACCATATATAGTAATGGCGGCCATCTTGGATGTCGTGCTGACCTTATTTTAACAAACCTAAAAAGCATTCATCTAAGGATCATCCATGTGAAGTTTGGGCAAAATTAGTGAAGCGGTTTCTGAGGAGAAGTCGTTTGAAGAAAAGTTAACGACGCCGACGGACGGACGACGACGGACGCAGAGTGATCCCAATAGATCACCTTGAGCCTTCGGCTCAGGTGATCTAAAAACTAACGGGATGCCGGGAGTTTTCAAAATATCAAGATTGCCATGTGTCCCTTTAAGTCCTTTGGATGAGAATTAAAACTGAGGTCCCCACATACAATCAGTGCACCACAAAATATTCCAAACCTAATGGCTTACCGCCGCGGATATTCTCACTTGGTGGATATGCTGGAGGGACTAGAAACCTTTGAATTACACATACACACACACATACAATGCTTGATAAATAATTCAAGATTGCCAGGTGTCCCTTTAACATGCCTGTTAGGTAGACTGTAACACATGGGTTCCTAGTTAACCACCAGTTGTACACGATCTGCCCTGGGAATACATTTTAACATAAAGGCCTGGAATGATAATGAACTCATGGCTTCCTAGTTAACCAACAGCTGGACACTGTCTGCCCTGGGAATACATTTTAACATAAAGGCCTGGAATGATAACCAACAGTTGGACACGGTCTGCTCTAGGAATACATTTTAACATAAAGGCCTGGAATGATGAACTCCTACCTGATCCATAGTTGACACTGGGGGAGGGAGGAGTGGCTGCCTCTATGGTCGTCTTACTGAACAGGAATATGGGATTGGTGTCCTGTAACACAACAGTATAATAAGTGTACATTTTGGAATACAGGGATCCAGTGACACCTTCATTAGATGCTCATGTACACATGTTACGCAATAGTATACCAGTAATTTATAAATTATGGAAAACATAGATCCAGTGTCAGAAAGGTTCATTAGATATTATGCATATAATTCATTGTCAGGCTGCCATTTCATGTTTGATATTATGATAGGATTTAATTCATTTTTTTTTGTATTTTAAAGTGTCTCAATCAAGGCACACATTGAATCAGGTCCTAATGACATTGTTTATATTGCTAGGTAAAATTTAATCTCAAAGAAATCACAGAAAACATGAATTTTCCGGTAATTCCAACAAATATTTATTGGAAAAAAATATGCATTTATTTTTCCTATTCAAAATCTACCTAGTATTATCATATAAGACCTTTGTCTTCTCCGTAAGAAACAATGTCACATAATATTTTAGAATTACATTAATTATAATGATCATATGAATGGAATTAACCAATGAAATGCAGTAAAGTTATCAAGTTTAAATTAGTATTACATGACTATTGCTAAGCCTTTATGAAACACCTCAACATTTTATTATATACCACAATGTTGTGCCATGAATGTTCTCTACATAAGTATTACACTGATTTCCATTTGAAAGAAAAATATATTTAGTGAACTGTTAAATAATTCAGAAATACATGTGGAAGCAATCATTGTATATTGAGTTGTTATCTACAATACTACCATATTAGTCAACATAACTATTCACAGAAAGAAAAAACTTACATTTGAATGATTCTCATTGATAAAAGCAAGCATGCCAACCTACCGTTCCAGCGTGGTATTTTCCAACAATGGCCGCTGGGTCGAGGCTCTCCCCTCCGCTGATCAACAAGACTTGTTTCTCCTCGGGAATGCGACAACCTCTGGCAATCACACCCTGGAGACTGGAAACTCTGTAGGCAGTAAATCAACGTTACAGCGAGGAAAGTCAATACTGCAATCTTAACTTTAATTTTTGCTTGGTCTTTCTTACGAGATCGTAAATAAATATTGAATAGGAGACCCTTAAAAAGCAAGAACACAAACAAAAGACAAAATAATTGAATTGGGTTTTACCGCACACCACAAGAAGAAAGGTTATATGGCGCCAAATGGGAATGAACATGACAGGCGTACCCTTCATTCACACTGATATGGAAAATAGCCTTCAGAACTGCAGAGTTGCTGCTACTTATATAGTAGACACTCCATTTATGATGGAGCCACATTTAACCACGCAGGGTCATGATGAAGACCTTGAAGGAGCAACAACAAACATTTTGGTGAATAAACTCAATTCATATTTGATTTCACTGAGTTGTGGAAGATAAATCAACAAAACACAGACCATATCACATATTGTTATAAACCACATGCAGCTTAACGACAAAACTTAAAATACAATTACCTCTCCATCGCAAGGTTCATGTCAAAGGTCATCATGGTTCCCGTGTCGACGTGAAACACGTACAACATGGCTGCAGATCTACGTCACACGGTGCAAGTTAAGTATCCTTTTCTTCGACAAGTTCTAACTGACGTGTCATCTAAGATAAATTAAATGAAAATGTGGATTTTATTTTTAACACAAAAATGTTTACTGCTTTATAACCTTAACCATCTGGGAAGTCATGTACTCTACACTAATTTGCACTAATTATAGTGTGAAACAGAACAGGTACACTGTACCAATGTTTTAGCCTTGCAGTCTGAAAATCAGTATGTTTTCTAAAATCAAAAACAACATGTTTTGGCTTTAAAAATAATTACCCAGTAATCAAATATACATGTTCTTTCGCTCAAATGTGTTAAAATGACAGCAGTACTATCTAAACAGAGTATACCATTTACAATGTTGACATTATCAACAAGTTTAATATCTGTCTACTTAGATTCAACAAGCTTAATATTTTTCTATTTAGATTTGTAAACATTTTAGTAACTAAAAACAATGGAGTTTGCAGTTTGCTGAGATGACATTTAAGTGCATTAATTTTGTTTAAAAACAAAATGCCATTCTATTAAAAACAAAAAAATCATCAGCTCCAAAAAGTAGGTAAAGGCATAGATCTACATACACTGGATTTGAAACATGTCGTAAATTCAAAAAATATATATTTACATATCGTTGCTGATTTGTTTATTTTGGGAAAAGTATTTAAGCTAGCTGGCTACTAATTCAAATACGAGCTGAAGGATAATTATTTATTCTATACAGTGATGTCTGTTTTAGCTTTACTAAAAAAGAACTTAATAAGAACAATTACGTTCGTTTGACCGTATGTGAAACTGCGACAGTGACGTGACTCGGCAAATTTAAAAATATATATATATACATATTGTTGCTGATTTGTTTATTTTGGGTAAAGTATTTAAGCTAGCTGGCTAATTCAAATACGAGCTGAAAGATAATTCTTTATTCTATGCAGTGATGTCAGTCTACTGATGTCTGTTTAAGCTTTACTAAAAACGAACTAAATAAGAACAATTACGTTCGTTTGACCGTATGTGAAACTGCGACAGTGACGTGACTCGACAAATTAAATATATATATATATATATCGTTGCTGAGTTATTTCTTCTGGGAAAAGTATTTAAACTAGCTGGCTAATTCAAATACAAGCTGAGAGATTATTTTTCATTCTATAAAGTGACTTCTGTTTTAACTTTAATAAACAAAATAAATAATATGACCTTAGGTGAAACTGCGACAATGATCATGTGACTCTGCAAATTGTAAATATACATGCATAATGATACATGTACATGTAAGTACATAAGTTCGCTGGCTCATTAGGTAATTTGACTTGATTTTGGCTTCAGTTGCCTTGTTTAATTAAACTATGATGGATTTAGTGGTCTATTGTTCCATATTGCACATCTGGCACCTTCTAATTAACACCGTTCGATACCCAATATACAGTGCGGTAGACGTGTCTGTTTTTATTACACCCTTCCACCCCTAAGTCAGAGGTGTCATACCGAATATACAAGGTGGTCGTGCGCGATATTTCGGCATAATGTCCCCTTAGAAGGGTGGTAACAGATGTAATTCAAAGGTTTGTTTTGTGTTCCAAATAACAGGATGTTGGTGATCGATATAATATTTCTGTTTTATTGCACGCAAGTACCCCGAAATTCAAACGTGTCATACCGAATACACAGGTATCGCATCGTAATACTATTTTTCAACCAACTTAAACAGCAAAATTTGAGACGAAAACAAAGGCTATACAGAAATCCAACGCCGTCATTCAAATCTACACAATAATAGCAATACAAAGGAATACTTTTTTTGAATATCGAACCATAAATAAAACAGAAGTTTCACTTAGAATGTTTATTTTATGAAAAATAAACTATAAAAGGCGATTTTATTGATGAATTTTCAACCAAATTCAACTGCGTAATTTGCGAACAAAACAAAGGCTATTCAGAAATCCAAGACCATCAAGCAACTCTACACAATAATGACATTTCGAAGGAATAATTACTTTGAATATCGTAACGTAAATGAAAGAGAAGTTAAATTTCAAAAAATGTACATTCTCGATTTCAAGCCGGAAATGGCGAAAACTGTAGAAAAAGAAAATCAACACAGCTATCGAGCGTATTTTCGCCGCTAAAACCCAAGTTATAGTATGAATTCCATAATTTCTTTCAATAAATTAAAAGCAATACATGCAGATTTAAATAATTTACCTCGATATTTGAAATAGATCGTGAAGTAGTATGTTAATAATTCAGCTTTATGTCAGCATCAACTCATTTCAGGATAATCGATCGCATCAAAAATAGCCACCGTGCACCTGTTACCCTGACAGGTACCCTGTTGTTTACCGCAGAATAATCAGGGAACCAGCTTATTGACCATTCGGCGAATAAATCCGGAATTAACAAGGGGCGTTTCAAATCCAGTGTACATATATATCCATGGTAAAGGTCATAGATGAAATCCATGTGTTCAAAAAGATGCACTACCTAAGACACAACTATGTCAAAATAGAATATTTTGTCTCAAAAGATTAAGCTATAAATTAGGTTTAAAACATCTAGTGCATACTTCTAGTTCATGAGAAAGTGATGTAAATGTAACAATTAAAGTTATCTGCCCTTTGCTTGGATGGTGAAGATCACATCCATATTTGCTTTTTGACACGTTGTGATGTACTATCCAAGAAACAACTATAAGCAAAGTTTGAAAGGTCTAATGCATAAAGTTTGTGAGAAAATAACGTTAACGCAAATGTTGGGGGTAACAATTATTAAGTTATCTGCCTGTTGCTTGGAGGGTCAAGGTCACATCCACATTTGCTTTGTCAGGTTGCAATGTACCACTCAAGATACAACTATAAGCAAAGTTTGAACGGTCTTAGTGCTTACAGTTTGTGAAAAAAGTGACCTAAACACCAAAGTTGAAGGTAAAAATTATAAGGTCATCTGCCCTTTGCTTGGAGAGTCAAGGTCTCATCCACATCTGCTTTGTCGTCTTGCGATGTACCACCCTAGATACAACTATAACCAAAGTTTGAAAGGCATAGTGCATACAGTTTGTGAGTGACCTAAACGCAAAACTTGAATGTTGCCGCCGCCGCCGAAAAAGCAACACCTATGTCTCTTTTTTCCTTCGAAAAGGCGAGACAAAAACAAGAAATGTCATTGTAAGTGACAAATGCCCCCAAAGTGACCTTTGACCTCACTTCCACATTTGCTTTGTCACGTTGCGATGTAACATTCAAGATACAACTATAAGCAAAGTTTTAAAGGTATAATGCGTACACTTTGTGAAAAAGTCACCTAAACGCAAAAGTTGAGCCTAAAAATTATAAAGTTATCTGCCCTTTGCTTGGAGGGTCAAGGTCACTTCCACAATTGCTTTGTCAAGTTGCGATGTATTACCCAAGATACCCAAGTTTGAAAGGTCTAGTGTATACAGTTTGTGAGAAAATGACCTAAACGCAAACCTTGAATGTTGACGCCTTCGCCGCCGCCGCCGCCGGAAAGCACCACCTATGTCTCTTTTTTACTTTGAAAAGGCGAGACAAAAACAGTCCATTATATATATGCAGCGGTTTAAGGGTTAATCAAACACCTAGGACAACAGTCTATCTACCTTTAATCCATATTACCTGCATATAGTTAAGACAGTAGTGAAGTTTAACCTTATCATGTATTTGACTGCTAGTTTATGTTATTTAGCTAAAACAAGTGTATCGAAAAAACATTACCTGTCTTTGTTATTCAATAAACATGCACATTTTTCCTGACTTGTCAATACGGGTAGTAATATGATATGTGTATGTATATATATATCCAGTGTTATCTTGCACTTAATCTGCTTTATCATATACCTATATACAAACAGCGCACATGTTTTTGTTATATTCATTTTTTATTTTATGGTTGGGGGTAAAAGTCGTACCGTATTATAACTGAATCTTTTGGAAATGACGGGTGCTCTGGTATGGAGATTATCAAGGCTATAGTGTCTAGGAAGACAAAGGATGATAGTAATCAACCTATTTATATCATTTATGATAAACTTGCTGTATATATAGTTCATACAGATGTACAAATATAAAATATGTTACATAAACCATGTTTGGGTGTAATCATTACATTGTCCTTACCAAACTGTACATTATGTTCATCATTTATTATACCACTTCTAATATTATTTATTATTTTAAGTTTTACAGATTGTCAGGGTGGGGGGGGGGGTGTGTGGGGGAGGTAACAATGTGCAAACAAACAAATGTTAAAATGCTAGTCAGCATGCTCAGCATTTAAAGAAATGGCGAGTGTATGGAAGAAGGTTGAGAACCCACTTGAGATTTTGTTGCGATATCAATGTACTTTAGAAGACACAGTGTATTTAAATTTCCATGTTACAGTCAGCCTTGTGTTGAGGAGTGAAATGCGTATTTGCTGCCACTGTTTTTTTTTATCAACTATAAATATTCACTGAAAATAAATCACTAACATTTTATTCTTTAATATGTTTTCAATTAATTTAAACCGTTTTAATGTGTTCTATAAGTATTTAACAGGTAAAAATATTGCATAAAACAGAAATGTCATTGTGACCAATGCCCCCAAAGTGACCTTTGACCTCTAAGTGTGAACTTGACGTTGGAGTCATGGACCTGGATTTTGTGCACGACACGTCGTCTTGATCAGTTGTGCCAAGTTATTTAAAAATCCCTGCATGGGTTGTGACGTTATGGCCCGGACACAAAATTGCGTAACTTTTTTTACCTATGAACTGGTGTGACCTTGACCTTTCAGGCACGGACCTGGGTATTGCGTGCGACATGTCTTGATATGGTGATCACTTGTGCCAAGTTATTTAAAAATCCCTGCAAGGGTTGTGACGTTACGGTCTGGACACGAAAATGCGTACCTGTTTATGACCTATGAACTGCAAGTGCGACCTTGACTTTGAGGTACGGACCTGGGTTTGCGCGTGACACATCGTTTTGTTACGGTGATCACTTGTGCCAAGATAAAAATCCATGCAGGGGTTTTGAAGGTACAGTCCGGACACGAACTGCAGACTGACAGTGCGATTACTATATGCCCCCAAAACCCTTTCGGGGGCATAACAAACTTGTGGTTAATTGAGTAATGAATCGTTTCAAAAATCAATGGTGTTCACTCGAAGTAAATGGCTGATGTAAGTTAAAAAAATAACGAAGCACTGCAGTTGAATTTGTTTGTATATTAGAGGAAAGTTTATTTGGAGTTTGTATTGTTTTATTGTTTTAATATGTTGTACAATATAACTGATTGACACTGCACTGACATATAACACTTAAAGTACTCCAGATAAGACACGTATCTGTGTAATTTACAGAGCTGAAGATAAGCTGAGTTTTTGAGTATTTTACTACTTTTCTTTACAAAAACTCTCAGTTTTTTAAACATGTGAGTATCATTACTCATCAACTTACTACAAAAACTCATGACTCGTCATGAGTATAATATTTGTATGTTTTGTCCTGTTAAAACTGTTCCAATCATGTGCCTAGTATTAAGGTCATACAGTGTGATTCTTTTGTTTTTACTTAACTTTCATTTAATCAGAATAGTTCTTTCTTTTAAAATGTATTAGTTCACATCCATTTTTAAAGCATGAACTATTAAAAGTAAGTGTTTACTATGAACGAGTTCCCTTTACTCATTCATTTGGAATCTGATGAGTAAATACTCATTGCAGTCAAAAATTATCTACAGCTCTGCAATTACGCATATCTGTTCTCCAAAAAAGCATTAAAAATAAATATAATACGTACAAAAAGGCATTAAATAATCAAGGATAAACACTGAGAATCTGATGACGCGTACATACTTAATAGCTTAGAAAAATTGTGTGCGCCCTGCCATACTCAATAGATGCTTTGAGGTACTGAATAACAGTCAAGTACCTGCAGCAATTACTAGTACTGAAGCAGATGCTTGCAAGAAAAAAATGGCCTTTTTGTTGACTGTTTGACAAAAATTAATGCGATTTTAAAAAGACAGAAGCAATGTTGAATGTATATTTAAGGGGAAGAGCAAATACGCAATATTTTTTATAGTAATGACTAAAGAGTAAACATTTTACATTAATTAATGCTTTGTCCAAAACTTGTTCTTAGGAACACACATTTGTAAACGTAAATACATAATGTAATTTTTTGTCATGTGTACAACACACATCGTTGGGAAGCAGATCCAATCGCCGAAAAAAACTTGCTTGGAGACAGCGTGGTTAGACATTTCTCATTTGTGTAGTCAAATATGGTTGGTACCGCATTTTTTAAAACCACCATAATGATTGCAGTTTGTACTCCAACTTTGCGAAAACTCAAGCAAAGGACGAACACATGAATCAAAATCAAAATGTATACAATAAAATTTGAAAGAAATCGAAGGCTGCCACTTTTTTGATAAAACAGCCGTTTTTCGTCTGCAACGCAGTCTATCCTCAGGATAAAATATCATCTTATTCTTTTTTATACACACTTCAGTACACGACGGCATGTTTGACATATACCATAATTTAATCCAACATATAAAATGACATAAGACTAATTAATTAATGTGGCACCTATAATCGCCTAGAACCAGTTTCACAGGTCTTGTGACATTTACTTGTCTTCAGAAGAGGGGCGTCCGTGGCCGAGTGGTTAGAGTCTCTGACTTGCAATCACTTGCCCCTCACCGCTGTAGGTTCGATCCCTCAGGGGCCTAGGAATCTTTATGTGAGGAAGCTATCCAGCTGGCTTGCGGAACGTCGGTGGTTCTACCCAGGTGCCCGCCCGTGCAGGAAAATTGCCCGGAGGGGCACCTGGGGTCTTCCCCAGGAAGCTGGAAAGTCGCCATATGACCTTAGCTGTTGGTGCGACTATAAAATCCAATTCAATTCAATTGTCTTCAGAAAGGACAAAACTAGTAAAAATAATGTAACTACCTTAGCCTAATCGGATAGCAGTTTTATAGGAGCACACCCAAATCAAAAAATGTTTGCAACATTTCGCTTTGATAAAGTCATGTATGGCTTGTTATCATTTATAAAATATTATGATACAATCAATTAATCATTTATTTCTTACCCGCGCTTATCAAAATTATTTGTTTTCATGCTTTTTTCGTGATTAAAAGACGTTTTTCAAGGTAGTATCATAATTCCATAAATATTTGCCGACATTTTTCCCTTCCGGTTACATGGTTCAAATTTTACATGATTGAGGGCAGAGCTACCTCATTCCTTATATGGAAATCTGAGTAAACAGTCGACCGTAAGAAAATGGGAATACCAATTAGTGTAATATTTAGTGGTGAGCGGTATTACCAATATACCGTTATGTTATGATACAGGTCACAAATATTACGTATTATAATACGCTCTGCCTGTACCGATAAGCTCGGTCTTTTCCGTAAAATGCTGTGAAAACTCATTTGTTGTTGCAAAAAGTCAGTGAAAAATGTTAATTTTTAGATTATTTATTTTAAGATCAGACTGGTTCCGTTTCTACTGTGATGTCGTGTATTGAGAGCAGGTTACCAATCGCCATCAAGTACAGCAGGCCCTGGAGCGCATAATTAAAACATCGTCACATGCTTTCATAGATAGAAAAATTAGTTTAACTACATTCATTTACTCTTACAATTGGATTTCTTAATTCCTTCTATTATGATCAATACTGATCTTCCATAAACAGTGTGTAAATAATTAAGACTGATTGTCTTTTGCAATTAGATCAATATATTATATAATAGAGCGGGCCTCGACTTCTGCATTAATGTCTTTAATGACTAAAAACACGCTTCAATGTTTCTACCGTATTCGCCTGAATATAATCCGCACCTAAGTATAATCTGCAACCCCAAATTTTATACAAAATTTGCAGGAAAAAAACGTATCTCCGTTTATAACACATCTATTTTTTGCTTTCAGGTTTGTCGCAGGGGCTGGCGTGACGCAGTCGGTAGCGCGGCGGATTTGTAACCGGAGGCCCCGGGTTCAATCCTCCGTGGTGCCACTGAGTTCCGTCGGTGTGTTCTTGGGCAAGACACTTTACCTTAGCCTCGTCCATCGGATGGGGACGTAAACCGGGCGGTCCCGTGTATCGGTCTATCTTCCGAGCACGTTAAAGAACCATAGGAATCTATTCGATAATAAGAGTAGGGCAGGTTCCCGGATTCCTATGTATCCTTCCCCTCTCTCTGGGGCGGCTCTAAATAACCTATACTGTGTTGATGAGCCGTTAAACAACATTCAATTCAATTCAATTCAGGTCTGTCGCAGATGATAAAAAATCATGAAGATCGAAAAAATATATATGAACAATGAAATAAATTATATAAAGATGAAAGATGGTTAAAGTAGATGATTTCTTTCAAATTAATCAGTGTTCGAAGTTTTCATAGTTTATTTGGTAAGGGAAGTCATTCTAAGAGAATGAAAGAGAATGACATCTAAAAGACGGGACCTCTTTTACTATCTAATCAAATAGGTCAATCGTGTCAGTTACTGCTCAAACTTTTCAAATTTCTCAGCTCAGAATGTTATCATGGTGTCATGCAAATTATGTTAGCAATTAACCAATTAACAACAAACACAGGATGTAACCTGTGATTTAGTGTCAAGCTGTCAAAACACCAGTCCATCCAGTCCAGCCTACACTTTTTATGCAGTTTACCAGCCTATAGCGGTTTACAGCAATCTATGTTTTGAAATGTACTGTTTCGGTCGATAATTTATCACAACAAGGGGTTTAAAATAAAGAAATAACACAAGCTAATGATGAACTTTATTCCAAGAAAAAAAAAATTTGAATATTAAATGCAGTTTTTTGTTGTTGTATATTTATACCAGTACATGTTTATATGGAAAACGTTCAGCAGTAACCAATTTATCCCGCACATCTGTGGCCAACTGCCTTTGTCTTGCTTTCCAAAAACTTCGGCAAAACGCCGTTAATCTTGACTGAAACGTTCTGAAAAAAGACATGAAATCCAATTCCTGTATATTATCCGCACCCCATGATTTTCATAAATTCTGAGAGTAAAAAAGTGCGTATTATATTCAGGCGAATACGGTTTAGAAAAACTGGTAGTCGTATGAAAATCTAGTGAAAATGAAGGTCTACTGTACTTTTAATACAGTTGTTTGGCATTCGAGATTTTTTTTTATTACTTGCTATAATTATCTTTTCATACCTGATTTGGTTAGATAGAATGAAAATAGACGCTCCTGGATCTGTTTACAATCTTGCCATAGCCATTCGTTATGCTTCATAAAGCCTAAAATTCATTTTGACCCCCTTGTTTACCTTGTAAAAATTAAAACCATTTTAGAAATTGTCGTCTGCGTATGTCCGTTTCTAGGGTTCGGATGTACCAAGTAAAATGTAGGTTATGCAGGGTGGTGTCGTTGTTTAATCTTCACTAATCGATCATACTTATATATTTTGTTTTGGAATGAAAAACATTATATCTAGCAAATACTAGATGGGGGTTCTGCGGAACACGTGTGCCGCCTGTCAGCGCTTTGTCAGTATAACAAGGTTACCTTGACCTTGACCTTTATATTTTAGTATGGCCATGCCGATGTTGTCATGACAAGTATATATTGAAAGTTTGATGAAGAAATATAAAAAATGAGAAAGTTATAGCCAACAGTAATTTTTTGTGAAGATAAAACGAGTATTTAACCCATATAATGACCTTCAGTGTGATCTTGACCTTTATATTTTAGTATGGTCATGTCGATGTTGTCATGATGAGTATATACTGAAAGTTTGATGAAGAAATATCAAGAAATGAGGAAGTTATGAGCAACGTTAAGTTTTCGTGAAGAAAAAATGAGTATTTAACCCATATAATGACCTTCAGTGTGACCTTGACCTTTATATTTTAGTATGGTCATGTCGTTGTTGTCATGATGAGTATAACTTGAAAGTTTAATGAAGAAATGTCAAGAAATTATTGAGAAAGTTATAGCCAACATTAAGTTTTCGTGACGGACGGACTGACGGACGACAAAGTGATCCCTATGTATGGCATTTTCTTGGAAAAGGCGACACAAAAATGTAGGTAAGGCCAAATAAAATTATACCTGTGTTTACTGTAACATTGCTGAAAAAAATAGGGTAGGTAGGTAGGCATTTTATTTTATTTTTTTATTTTATGGCAAAGTTACATTTAAGGTGGCGATGAGCTTTGATGAATGGGAAAATGTGGTATTTTAAAAACTACAATAGATAACAATATGAAATTGTGTATGTTTTATTGTTTCCAAAAAGGCATAGCAACAACTGGCTCTTTTCCCAATCACTTGCAAAAATTGCAAAGGGGTAAAACAGTTTTAATTTATTTTTCGCAATTCCGGAAGAGGGTCAGTTCCAACAGCAGGACAATGAGCACGAGTCGGCCGTGATCGCGTGAACATAATTATTTTTGTTGGGGTGTTTTCAGAGGGTTGGTCGGGTTACAGTAAACTCAGGTGTAATTTTATTTTCGCCTAAATAGTATACTGCGTTTTATTTTATTATTTACACCACTATTGGTCAACTGATTTTTTACGTCGCCCTAACCTAGAAAAATTTAATGTTCCGCCGTCGCCATTTTCGTTTTCGGCTGTCAATAAAATTAAACGTAAGCAGAGGGGGGTCAAAATGAATTTTTGACTTCGTAAAGCTTAGAGGATGCTACGCGAAGATTGTACACAGATTCAGGAGCGTCCATTTTCATTCTATTCAATCATATCAGGTATAAAAACATACAGAAAGTAATAAAAAAATCTTTGCCATGATACTCAGGGCCTTCCCCAGGATTTTTTTAAGGGATAGTGGCATTTAACGCGCGAGGGTGGGGGTGGGTGGTGGTGGGTGCGGGAGGGGGTCCCCTCCTGCATGTCGATTTTTTTCATGTTTTGAAGTAATATACGGGTTTTGGCATACACCCAACACATTTAAAACATGTTTTAAATATATCTACTAGTCTGCCATAGATAGCACATGTATGACCATTTCTTTACTGTTTTTTTTTTTAAAGATGATACACAACATTATACATTGTTTCCTTTGCTGTTCTAGAAATTTTTTATATCTTGTATTATATATGTGGTGAACTTAAGCATGAGTAATTATGTTATTTTTAAGTGAATAACATTTAAAGAAAACAAGCTTGAAAACGCAGTATCGTGTGTGTTTAAGCATCCGAAATAAGGACTATCCGGATTTACATCAACTTTTTAGGCTGACATTGTCTTACAATAACTTACATCTAAGTCATGTTTACTGCATCAAGTCATTAGCGTTTTCGAAAAAAAAAAAGGTAGGAAACGGTTATAAGTTTATTTAAATGTTATAAACTTGCTGTCTTTATTCATAATTAATCGTTTTAGTTTGAAACACGGAAGCAAATTCAAAACTGGAAGTAACCTAAATTTATAATCTGCAACCCCGAGATTCTTATAATTTTATGTGGTTATCGAATAATTTGCGTTTGTGAGATTATTTTCTCATCATTATCTATTTAAAATCGCTATGAAATGGATGGAGGCACGTTAATTCAACGCCACAATAAAATATAACATACGTAAATTGTTTTCACATTTGATGACGTAATAAGTTTACAGGTCATGTACGCATGGTTGAATTTTGAATTAGACCCTTATCGCGGAGGTAATTAACACCTCTGCCCTTCTAATCCTTATGAAAACATCCAATCAGGAGCTAAGAACGTATGCTTGTCAGGAGTTTATGCCTCAAGGCGTTATTTGGTCAGATATGTCATTAATTAACACTGGGAAATGAATGTTTTGACCCACTTTTAAGGGATGGCGGCACGGTTTTAAAGGGTCGCGGTCAGATTAAGGATCGCGGCATGTCTGTTTCAAACATTAAGGGATCGCGGTGCCGCTACGCCATAAATGGCTGGGGAAGGCCCTGATACTACACATACATTGTTGAAAAAATATATTGTGATAGGTATCACAATATATCATGATACAATATTTCCAACGATAACCATCCCTTGTGATATTTGAAGAAATAAGTATATTACATATAAATATTCATACCTGTCAAACCTCAAGCATTGGGCATGAGATACACACATTTTTGTGATAAATAATGCTCACAAACACATGTATACATTCTATGTTCTTACACATTCTCTGAAAAAATTACCAAAGTTACTATATAATATCTATATACACAAAAATTGTAAAATTTTGTATAGATTAATCCATATTTCTGAACCCGTTACCAAATGGATATTGCCCCTAGGAACCCCATTTCACTCCTTACTTCCACTGGGCCTTGACAGCTATGAATATTTCACAAACTATGCACAAAAACAGGCGCAAAAAAAAAATTAAAAAAAAAAAAAGCTTACAGATATCCACACAAAGCAGTAGATCACTAAAAAAACACGTCATAAAGAATGAACAAAGGCAGTAAAATAACGACATGTGTGAGATTCTAAATTTACCTGTGACCTCAAAAAATGTAAACAGTGAGACAGCTGTTCTGAAATCGTCTTTTGTGGTCACATTTTCGAGTATTACTGCAATAACCGTATAGCAAACGTAAAATAAACTACCATGAGCAAAGAAAACACTAAGAAATACGCTTATTCAGTAACATGTTGAAGAAACTCTTCCTTGAAAATAGTATTTTTCAATCGTAAATTTATTTTTCATTATCGTCAGTCGATAATCTCTTTATTTAGAGAGCGAGAAGGGAAGTAACTGCGTTTTAACGCATCAGACCGATTGCTTACAGCATCCGATATTCAACACTTCCAGGGGGTCAGGACATATGCCTGTGAAGCTGGGATGAAAATTTATATATAGGGCCCTGTTGTTAGAGATAAAATCAAAATGTGTAACCCCCGCCCCAATTTAAAAAAGAGCTCTGATTATTAATATTTATTTTAACAGGCCTGCCAAATCTCCGGATAAAATCCGGAATCACCGGATTTGAGTGGATTTGAGTGTTCAGTCTTCGAATTCTGTATCTGATGAATACCTGTATCTGTATCTGATGAATACGTATTTCACTACGGGGTGATGTGCGCGCTTAGTAGCAGTTTTTAAGACCTAACTTAAATGCCTCGACTGTCTGGGCGCTGATAGTGCTCTCTTCCAGCTGGTTCCACTTAAGGAATAGAATAGAATAGAATAGAAACGAAGTAGCACACCCATTGCAACACAGGAAGTGTCGGCCTGGGGTATCGCATAATGACATCAATAAATAATTCTCATTTCTTTTTGTAAAAAAAAGCATTTTCACTAATTTAAAGTGCTCTTTTTGGTTTATATCACATTGTTGATCTATTTGTTACATTTTTCAAGCACTGGCATGTTAAAATTGTGAGTTTTTAATTTATTTTGCTTATATGGAAATGAGTGTATGACCTGATTTATAAGAATGTTCTTGGTCTCAAAATTTGTATACGAGACAGGTTCAATGTTTCGTCTGGGCTTAAGTCTGACTAGGTAATCACAGGTGTCCACTGCCGGCACCATACCCCCACTATCTTGAACAGGTAAGTAAGCCTGTTAAATTCCCGTTGTTGGAGAGTTGGTAGATCGAGTTCTAGTAACATCTTGGAGACGAAGCCATAATTCGCGCGATTTGTAGTCCTTCTTTATGAAGCGTGCTGCCTGTCTTTGTACTTTTTCGATGGCATTGATGTCCTTGGAGAGGTAAGGGCCCAAATAGAGGATCCGTATTCCAACGTTGAGCGGACGAGGGAGATGTATGCTAGAGGGAAATGGACTCCAAGATAAGAATAACAAGGTACTTGTTGAAGAAAGGTGTTGTTGATAGAAGTTGGATGACTTGTTTCCCACGTGGCAGCACACTATTCGAAGGTCATTCTGGAGTATGGAGTGGTCCTTGGTTGACCGGATGGTTTTATAGAGGAGACAATCGTCGGCGAAGAGACGAACTTATGAGGTGACGCACTCAGGAAGGTCATTGATGTGGCACAGAAAGAGGAGCGGCCCCAACACTGTGCCATGGGGGACACCGAACTCCACTCTGACGCTCTTGGAGTGTTCGCCTTCGCAAACTACATCCATCATTCCCTCTTTCAGGAAGGACGGTAGCCAATTTTCCATCAATTTTCCATCAAACCTTACTCACACTTTATCACATATATCATGCAATGATCCTGTTACCCTAGACAGCGATGCAAAGGGGCGTTTTTACACGTGCCAGGTCTTACTCTATTTTCATGAGACTAATTTTTCACCTTTTATCACAGATCGCGTTACCCTAGTCAGCAATGCAAATAGCGTATTTACACGTGTCAAATAAACACAATTAACACAGTAATTAATTAGTTCCTTCGGTGGCACAACAGTATTTGCAATAGCATCAATATATTTCTGGCTGCTTTAACGGGACACACAGCAATCTTGAGTTTTATATCAAGCATTAAATTTAGCACCTCGCATTATTAATCTTGTATAATTTTGACTTTAAAACTGCTTTAAAAAGAGAAAATCAAGTCGCGCGCTCAAATTTCCACTTCGCGCGCTTTTAATCTTAAATTTTAAAAATCGTAGGATTGTGTGTTCCTCAAGTTTTGGCAGGCCTCTGATAATCCTAGCAGGGTTCTTGAAAAGACAAGTTTAATAATAACGATGTATTCCAAGTAGTGCCTGTTGTAGCTACCCTGGCAAGTAAAGTATACTTCACTCCATGGAATAACGAGAGTTTTGTATTGTTTCTGATATATATCAATGACCTCCCTGAAGCCATATCCTGCACCACTAAATTGTTTGCAGGTGATACAAAACTATACACATGCATTAGTGACCCAAATAATACACTGAATTTACATATTCAATGCATGTGAGTGGGCTGAAAAACGGCAAATGGTATTCAATGCCAAAAAATGTAAACACCTTCACATCGTAAACAACGATGATGAAAACAATGTGTATTTTATCAAAGACCAAGTAAATAATATTGAAAAAAATGCTAAGGTATCACAGGAAAAATACCTAGAGGTAGCTTTTGACTCGAAGTTTAAGTTTTCTAACTTATATCCGGAAGTCACGAGTCCAACGACCATTACCATACTACCATTACTAGACAAAAAAACAATCAAAACGGCAATCTCTACCCAGTGCAAGGAACGATAACTCTGCGTGAAGATTGTCAACATGGCGTCGGCTACAGTATGAACAGTATGATCGCGAGTTCTTAAAAACACGAGCGGTATACTGAATTTATCAGGCGACTGTGGTGGCCAATGGGTGCAAAATGAAACCGACACAGGTTCAGGCTATTTACAACTGAAGTCCTAAACGTTTGATATAAGGAGGCTCTCTCTAAGGAGGCTAGCTCCTGCTTGAAGGTTTCCAAGTCGGGGTGTCTCAACTGCAGTAGCTGGCAGTGAGTTCCACAGTGGTACGGTGCGTGTGAAAAGTCTGTACTTTAAGGCATCTGTAGATCTTTCCAGCTTCCTCAGTGATTTGTACGTGTGCGTGTAAATTCAGGTGTTAACTACGTATCATCTGGAATATCTATTAGGTGGCTGAGAATTTTGTAGAGCATTGACTAGTCAAATGAATCTTAGCTCGCCAGGCCAAGTGCCTCCCGACCTAGGTCATCGAGCATGTCTGTAACACTCCTGATGTTGTACGTGGTACCTATTGATGGTGTACCTGTCTTTCGTCTCTGCACCACCTCTATCTCTTACTCTTGGACTGGGTAGTGTAGAGGCTCCAGATCGATGCACAGTGCTCCAAGTCGAGTGAAATAGGCAGATACTTGGTTTGGCAGCTGCTGATTCGTAGGTTCTTTTCCAAGGAATTCGTTCATGCTGTTGTTTCTCTTTACTGTCCTGTCCATACGGTGGTTCCATGAGAGGTTGGAGTTATGTGCACTTCAATATATGTAACTGTTCTTACAACCTCTTTAGTGCTTGGCCTTTGAGGCTATAGCCAAATATGACTGGAAAGCGTGCTCTGCTGACTCTAAGGACGCTACATTTGTCTGGATAGAATAGCCTCCCACTCGAATAGCCTCGTCAAGTCGTCCTTTAGCTGCGTATTCACAGTTCTCTGCAGTCTTGATAGCTCGATCTTGTATACTAGTATTATGCAATCGTCTGCAAATTATTTGGTCTTAGAGTTCACGCAGTCTGGCATATCATTAAATACATAGAAGGAATAGGAGTCTCGGCCTATTACTGATGTCGCTCCCTCGACTAGTCCTGTTGGCTCCTATTTGATAGGACAGACTGGGTCCAAACAGGGCCTTTCAATTTTCAGTCCAGGTCCAATGAAGTGTATTCCTCTTATCCCATAATGATCAAGCTTGTCTTGAAGGCGTTGGTGAGGAACTCGATCGAAAGCCCTACTAAAGTCAGTCGAGTATGATTTTTGAAGGTCCATCTGTGTGCCCCTAATAGACTCTGCTAGTTCACGGAACAGTGTGGGCGATTAGGTCTCACAGCTTCTATGTACATGTACCCGGAACCCATGTTGGCAGTCTGTAATTAGGATCTGATGCTTGTCAAGGTGATTCATAATGTTACTGACCACGATGTGTTCTTGGATTTTTCAGCACTGGCTGGTCAGTGATACAGGATCTTCATCCTATCTCTCGACTTGAACACGGCCATGCCATAGCATAGGCCGACCTCCAATCATCTGGTACTTCACCGCTGCTGAAGGAACGCTGGAATATAGCAGTGAGTATTGGCGCCAGTTCTTCAGCAAGTTCTCTGAGTAGCCGTGCCGTGCACATGCCTTGTGACAGCATGTATTACGTCAAAATAAGAGATATACTCTGATGTTATTATCCGATACTGGTGGTTTTCAAACGTGTCCTAGTATCCATTGAAATAAAGACTATGACAAAGATCAGATGCAAAATGGAAGTCCTGAAGGATGTGGCTAGTTCAAGGCCCCGGACAAATCTCTGGAGTTTAAATTCCGAGACAGGTGGTTTTAAAAACATAACCGGCTTTAATTGATATTAAGACTGACACGAGCGTTGACAAGGCGCGTACAGCATGTTTCATTAAATCAAGGGCTAGAACTCTGATATTATTAGCAGATATTTGTGGGTTTCAAACTCGTCTGAGTAAGAATCAGGCCAAATTTGGTTAAGAATTAGATCGGATGCAAAATGAAGGTTTTAGTGTTAACAATTCAAAACAGCATTTTCATTAAATTAAGTGCCAAAAGTTGATGTTTATTTTTGGATATTTAGTATTGTTTTTTAAACGTGTGCGAGCTTTCATCGATATTAAAACAAGGTCAAGTTTGGTAAAGGTTCGATGCAAAATTCTAGTGCTAGAGCGTTGACATCAAACACGGACGGACGGACGGACAACAGAACGTTGCATAAGCTGCTGGTCAACACATCAATTTCCATTGATAATGATTGTGACTGATCCCAGTTCTTGCGACATGTAGACATGTCGACGCTATGAAGCAACGCACTATGCAATTTTGAGACTCGGTTACATAGTGTGGCAAAAGTTACGAAGTGCGTTGCAACGGTTATGGCAAGCCAATTGTCCAATAATTACGTGAACCAGGTTCACGGTCGAAAAACTAGGATTAACGATCGATAAACTAGGTTTTTCGAACGTAAAACCAGGTTTATCGAATACTAACCTATATTTTCGAGCGAAAACATAGGATAACGGGCGTAAACCATAGTAGGCGCCCAACGTGGGACCCGCCGCACTCAGAGATGTGGTCGTGCTTCGTATAGTGGCTATATATCTCTGAGTGCTTTCAGACTCTAAGCTTATTTCCAGCTATATATACGACAGATAAATGATAACTACAACTACCAGAATACTAAGTAAACGTTTATTATATAATGTAGTCAATACATACCCCGGCAGAGCTGCTTTCCAAATCGGTATTAGCTGACTGCCCAGAATGTAAGAAAAATTGAGCTTATATAGTAAATAACCACGTTCGACATGCGTCCAACGTGGAGCACGAGAAAACATGATAAGTGAGAAGATGAAAGTCGTTCAAATTAAACGTGCGAGCTATTTGCATTTATAAAGTATAGTTTAACACGAAAAGTTGATAAACGTGGATTTAAATACGTTCGATAAACTAGGTTTGAACTAAGAATTTCGATCGTTATCCTAAGTGCACGAGCGTGAACCTGTGTTTACGGGCGTGAACCTGGGTTCAAGAGCGTGAACCTTAGTTTACGAACGTGAACCTATGTTTACGAACGTGAACTTGGGTTTACAACCGTGAACATGGGTTTACGACCGTGAACATAGGATAACGACCGACAATCATAGATTTGTTCGAGAAACCTAGTTTATCGAACGTAAACCTAGGTTCACGTTCGTAAACTATGGTTCATGTTCGTAAACCCAAGTTCACGGTCGTAAACATAGGTTCACGTTCGTAAACTATGGTTCACGCTCGTAAACATAGGTTCACGTCCGTAAACTATGGTTCATGTCCGTAAACCTAGGTTCACGCTCGTAAACTATAGTTCACGTTCGTAAACTATGGTTCACGGTCGTGATTGGCTATGCTCGTAAATCACAGATACCTGTCCGAAAGCATAGTTACAAGTCAATAAACCCGGTTTTACGAACGTGAACCTGTGTTCACGAGCGTGAACCACAGTTTACGAGCGTTAACGCCCGAAATTCATAGTTGATTTGATAATCCTAGTATATCGACCGTAAACCATGGTTTACGTTCGATAAACTAGGTTTCTCGATTGAACTATGAATTTCGGTCGTTATCCTATGTTTACGAGCGTGAACCGGGGTTCACGAGCGTGAACCATAGTTTACGAACGTGAACCTATGTTTACGACCGTGAACGTGGGTTTACGAGCGTGAACCTACGTTTACGAGCGTGAAATATGGTTTACGGACGTTATCCTATGTTTTCGCTCGTAAGTATAGGTTAACATGCTTTTACGTTCGAAAAACCTAGTTTATCGATCGTTAATCCTAGTTTTTCGACCGTGAACCTGGTAATTATTGGACAATTGGCTTGCCATAAACGGTAAGGCGCACTTTGCAAGAGTGCATCGATAGTTGCGAAGTGTGTTGTGATCCCCACCACTCTTCGCAACTGGTCGTCCGCACTTCGCAATTGGCGTACTCACAAAGCCATAATGGAAGGTTCAAGATTAGTGATTGTTTGGGACTCGAAAGCTGGCTGCTTTTTTTAATCTAAGAAGCTTTTTTATAACGGTACTCAAGTAAGCAAGTGTTTGAATACAATATGACTTTTCATCTGACAAAATAAGTAATTTACATGGGGAGAAACTACAAACTAAAGGTAGATCACATTTAATAAAATCTTTAAAAAAATGCTTCATAGAATTTGATGCTTTAAACTTCAGTCTGGTTATGTGACGCGCTGTCTCTGCCAGTTTGTATCTTTGTAAACGCTCGAGCGCGCACAAGTGCTCACCACAATAAAATTGAAATACGGCGTTTTCTGCTTGGTAAAATATGGAAATTTATTTAAAATAAAGAATATATGATAACTCTCAATATATGAGGCGTGTATTTGTTATATTGTGATACTACCCCCATAACCCCTTACGCATTCGATTTTATTACGTTTATGTTAAATTCATTTGGGGCAGAAAGGTGAAGCCGCGTATCTACACGACCTACGTTAATCTACGCGCCTGCCGATGGTGATTCTTATAAAATTATTTCACGTATTGAAATCGACTGATTTAGAATATAGAATAGAAATGGAAGCTAATCGTGCATTTGTCATTTAGGCCTATTTTGGGGCAATGTGTTTTGAAGCAAATGCTTTATTATTGACAACTGGCGAGATCTCTCTTTTCACTCCAGTATTTAATGATGGGTGGGCAAGTTTTGACATCTTCAAGTCTAAACATTTTATTTTCTTAATCATAGTTTTATTTGATAACAGAATTGTTTCATTTTTTCCATTCTAGTAGATATGGATATAATGTAGGATTTAAGATGGTAACATACCCAATTTTAAGCAAACTTGTTTTTCTCATATTTTTCCGTCATTTGTGATCATTTTTTGTTGTCAACAAAATAGGGGTATGAGTAGCTCTGAGTAGAATTTATCCTTTTGCTATAGAATAAATCAGATTTTTGTTTTTCAGTAGTGGAATACATATATAAAAGTAGATACTGAGCTAATTTTATTTTCGATCTCCATGTCAGTATTGTGTGTACAGTATTTTACATTGAAAATGTCAAAATAACTCCAAAATGGGTGTAATTTAAAGAATTTTTAATAAAAAATCATTAGAAGCCTGGTGACCTATATATTTTTTACTTGTTTTGAAAGAAATGTCATAGGACCTTGACATATACATGTTTTAAAAACAGTTGATCATTAGAACATAATTTTTTATCTTGAATTAATTTTTCGGTAAAAACAAAAGTAAGTGGGGTACGGTCCATATATGTTTGCTTTTTAAAGTATAAAGACGAATGAGGATTACAATTGTTTTTGTATAATTTGACAGATATGTATATATGCAATCGAAAATTAATTGTTGTTTTTCAATAAACGTGATGTTATGAAAACAATTGTGAAAATGTTCAATGACTATATTTTTCCTCTTTTTAGTGGAATTTTGAAGTTAAAAATAGGTGCCTTCTTCAATGACGTCTAGTGGGAAAAAAAGTGTGGTGACCTAGCCTTTTTTTGATAATTTTGAATCTAAATTATACCAAAGAAGCTTTAAATATGAATTTATAAAAATTCTCATCACTACGTCCTTTCCCAGCCAATCTCCTTAAGCAATCTAAATACGATCCTTTTTAGTCATAATCTCCAATTATAACGTTTTAATTTTGTGATATAAATGTACAATAAGGAAGAAAATACCTAAAATGACGGAATAGATGAAATGTCCATTTAAAGAAACTACACCAAATACTACCAAAGGAAATGTAAGGAATGGTAGACGGTTATATATTGACGAACAAAGCCGTAATTTCCATTTTCTGTTTAGTGTAACCTATTTTACACTGTTCTGCATATCTGTTCTGTTCTATCGAAAATATGGCAGAGATCAGAGTCAAACTGCAATTTATAACCTTTTTGAATTTAGAATTGTCCTAATTCCAGTAAATTTTAACTTTTGCTTGCATTAGCGGATCCGGAGGGGTGGGTGGGGGAGGGGCCTAACAGCAGAAAAACGGGTATAAACCGGTGCCCGAAAGTAAGAACCCCAAACGGATGGTGCCCCAACCTCCACGCCCCCCCCCCACCCCCCCCCCCCCCCCCCCCCACCCCAAATAACTTGGCACAATTGCTCACCACAACAAGACGATGTGTCGCGCACAAAATCCAGGTCCGTGGCTCCAAGGTCAAGGTCACACAGAGGTAAAATATCAAAACGAAGTGCTTTCGTGTCCGGTTAATAACTCTGACATTCATGGACAGATTTTCAAATAACTTGGCACACAATTCAGGTCCGTGGCTCCAAGGTCAAGGTCACACTTAGAGATCAAAGGTCACTTCGGGGGCATTTGTCACTTACAGTGATACTTCTTGTTATAGCTGGGAGTCTGGTCTAATTCGCTTTAGTACTCATTTTCTATGTTATGGCTGAGACTCGAATTGAATTGGGGTTTTAAGGCGCACCAACACATGAAATGTTACATGGCGCCTAACAGGAATGAATTGAATTGAACTGAATTGGATTTTATAGTCGCACCAACAGCTAAGGTCATATGGCGACTTTCCAGCTTCCACTAGTGGAGGAAGACCCCAGGTGCCCCTCCGGGCAATTTTCGTGCACGGGCGGGCACCTGGGTAGAACCACCGACGTTCCGCAAGCCAGCTGGATAGCTTCCTCACATAAAGATTCCTAGGCCCCTGAGGGATCGAACCTACAGCGGTGAGGGGCAAGTGATTGCAAGTCAGAGACTCTAACCACTCGGCCACGGACGCCCCTTAACAGGAATGAACATGCCAGGCTCATTCTTCATGTACATCGAGATAAAATATGGAGAATGGGCCTAGAACCTTCTCACCCTGAACTGCAGAGTTGCTGCAAATTCTATTGTAGACACTCCATTTACGCTGGAGCCACGTTATAGTTTTTCTGCCACTGCTGAGACTCGATTTCGACTCCAAGTGTGACCATGACCTTTGAGGTACATATGTCCAATTTCTATGCGTGCCACACATCTCACCATGCTAAACAGTTTTGTGTAGTTTCATTAAAATCCCATAAGTAGTTTAGCAGTTATGCCTGAAAAACAATATTGACAAATGCGACCTTGATCTCCAAGTGTGACCTTGACCTTTGTGGTACGGACCTGATTCTTGTGGGATACACACCTTTTCATCATGCTGAACATTTCTGTGTAGATTTATCATAATCCATTGGGTAATTTTAGGAATTATGGCTGATATACAAGAGTGGTGCACTCAATGAATTGAACTGAATTGGATTTTACAGTCGCACCAACTGTCATGGCAACTTTACAGCTTCCATTGGTGGAGGAAGAACCAGAGTGCCAATGAAACAAAATATAGGATTTTTAAAAAATCCAATGATAATTAATCTTCCATTCCTTTATGTCTAGTTTTTGAACTCTTGAGATTTGAAAAATAACTATCTGCCAAAGACTGGTCAAGGTGAGATGTAAAATGAGCTTGAGCTAACGAAACAAAATATAGCATTTTTCAATTAATCAAGGGCAACAACTCTTATGTTTCCGAAATGAATGATTCACTGGTTTTCCATACACTTCAAGATTTCATCCGTATTTACAATCTAGTCCAGTGCGGAAAATATCAAATACAAAATGAAGGTGCTAAAGCGTGTGTTCACAAAGCTGAATATGATATTTATTCAAACAAGGACCATAACTCTGGTGTTATTAACCTGATCTACCTGGTTTTCGAACTTGTCTGAGCTTTTATTAATATCAACAATCTGGCCAATATTTGTTTAAGAAAAAATACAAAATGAAACTGCTAGTCGAGTGTTCACAATGCAGAATATGGCATTTTTCAGTAGAACAAGGACCATAACTCTGGTTTTACTAATACAATCTCATTAATTTTCAAACTTGTATGAATTTTCAGTAATATAAAAGTCACAGACACAGTTTGGTAAAGAGCTATTTAACTAGAAGTGTGTTCCATCACCTGTCGTGTGCTTATTTCAGAAAGTACAATCTTACTATAAGTTAAAGCCTTTATGAATTATGGAGCAGTATTTTTTTAAAAAGCGTTAAAGATGAATGGCCACCCTTTTTGTAGTAGTATCAATTAACAAATTTAACTCTTAAACATAACATGAACATTTCTTGATAGTCTAGGAGAGAAACATATATTGAAAACCGCTACGAAGTTGTAAGTAAAAATAAGTATTATTTGCATGACGTAGATACTATTTTTACGACTGCGTGACTGTACCGGGAAATGAGGTAAATCTTAATTGTATAGCTGCAAAACTATTGCCAAATAATTGATAAATATATTTACCTGTGGATTAATTTACCTGTTCAAAGTTTTCTACATCATCAAATAACAAGAGGGCCATGATGGCCCTATATCGCTCACCTGAGTAAATTTGAACCATTACAATAGGGCCAAGATGGCACTAAAGCGATCACCTGAGTACTGGCACATTATCAAACTTCTTCGAAATCTTATGGTCATATACAATCTGTGCAAGTTTGGTTAAGATTGTTCAAGAAATGTGGGCTCTGTTGTGTATAACAACATTGATATAGACAGTTTAAGACCCTGACACAGTTTGGTAAAGATCAAATACAAAATGAAGGTGCTAGAGAGTAACACCTTGGCCAGAGCCAAATGTGACCCCAGGGCTACATGTAATATACGAGAGCTGTGTGCCTTGTGGTTTTAGAGAAGAAGATTTTTTAAGTTTTTCCCTATACAAGTCTATGTAAAACGTGACCCCTGGGGCGCGGTCAAATGTGAATCCAGGGTCACCATTTGAACAAACTTGGTAAAGGACCATAAGAGTATAGTAAATGCAAAATATTAAACCTCTGGCTCTTGTTCCAGAGAAGACGACTTTAATGTGTTTCCTATATACGTCTATGTAAAACTGTGACCCTCGGAGTGGGGTCAAATTTTACCCCAGGGTCACCATTTGAACAAACTTGATCGAGGACCATAATCTTATAGTAAACGCAAAATATTAAACCTCTGGCTCTTGCAGTTTCAGAGAAGATTGTTTTTTTCCTATATATATGTCTATATAAAACTGTGACACCTGGGGCTCGGCCAAGTTTGACACCAGGGTCACCATTTGAACAAACTTGGTAGAGGACCATAAGCTTATAGCAAAGGCAAAATATTAATCCTCTGGCTCTTGCAGTTCCAGAGAAGAAGATTTTTAAGTTTTTCCCTATACATCTCTATGTAAAACATCTGACCCTTGGGCGGGGCCAAATGTACATCTATGTAAAACTGTGACCCTCGGAGTGGGGTCAAATTTTACCCCAGGGTCACCATTTGAACAAACTTGATCGAGGACCATAATCTTATAGTAAATGCAAAATATTAAACCTCTGGCTCTTGCAGTTTCAGAGAAGATTGTTTTTTTCCTATATATATGTCTATATAAAACTGTGACCCCTGGGGCAGGGCCAAGTTTGACACCAGGGTCACCATTTGAACAAACTTGGTAAAGGACCATAAGCTTATATTAAATGCAAAATATCAAACCTCTGGCTCTTGTAGTTTCCGAGAAGATTTTTTTTTTTTTTCCTATATAAGTCTATGTAAAACTGTGACACCCGGGGCGGGGACAAATTTGACCCCAGGGTCACCATTTGAACAAACTAAGTAGAGGACCATAAGCTGATGCTACATGTAATACATGAGAGCTCCGTGCCATGTGGTTCCAGAGAAGAAGATTTTTTTCAGTTTTTCCCTATAAAAGCCTATGTAAAACTGTGACCCCCGGGGCGGGGCCAAATGTGACCCCTGCTGGGTCACCATTTGAATAAACTTGGTAGAGGATCATAAGCTTATAGCAAATGCAAAATATTAAACCTATGGCTCTTGCAGTTTCAGAGAAGAAGATTTTTTAAGTTTTTCCCATTACAAGTCTATGTAAAACATGTGACCCTTGGGGCGGGGCCAAATGTGACCTGAGGGTCACCATTTGAACAAAATTGGTAAAGGACCATAAGCTTATAGTAAATGCAAAATATCAAACCTCTGGCTCTTGTAGTTTCCGAGAAGGTTTTTTTATTTTTTTTTATATATAAGTCTATGTAAAACTGTGACCCCCGGGGCGGGGACAAATTTGACCCCAGGGTCACCATTTGAACAAACTTAGTAGAGGACCATAAGCTGATGCTACATGTAATACATGAGACCTCTGTGCCTTGTGGTTTCAGAAAAGAAGATTTTTTAAAGTTTTTTTCCTACATGTCTATATGAAAAACATGCAAAATTTCAATATACAAACTTTGGTTCATTTGAACAAACTTGATAGTCTAGGCGTTGGCGATCATTTTAAAAGAAGATTTTTTAAGGTTTCGACCATATATGGTAATGGTGGCCATCTTGGATGTCGCGCTGACCTAATTTTAACAAATCTAAAAAGCATTCATCTAAGGATCATCCACGTGAAGTTTGGTCAAAACTGGCCACGCGGTTTCCGAGGAGGTCGTTTGAAGCAAAAGTTAACGACGGACGACGAGGGGCATAAAGCTGCATTGGATAATAGAAGAACTGTATAAAGTTGCCTGGCCATAGGTCAATATTTTGTCAAATTATGAACTAGGTTAGGTTACAGGTTAAAGTTTTATGAAAAGGACTCTGCAAAAATGAAAGTCAAGAGTTATTGGACATGTGTAACAACATTACTTTGGTTAAGATGAAGAAGTTTCATGAACGTAGGTCAAATACTTCTCAGGTTATGGGCAGTTACAAGCTTGGTCAGGTTGCAGGTTAAAGTTTTATGAAAAGAGGCATACCTCTGCTGAAATGAAAGTGAAGAGTTATTGGTTATCACAACAATATTCTGTATGGTAAGATGAATATAAGTTAGGTTGCAGGTTAAAGTGTGAGGGACGGATGACAGACAAAGTGATCCCTAAGTATCTGCCATGCTAAGCAGGCGACACAAAAAAGTCCCTATCCTGTTCACAAAGCAAAAGTTAGCAAGACAGATGGCCGACTCTCCGTCCCATAAACTCTGCTGGCCATTTTCTATATCTAGGGTCATATTAGCTGTTGGTGCGACTATAAAACCTGGAATGTTTAAGAATCGTTTGACACTTTTTCAGTTGTTTTAAACAATGACCGAATAGGCAATTCTTGTCAATGCCAAACAATAAATTTGTTCAAAGCAATACATTTGTATAGCGAAATATGTTGTTTTTAATACGGTATATGAGAGGTAATTCTGATACTTCACTTAGAAAATAATAACACAATTTTTTGTCCAAGAAAAGAATGGTGCCCAAACCGTAATGTATAAAATTATGTAGCGACTTCGAAGACTTGTCCAACTAAGAAAGACCAAACATGTAAACGGACGACATTAGAAAATGGAACGAACAAATAACACAAGTTTCAGTAGTACGGCAAATACTTTATATATCTTTACAAAATGTACATAAACAGAAATAAGTTTTCACCGCAACGAAGTCAACAATTCTACATAATATGTATGAATAGAAACCCCATAGCAAAACATGAATATGGAGGAGAGAACAGAATAAAGCACATATATGTATATAACAGAGGAGTATTGCAGAAACGACACACCCGAGGAAATTAAAGCATTAACATTATTATGACATATTGTCGGAATTGATTATGTCTTGCTACGCCCAAAGCATCATTCCATTTTGATCGACAGGATCACTGTGTCCAAAGTTCTACTGGGTTCAGCCAATGAAATATCGTATACGTATAACGCATGCTTCAACGGCAGCAGACGTAATCTATTCTGACAGGTTGTAGTAAAGTAAATGCTTTAATTTCAACTGGTGTGGTTGCAGACAGTTGGATAATTAATTTATGAAATGGTTTAATTCACATTAATAATTATCTCTGATAATATTCTTTGGTGACATTTAGTGTTTAAATCCCAACTGAAGACATCTTGGTTGAACTACTTACATACTGGAATAGTCTTACATGCAATGTGTTTATCTTTGAAAATATGTGAGCCGCGACACACGAAAACCTCCCTTCGGACATTTCTACGACAACGTCATAAAGTAACAATTTATTACGTCGGCAGACCAGTAATCAATTGATTATTAATCAAATTTCTCGTCACTTCCGGGTTTTACCTAATTATTATATCATACGGAATTTGTTGTCTTTATATAAATAGTTGATGCTATAGAAAATTGTAACTGTTATGTTTTTTGTTGTTATTTAATCGACGACATCTTCCAAGATGCCGACGTCAACATCAAAATTAATGAGTCAATCTTTTAATATTCGAATTGAGATAAAATCATTTCTAATTAAGATATCAACATAAAATAACGAGATTTTTAAAGAGAAAATCACCGTGTTTCATAAACATCAAAAATATAAAATGTCAAAATTTTGTCTGAAGGGTAATTTTCGTGTGTTTCGGCTCATGTGTAATTAACGTTGCACATATGGACAGAGGGCTGAATATTGTTTTACAGCAATGTTCATTTCTTTTTGGCAATATTTCATACATTTACAAGAAGGCTACAACAGAAAGTGAGTGTTTTTGTTTGCTCTTTACGATATTGTTTATGTATTAAACATTACTCCTGACCAACTAGAATTAGTCTAGCTTTTAATATTAGTGTGCAATACCGCCAAAACAATTTGAGAACTTATAATTATGGTATGAATTACAAATATTCAAATATTGTGTAGATAAATGAGGAAAATAAGTGATTTTCCAAAATTCTGTTATACATGAGACCACTACCAATGCAAATGGTTTAATGTAAGAACATAGAATGAAGTGTGTTTAATCAGTTTTAAATTTACGACTATTGCAACTTAGCAGAAGAGATATTTTTTTTTTTTTACACTTTACTGTTAAATAAGGTTTTCTAAGTAGAAGAATAGAAATTGATCATTTGGGCTCGTAAACTTTGTATTGTTTCTAATTAGCGCCCCCGGGGCGTGACATTTTCTGAAAGGGGGGGGGCGCTTATTAGAACACTTTTTGTAAGCCAGGACACATTTTAATTTCCTTATATAATGCTAAAAAATGTTGTGTTACTGAAATATGGAATTAAATTCATAAGTGTGTGTATACTGTTTCTTGGATTTTAACCACTTTTCTTTGATACTTCAGAAACAGTATACACCTTAAGGTAGGTGTTTTTTTTTAAAAGTTAGTGGGGGTGGGGGATGCTAATTAGAGGTGGAGCGCTAATAAGAAACAATACGGTACGTTATATATAGATATATCACAGTAATCACAATTTTATTTTTAAAATTAAATTACAATGTTTCATGTGTTTGTAATTCTCAAGTTGAACAGTTTCAATGAAAACTTTCCCAATCAAAACAGAAGGTTTTTGCATTTGATTTTATCTACCAAACTTTCTCATTGGCTGGCGTGGCGCAGTCGGTAGCGCGGCGGATTTGTAACCGGAGGCCCCGGGATTTGTAACCGGAGGCCCCGGGTTCAATCCTCCGTGGTATCACTGTGTTTACTCGGTGTGTTCTTGGGCAAGACACTTTTCCTTAGCCTAGTCCGTCGGATGGGGACGTTGACCGGGCGGTCCCATGTATCGGTCTATCCTCCGAGCACTTTAAAAACCATAGAAATCTATTCGATAATAAGAGTAGGGCATGGTTCCCGGATTCCTATGTATCCTTCCCCTCTCTCTGGGATGGCTCTAAATAACCTATACTGTGTTGATGAGCCGTTAAACAACATTCAATTCAATTCTCATTGGATTTCCTCTACAAAAACAAGATTTTTTGGCATTGGATTTTCTTTTCCGAAAGATGTCAACAGGAACAAATACTTTAGTTATTTCTTTCTAGACAAGTTGCAACTATTCTAAATACTGATACAAAATCAGTACCCATGACACGGTAATAATTTCTATATTTCATGCCTTTATGACATAGCCACAACAAAATAATGAAGTCTAATTTGGATGTAGTTGTACATGTAGTAGATCAATGCTTTTAAAGGGGTTGATACACTATTTTCAAACACGATTTATTTAAAAGGGCTCTGAAAAACTTGAAAAAAAACAACAACTGAAAGAATTATAATAATAATGAATAATTTTAATTATTTTAAAGCAAAGAAAATCACTGCAAACTGATTAAAAATAAATATACGGATGTAAAATGTATAAATTGTATGCTTATTTTTCATTTGCAGTGATTTTCTTTGCTTTTAAAAGACATTTTGTCAATATGCCATATATGGCAAAAAGGTGCGATGATGTCATCGTTCCAAGATGGCCGCCTCCATTTATGTTTCTTTGCAAATTTTCAATAGGTCATATCTCCTTTTATTTCATGGCATTTTGATAATTCTTTCAGCTTTTTTCAAGAGCCCTTTAAAATAAACCTTGTTTGAAAATAGTGCATCCACCCCTTTGTTTTCTTAAAGGGAATGTAGGCACATAGTCAATCAAGCATTAATATAGAGAGTTTTGAAAATCTTGGGAAAATGTGAAAAATGATCAAAATTGGATGATAAACAAATAAGATACGACCATTAGAAGATTCTTCTGAAATGGATATGATAGCCGCCATTTTGAAAACTATGACATCTTAGTTCTTAATCACCATATATGAAATATATTGAAATTACTGATTTATATGAAGAAAAGTTAAGGAACTGTATTCAAAGTTAAGCCTACTAATGTGTAATAATGCACTACTAATGTGTAATAATGCATTACATGATCAGTTAATGATTTTTCTTTCATTTGCAGCGATTTAAACGATATTTATCAATATGCCATATATGGTAATTTAGAACTATGACATCATAGTTCTCAAAATGTAAGGTTTAATTCCAAGTGACCATCTGATGAATAAAACAGAAGTTCAAAAGTAGCCCAATTTAAATGTGCTCTATACAAGGCAAATTAAATGACAATTATTTTTCAAAGAAGCATTTAAAGGTGCAAACTGTTTTAAAATTCCAAGAGTATGATTGTGTATGTGTGTCATTACATTTTGAATTACATCAGCATGTTAGATCGAGGTCATACAGTTTTGTATAATTTGTGTAAACAAAACGAAATGTGGTTGTACGTCATATTAAAACATCATACTGTGTTGTATTAGGACAGCAACCTCAGAGGGAGATGAGATGAAGGATGACGTTTCTCATTAGACATGCCTTCGCCAGGGAGCGAACCCACGTGGGGCAGAGGTCTGTATGTAGCTTTAAAACGCAAAGGCCTTATCTGCTGATCTTCCTAGGCCGTTAAATCTATTACACCAGTGGTAAGTCGAAATGAATTGGGATTTTACAATGCATCAATACAAAAAGGTTATATTGCACAAAGAGAAATGTACATTCCACACCCACCCTTACATCAAAACAAAAATGTGCACAATGATCCTAGAACTATCTCACCGGAAGAACTGCAGAGTTGCTGCAAATTCTGTTGTAAACAATCCATTTTTCGCTGCAGGCACCAATAATGTTTTCTGTCACCACTCAAGTACCACCTGAAACAATACATGGATGATGTTGACGGAACTAAAATGACAAATGAACATGAATCAGGGAGAATGAATTTTACCCCTCTACCTGGATAAGCAGTAACCCTATTATGCACACGGGGATCTTGACAATGGCATGTATATTGTAGGATTATTTCTTATATTTAAATTTGGTGTCTCAGACTTACTTACACAAATTATACAAAATTCACCTAATATGCACTTGTAATGAAAAGGATAGTGACACACATATACAATCTATATATATATTTTTAAAACAATGTGTGCTGAAATGCTTATTGTTCGAAAAATGCAAAATTTCTCGATTTGCCTGTATATAGAGCTTTAATCTGTTTAAAAAAAGAAGAAAAAAGAGAGAAACATATATATGAAAATAAACAGGCTTCAAGCAAATAGTATATATGTACGCCTTTAAAATAGTTGGGAGATAGAAGTCAGACTGATAGACCAATAGCTAGATACAGGGTTCATGAATTTTATTACCTTTACACATCACAACTATATGTAGATACACAAGGGCACATACACGTAAAACATGGACACCAGAATATGTATAGCTCCCAAGTCAGAGAAAAAGGTCAATAATAACAAAATTTGTTATCTTAACATGTACACCAGAATATTTGTTAGTTTGTATGGTGTGTTACGTCATTTTCAACACATGTAAGGTTATATATGATGGTCGATTTTTTGTGATGGAGGCAGACCACCCACTTTTCCTGGGTAGAACCAGTATTGTACACCTCCCCATATCCGTAAGAATCGACACTTCCTCACTTACAAGTCGTGCTCCCAGTGGGATTCGAACACGCAGCAGTGATACCAGAATGTGTATAGCTTTGAGTCGGAAAAAGAGAAAGAAGACGATAATAACAAAATGAGTTAATCTTAAAACACAGAAAATTGTTATGTCATAGATAGCAATACATCTGACCAATGAACAGGTTGAAGTTGAAGTTACAGATTGTACTCTATCTTGGTAGACACATGAAATACAGTTTTCCTATGAATGAAATATCGAAACAAATAATCATGAAATTATTTTGATAGCAGAGACAACTACTTAATAAAAATAAATGTATCCATTTCCAAGAGATTCCATGCATGTATCTAGTATATTGCTGGAATATCTATAATCCACAATTAATAGATGATACTAAACTAGAGGGGTGTTCCATGGAACACTTGCATTGCCTGCAGTGTTCTTAAGTTAAGTTGTGGCCAGTCAAGAGCTTGGTAGCTGTCGTATGTTAGTTTTATGAAAAGGGGCATCATTCTGCTAAAATGAAAGTCCGGGTTATTGGACATATGTACCAACATTCCTTGAGGTAAGTGTGAAGTTTTAAGAACATAGACTTTTCAAGTTGTGGCCAAGGTGACGACGACGGATTGCAGCCCAACAATAACACTGGACACAATTTGCACAATTGAATTGGGTTTTAAGGCGCACCAACACATTAAAAGGTTATATGGCGCCTAACAGGCATGAACATGCCAGGCTCATCTTCCATGTACATCGAGATAAAATATGGAAAATGGGCCTAGAACCTTCTCACCCTGAACTGCAGAGTTGCTGCAAATTCTATCGTAGAAACTCCATTTACGCTGGAGCCACGTTTATTGTTTTTCTGCCACGTTTATTGTTTTTCTGCCACAATTTGCACAAAAGGGCTTTAAAGAGACACATGGCAATCTTGAAGTCTTTATCAAGCATTAAAATTAGCCTCTAGATTTAGTAATACAATATCATTTTGACTTTAAATCTGCTTGCATATGTTTAAATACAATTTTACGTTTTCACTTTTTCTAATGTTATTCTGCCATAGGTTTGCACAGTTTTTATAATTAATATTAATGATTGAACAAATGCAAGTTATGTAGAAAAACTAACAGGATGCCACGAGTTTTTAACAAATCAAGATTGCCATGTGTCCCTTTAAGTCTACCGAAGATTCTATGAATGCAATATAATGCTTAATAAGAACACCCTATAACATGCATCTTATCCTCAATTGCTAAAGGTAAATATGTTACGAAGATTTGCTGAGAACAGCCAGTGGCAATAATAGAAAGAAGGAACTCTTGTAACCAATGATAACTCTAGTTTTTAAAATGATGTATATTTTCAACAAGTAAAACCAATTAATAACTAAAACTATCACTGAAAGTGAATACCTGTAGAGTGCCAATAGGTACGCAACATGCCAACATGCCAATAAGTCCGTGAAAAATTTAGGGGGCGTCTCAAACCAAATTTAATTTTTGATTTCGATCAGTAAAGGTCGAGAAGAGATTTTGCTTACTATTTTATTCATGGCTAAGGAAAATTAACGAAATAAAATAAGACTTATATAAGGAATTTATATAATAAATAATCAATTGGAATTAACTATTTTAGCAATTATTTAAGTTGGTTAAAAAATAATATTTTGGGCATTGATAAACTAAAACTGATAGACATTTCTAAAAAAAATAGTATTATACGTCAGGGCTCAAATTTGAGCTGGCGTACTGGCAAAATGCAAGTGACATTTTCAGAATGCCAGTTAACTTTTCAAGTACTGGCAAAAATGTGCAAGTGCATCAAAATACCTTAGGGGTTTAATTTAGAATACCATGTCTGTTTTTGTTTTTTTTAAACATAATTATGCTTTCATATCAATGGCTTTTTAATATTTTTATTTTTAATATTTTAGTTTTTCTGATGTGTCTGTATTTGTACGACACATATGGAATCTAGCCTGTTTGCTAATGATGAATCATCTTTATACTTATTTGTTACTGTTTTTTTTTTTTACTTATTTGTTACATTTTGTACTTACACACACAACCGTAGAAATTGCAAGTAACTTTTTTGTTTTGCCAGTTACAACAAATGCTAATGGCGAAATGTTGCGAGTCCAAATTGTTGCTAAATTTGAGCCCTGTACGTGTTTAGCAACAGGTGATTTTTATTATTTTATAAAGATATGATAATTTAATTAATAATTAAGTATTATATGTCCCTGATTTTATTAATGAGTTATATGGCTATGTTGTGTTTTTTTTTAATCTTTTTAGTTAGTTCATTATTATTTTATTTTACCTTTTATTCATTAGTTTTCCTTTCTTCATCTGAATCTGTTTTTTTTTTTAACGACATGAATTACTGTTAAGCATGGTTTATTCCAATTAGTTAAATCTCTTTTTTTTATTATATCCGTTTCTTTTTTCATTAATTTTCCTTATCATTAAAAACACTTTTCAACTTTACTGATTGATATCAATGATTAATTTTTTGAGACGATCCCTAAATTTGCCTTGGACATATTCGCTCGTTGTGGACATATTCGACACCTAGGTGTGGTCCAATATGTCCGCGGACACATTGCAGACATATTGGCACCGTACAAATACCCCCGACTTTGTGATCAGTTATGTGTATATGAAGTCAGGGAACAACCCATTCAAAACTGTTTGAGAAATGTTTGTAAGACAAATTTGTTAAGGGACGCGACGTGACAAAAATGTGTTACGGACAGCGCGATTCCTATATAGCCCCCACTTCACTTAATGAGGGTGGGGGTATAATTCTAGTAAAATCAGGTAGTGAAGCGTTTAGGCCATCAGAAAAAAGGAGATGATAAAATTGTCAGTCTCACTTTTTACAGAATAGAACAACAGACATTTGTCTGTCCATATTGGTACTTGCTTTTAAACTCGCATCCAACCAAGCAGCTTTCGCAGATGAACTTCAGTCGTGCATTTGACCAAGTATCCTTGACAGACAACACATTTAATAGCTAGTATAATGACAATAAGAATCAGAATACCGTAAGTTCATTTAAAACCCATATTCAGATTTAAGCTGAAAAAAAAATTGGTTGCAATTAGTATGCCAGAATGGGTGATCGTAAGAAGCGTCATAATTCTTGATATTCAATATACAGTATGGTATTTCTCAACAGTAACTCATGACATAAGTGCAGTCAGTGGACATAAGATTTCTAGTTTGAGGAAAACAACACGTGAATCTATTAACCGGCCACCAATAAAAACGACGAAAATATCTTCAAAACTTTTAAATAATTAAAAAAAAAAAAAAGAGTGTCAATGAACACCAATGAAATAAAAAATAGTCGAAGAAACCTATTTCATATTAATTTTAGTAAATACTTCATAATAAATATTTATATAACAAAAAGAACAAGAGGTCAATGACCTTGAAGCTCTACTGATTGATTTTGATTTCAGGAAGTAGTCGCTACAAACTTGTTTTTTGAAAATTTATTTTTAGTTAGCCGTGGCGGCCATCTTGAATTTCCGGCCGACCTGAAATTTTGCTAGGATCAATTAGACATCAAGAGAAACATTCCTGTAAAGTTTCATGAAAATCCGTTTAGAAGTTTCAGAGGAGTAGTCGCTACAAGTTTTCATTATATAACTCTATGTAAACAAAGATGGCCGCTGACTGCCAAGTTTAACATCGAATCAAAACGATTTTTGACAAGGATCAACATCATGTCATGCTGATCATTTTAGAAAAAGTCCCATATCAATATCACTTATAGTTTTCAAGAAGTAGTCGCTACAAACTTGTATTTTGAAAATCTATTTTTAGCCATGCCGGCCAGCTTGAATTTCCGGCCGACCTGAAATTTTGCTAGGATCAATTAGACATTAAGAGCAATATTCCTGTGAGGTTTCATGAAAATCCGCCAAGTAGTTTCAGACGAGTAGTCGCTACAAGTTTTTACTATATAATTCTATGTAAACAAAGATGGCCACTGGCAGCCATGTTTAATGTCGAATCAAAAGATTTTTGACAAGGACCAACATCATGTCATGCTGATCATTTTAGAAAAAGTCCCATATCAATATCACTTATAGTTTTCAAGAAGTAGTCGCTACAAACTTATTTTTTAAAAATCTATTTTTAACTGTGGCGGCCATCTTGAATTTCCGGCCGACCTGAAATTTTGCTAGGATCAATTAGACATCAAGAGCAACATTTTTGTGAAGTTTCATGAAAATCCGTCAAGTAGTTTCAGAGGAGTAGTCGCTACAAGTTTTCATTATATAACTCTATGTAAACAAAGATGGCCGCTGGCAGCCACGTTTAACGTCGAATCAAAACGATTTTTGATAAGGACCAACATCATGTCATGCTGATCATTTTAGAAAAAGTCCCATATCAATATCACTTATAGTTTTCAAGAAGTAGTCGCTACAAACTTGCATGAAAATCTATTTTTAGCCATGGCGGCCATCTTGAATTTCCGGCAGACCTGAAATTTTGCTAGGATCAATAAGACATCAAGAGCAACATTTCTGTGAAGTTTCATGAAAATCCGTCAAGTAGTTTCAGAGGAGTAGTCGCTACAAGTTTTCATTATATAACTCTATGTAAACAAAGATGGCCACTGGCAGCCATGTTTAATGTCGAATCAAAATAATGTTCAACTCGGATAACCGTCATGTCATGCTGATCATTTTAGAAAAAGTCCCATATCAATATCACTTATAGTTTTCAAGAAGTAGTCGCTACAAACTTGTATTTTGAAAATCTATTTTTAGCCATGGCGGCCATCTTGAATTTCCGGCCGACCTGAAATTTTGCTACGATCAATTAGACATCAAGAGCAACATTTTTGTGAAGTTTCATGAAAATCCGTCAAGTAGTTTCAGAGGAGTAGTCGCTACAAGTTTTCATTATATAACTCTATGTAAACAAAGATGGCCACTGGCAGCCATGTTTAATGTCGAATCAAAATAATGTTCAACTCGGATAACCATCATGTCATGCTGATCATTTTAGAAAAAGTCCCATATCAATATCACTTATAGTTTTCAAGAAGTAGTCTCTACAAACTTATTTTTTAAAAATCTATTTTTAACTGTGGCAGCCATCTTGAATTTCTGGCCGATCTGAAATTTTGCTAGGATCAATTAGACATTAAGAGCAACATTCCTGTAAAGTTTCATGAAAATCCGCCAAGTAGTTTTAGAGGAGTAGTCGCTACAAGTTTTTACTATATGACTCTATGTAAACAAAGATGGCCGCTGGCAGCCACGTTTAACGTCGAATCAAAACAATTTTTGATAAGTACCAACATCATGTCATGCTGATCATTTTAGAAAAAGTCCCATATCAATATCACTTAAAGTTTTCAAGAAGTAGTCGCTACAAACTTGTATTTTGAAAATTTATTTTTAGCAGTGGCGGCCATCTTGAATTTCCGGCCGACCTGAAATTTTGCTAGGATCAATTAGACATCAAGAGCAACATTTTTGTGAAGTTTCATGAAAATCCGTCAAGTAGTTTCAGAGGAGTAGTCGCTACAAGTTTTCATTATATAACTCTATGTAAACAAAGATGGCCGCTGGCAGCCACGTTTAACGTCGAATCAAAACGATTTTTGATAAGGACCAACATCATGTCATGCTGATCATTTTAGAAAAAGTCCCATATCAATATCACTTATAGTTTTCAAGAAGTAGTCGCTACAAATTTGCATGAAAATCTATTTTTAGCCATGGCGGCCATCTTGAATTTCCGGCAGACCTGAAATTTTGCTAGGATCAATAAGACATCAAGAGCAACATTTCTGTGAAGTTTCATGAAAATCCGTCAAGTAGTTTCAGAGGAGTAGTCGCTACAAGTTTTCATTATATAACTCTATGTAAACAAAGATGGCCACTGGCAGCCATGTTTAATGTCGAATCAAAATAATGTTCAACTCGGATAACCGTCATGTCATGCTGATCATTTTAGAAAAAGTCCCATATCAATATCACTTATAGTTTTCAAGAAGTAGTCGCTACAAACTTGTATTTTGAAAATCTATTTTTAGCCATGGCGGCCATCTTGAATTTCCGGCCGACCTGAAATTTTGCTACGATCAATTAGACATCAAGAGCAACATTTTTGTGAAGTTTCATGAAAATCCGTCAAGTAGTTTCAGAGGAGTAGTCGCTACAAGTTTTCATTATATAACTCTATGTAAACAAAGATGGCCACTGGCAGCCATGTTTAATGTCGAATCAAAATAATGTTCAACTCGGATAACCATCATGTCATGCTGATCATTTTAGAAAAAGTCCCATATCAATATCACTTATAGTTTTCAAGAAGTAGTCTCTACAAACTTATTTTTTAAAAATCTATTTTTAACTGTGGCAGCCATCTTGAATTTCTGGCCGATCTGAAATTTTGCTAGGATCAATTAGACATTAAGAGCAACATTCCTGTAAAGTTTCATGAAAATCCGCCAAGTAGTTTTAGAGGAGTAGTCGCTACAAGTTTTTACTATATGACTCTATGTAAACAAAGATGGCCGCTGGCAGCCACGTTTAACGTCGAATCAAAACAATTTTTGATAAGTACCAACATCATGTCATGCTGATCATTTTAGAAAAAGTCCCATATCAATATCACTTAAAGTTTTCAAGAAGTAGTCGCTACAAACTTGTATTTTGAAAATTTATTTTTAGCAGTGGCGGCCATCTTGAATTTCCGGCCGACCTGAAATTTTGCTAGGATCAATTAGACATCAAGAGCAACATTCCTGTGAAGTTTCATGAAAATCCGTCAAGTAGTTTCAGAGGAGTAGTCGCTACAAGTTTTCATTATATAACTCTATGTAAACAAAGATGGCCGCTGGCAGTCATGTTTATCGTCAAATCAAAACGATTTTCGACAAGGACCAACATCATGTCATGCTGATCATTTTAGAAAAAGTCCCATATCAATATCACTTATAGTTTTCAAGAAGTAGTCGCTACAAACTTGTATTTAAAAAATCTATTTTTAGCTTTGGCGGCCATCTTGGATTTCACATCAACATGAATTTTTGCTAGGATCAACTAGACTTCATGGGCAACATTTTTGTAAAGTTTTATGAATATCCATCCAGTAGTTTCAGAGGAGTAGTCGCTACAAATAAAAGTTAACGGACGGACGGACAGACGGACGGACAGACAGACGGACGACGCACCACGGCATAAGCTCTGCTGATCTCTGATCAGTAGAGCTAAAAATATACTGGCTACATCTTAACAATAGTGCTGCATAAATAAAACGAGACAAGATTCAACTGTTCCTTGCATGTACTTTTGAGGTGTCAGAATGCAGTTTTGCGTTGTCTTTGAATATTTGTTTCTTTCTACGTATTCATATACATGCTATTTAAGGGATAGAATGTCCAGTGGTGATTCCTCCTTATGTGTCATCCCATTGAAAATGTATATAACATGGGTAGATAATAGAATCCAAAGGTGCCAGAACATGTTATACAGGCAACTTGCATTATATTACTCTTACACATTTATCATGGCTAATTTACCCTTAAACAGGATTTAATTGAACTGAATTGGGTGTTTACGGCGCACCAACACATGAAAGGTTATATGGCACCTGACAGGAATGTTACCTACACACATGACCTGTATTATGATAATTATTAGCCATGCCTTGATTAATACACATATTTAATGTATCTTTCTTACTTCAAGTTTAGCCGTCACTAGAATAAGACTACAGCTACAAGTTTCAGGTAGAAAAGTTCAGTCTCTTGTGTTCTTTTTTCTACCCATTTTATATGCAATAACAATGGGATAACATTTAACACACATAACACCATTTTTGACAACTTACGAAGGAGTTTATATTTCTTGTACAACGTCCGTTTAAAAGTATTAACCAGAAAACTACTCACAAACTGCCAAACTGAGAAATATATTACGTAATACCATTTAAATTTTACACCGAAATTATTTTGTTTATTTTAAAAACATGCATTAAAGGAAGAAAAAAAGGAAGAAGGAAACAAGAAGAGCGGATACGATGAACTATGAAAAGACACTACATGGAAACTACAGCAACTACTTTGATTAATGAAACATCTTAAATAACACAGTAAATGAATATATATCCTATACTCTCAACAGTAGAAATCTTTAACAGAGTCGTTACCAGACATGTAATTAAATCTAAATGTCTCTAAAATGATATAGTTGTAACAAAAATCACAAAAAAAGGCCATGACAAAAATCATGACCGCGGGTGTTATATATGTATGAAGTTATGGAGAAATTATCTACATTTATATTTCATTTGATGTACATTTACTTAAATACATTAATATTGATACATATTTACAACTTTTTCTGTACAGTTTCAAAAATGACGAAAAATAATAATAACAAAGCTGGCAGATTTTGCCAACTGCAAGTTTATATGTATGTACAAACAACAAAATCATGTCGAGTGTCCAATTCATTATGGAAAAATTTACAAATGCTTTCTTTTTTTAATGCGTGTAATAGTCATTACACAGATACAAACGAACAAACAATTAAATCGACACTGGTACGTCCATTGTTTTCAATGAATTATGATAAATTCTAAATGGTTATGTGATAATAATCTACATACATACGGTAATAATGAGCACTGGTGACGAAAGTGATAGTATTAAATAAAGATTGCAGGCCACGATGATTCTACATGTCCATCCTATCATGCGCACTAACCATTCATCGTAGCCCCGACGTCAAATCGATAAAGCATTAATAATGTAGTCAAAATAAGATATAAACAAACTAGAGCTTCAGTTTGCTTATAATGAATTAAAATCATCTTCTAGACAAGTCTGTTTAAGCACATCTAAACTGTACTTCTTTCTCTTCCTACCCGAACTCTTCTGTACTATTGACCATTTACATGCTTGATTAGCCAATGCCCTACTTCCACATTTCACATTTGCTCACAACATCGGTTCTGAGTATAGTCGTCACATTATAAAACTGAGTAACTTCCATCGCAGTATATTCTGGCTACACCAAAACATCTTCGCTATTTTCCGTGAAACACACTATCCTTCACACCCACAGTCCTGTCAGATGCAACAGCTTGCAGCCATGTTGGGTTTCGCCCCAAGTTCAACAAATGCTACCGGTGGTCCTGTGATGTTCTTCGACGTTTGTTTGTGTTTGCCGATGGTTTCGCTGCCAATTGAGCAACTGGTTCTGCTGAAACAAAAAGATTATAGACAGATTGGTTCAGAAAGGGTGGCAACTAAAATCAGAGGGGTAATTCATCAATAAAGATTTCTAGATTTTGTAAATAGTTATAGGGCAAACAAACAGAAATTCACTTATTTAGTCATAATCAAAGGTCACAACTCTTGTAAAAGACTGAAAATCAACCAACATCATTATGGTACAAACATTCTTACTAAGTTTAGGGAGAGAGAGTTGGGTATCATTTACCAAAGCCATTGTATAAACAAGCTGAGGTCGACTATAACAAATTGTTGGTTTGCTGTTTCCCTACCTACCCATCAAAAAGGGCCTTACCCAAAACTTTTTATAGCAATTATTTAATAAATTTTTATTTTTTTTACTGTTTTTAGTATATTTTTCTTTAATTTCTTTGGCAATTTTTTTTTTTTACCTACCTACCTACCTACCCACTTATAAAATCCTGAGTCGGGAAACAGCAAACATATATTTTTAAGGATGGCCTGAAATGCGTTTATTTTACATGATGTGAAGCATGTGTTAATTTGCTGTCCAAATTCATTTGTGTTTGACACAGATCATTTAAATGCACTTCTCCAAATTCGGTGAAAAAAACAAAACTGTTATTAAATAAAAGTTATTGCAGAAAGAAAAACTCGCTAATGGACGAACAGACTATACACCATCTTATAATACAACCTCCCATGAATTAGACAGCAGAAAACAGAGCTAAATATCTTTTGTTTCCCCTTGCCTGACCCTGTTTTTCCATCTTGGGTAGGTAGCTGAGAACTTTCATCTTATAGGGGAAGGTCTAGAATGCTCTTCTCGCTACACAAGTTATTTTACGGTATTATAAATTCCTACAAAAGTTAAAAGTTTCACTATTTCAATCATGCTATCATAATATTAGGCCAGTAATTATAGCTGAAAATAAAAGTCAAGGTCAAACAAATTCCAACAGAAAGTATTTTAGGATTTTTAGAATCACTGACATGAAATGAGTTTCAGAAAAAAACTCCTCAAGATAAAGATGATGGGAAATGCTAAATTTTGGGGTAAAAGTTGCCTTTTTAAGAGAAAATCTCCAGAAACTGGAATAATTTTATAAACAAGAGGTCAATGACCTTGAAGCTCTACTGATTGATTTTGATTTCAGGAAGTAGTCGCTACAAACTTGTTTTTTGAAAATTTATTTTTAGCCGTGGCGGCCATCTTGAATTTCCGGCCGACCTGATATTTTGCTAGGATCAATTAGACATCAAGAGCAACATTCCTGTGAAGTTCATGAAAATCCGTCAAGTAATTGTTTGCTTGAAATGCTTTTAAGAACAATGATGGAAGGCATTTTATTTTGACTTGAAACTACAGCATATTATATTCATTTTAAAGTGAGGAAACCTTCTTCCAAACCAATCTTCAGGTGAAACACGGAATCAGAGGTCGATAAGACGCTAATTAAATTAAAACAATTGTCCTTCATCAAAAATCACTGAAAAAGAATCACAAATAAGTATTTCAACAAATATAATTGAAGTGAAAAAATGGTGTATAAAACCAGGGAGTACGTTATAGGGAGGAGAAACGGGTTCATAAACGCTCTAGTTTATCGATTTATGTTGTCGCGCTAGAACGCCGCCATTTACTATTTTATCGATACAGGTAAATCGATCGTAAGCGCGTAACATTTGAAAAGTTAAAATTTCAGCCAACATCTCAAATTAGGCAGTTTTTACAGCCCCTTTTTACGGCTTTCTGTTATAAGCAACATCACGAAATTACATTCTTGACAAAGATAAATATGTCTACTATTCACTTTTTGTTATTATTAATGCCTAATATAACCCATACTTCGTATCTCGTTTGCAATAGCTCCACACCATTTTTAATTCTATAAAATTAAAAATTTAGCTGATCTCTCAAAAGGCACATTTTCATCACCTCTTTTTAGGCTTTGTCTTATAATCACCACCATGAAATTACCTTCTTGACAAAGATAAATATGTTTACTATTCACTTTTTGTTATTATTAATGCCTAAATAACCCGTAGTCTCGTATCTCGTTTGCAATAGCTATACACTGTCACCATTTTTTATTTGGCGCAGAGTGGCGCCATCTTTGTTACACGGAACCGTCTGGTAAAATGTGCTTTTAAACATGCAAACAAATACACGCTCTGTATCAGAGGACACAATGTGAATAAATAATACTTATGTTTACATTTAGCACCTTTATTGAGTTTGTAAGTGTAATAATTTATAAGAATTTGCTGTTTTTCACACACTCGCGAAACAACCGGAAGTAGTCATTTTCACGGAGTAGTGAAACACATGCGCGACAACATAAATCGGAAAAAGGAGCCCGTTTCTCCTCCCTATAACGTACTCCCTGATAAAACATACATAACATATGTATGATAATATCAGAACTTAGAAGTGAAAAAGCTGCTCAAATTGCGAGGTCAGGGTCAAAACATGGAACAGAAATGGAGAAAAAACACCAATGTTTTTGTGATACAACCAAATTACTGGGCTTTAATAATGAGGTATGTATGAACTAAAAGAGACACTTGTACAAAATACTCGGTCTACATTTGGAATCACACCTATGTGTTTCGATGAAAATCTTAACATTGTGTTACCCGAAAGTCAACAGGACAGAAAATAGTTCACTGTTGCTGTATTCTAAACAGTATGGCCGTTAGCCACACGTGTAAAATGTAAGATCTGCATTGCATGCTTGTTACTACAATAAAGATGAAGGTTATAACAGTGATTCCGTGTAAATAAAATATATATAGATCTATCGGCCAAATGACATTGTAAAACTTATGATAACTTTGGGTTTGACTTTTAATGGCTTTTGGAGGAAATCTGCTGGGGTCTAGGGCGCCGCCATATTTGTATGACATAGCCAGTATGGATTCCTTCTACATAAATTCGAAATATGATTATATGGAATTTATCTAGCTGTTGCGAATGCTAAGAGATCATTTTCTAACGGCAATGAGCAACGATGTGTCAGTATCCAAGGGTATGATGAATGGAAATGCCCTTTTTTGCGAAACAATGCAAAACCAGAATCGTTTTTTAAATCGTTTTAGCTTAAACAAACAAGAGGTCAATGACCTTGAAGGTCTACTGATTGATTTTGTTTTCAGGAAGAAGTCGCTACAAACTTGTTTTTTGAAAATCTATTTTTAGGAGTGGCGGCCATCTTGAATTTCCGGCCGACCTGAAATTTTGCTAGGATCAATTAGACATCAAGAGCAACATTCCTGTGAAGTTTCATGAAAATCCGTCAAGTAGTTTCAGAGGAGTAGTCGCTACAAGTTTTCATTATATAACTCTATGTAAACAAAGATGGCCGCTGACAGCCATGTTTAACATTGAATCAAAATAATGTTCGACTCGGATAACCATCATGTCATGCTGATAATTTTAGAAAAAGTCCCATATCAATATCACTTCTAGTTTTCAAGAAGTAGTCGCTACAAACTTATTTTTTTTAAATCTATTTTTAGCTGTGGCGGCCATCTTGAATTTCTGGCCGATCTGAAATTTTGCTAGGATCAATTAGACATCAAGAGCAACATTCCTGTGAAGTTTCATGAAAATCCGTCAAGTAGTTTCAGACGAGTAGTCGCTACAAGTTTTCAATATATAACTCTATGTAAACAAAGATGGCCACTGGCAGCCATGTTTAACGTCGAATCAAAATAATGTTCGACTCGGATAACCATCATGTCATGCTGATCATTTTAGAAAAAGTCCCATATCAATATCTCTTATAGTTTTCAAGAAGTAGTCGCTACAAACTTATTTTTTAAAAATCTATTTTTAGCCGTGGCGGCCATGTTGAATTTCCGACCGACCTGAAATTTTGCTAGGATCAATAAGACATCAAGAGCAACATTCCTGTGAAGTTTCATGAAAATCCGTCAAGTAGTTTTAGAGGAGTAGTCGCTACAAGTTTTCATTATATAACTCTATGTAAACAAAGATGGCCGCTGGCAGCCATGTTTAACGTCGAATCAAAACGATTTTCGACAAGGACCAACATCATGTCATCCTGATCATTTTAGAAAAAGTCCCATATCAATATCTCTAATAGTTTTCAAGAAGTAGTAGCTACAAACTTATTTTTTAAAAATCTATTTTTAGCCGTGGCGGCCATCTTGAATTTCCGGCCGACCTGAAATTTTGCTAGGATCAATTAGACATCAAGAGCAACATTCCTGTGAAGTTTCATGAAAATCCGTCAAGCAGTTTCAGAGGAGTAGTCGCTACAAGTTTTCATTATATAACTCTATGTAAACAAAGATGGCCGCTGGCAGCCATGTTTAACGTCGAATCAAAACGATTTTCGACAAGGACCAACATCATGTCATGCTGATCATTTTAGAAAAAGTCCCATATCAATATCACTTATAGTTTTCAAGAAGTAGTCGCTACAAACTTGTTTTTTAAAAACCTATTTTTAGATTTGGCGGCCATCTTGGATTTCACATCTACATGAATTTTTGCTAGGATCAACTAGACTTCATGGGCAACATTTCTGTAAAGTTTCATGAAAATCCATTCAGTAGTTTCAGAGGAGTAGTCGCTACAAAAAAAAGTTAACGGACGGACAGACGGACGGACGGACGACGGACACCGCACCACGGCATAAGCTCTGCTGATCTCTGATCAGTAGAGCTAAAAATACAATGATGTCAAAAAATGTTTCACTATTCAATGTACATAATTATATCAAAGTTTTTCATTGTATTTGAAATTAAGAAGAATGCTCAAACCGTGATTATTTTTGACGACTTGCTTAACAATTGCTTAGAATCAACATTTTCATACACAAAGTACTTTGTTATAAACTAAACAAGTATAGAAAGATCATTTTCTTGTATCAGTTTGGCGCATTATAAGTGTTGCGCATGTGCACTACTGTGTCAGAAATAAGTCCACACACATACGAGGCTTTATGATTTGGGTAAAAAAAAAAGCAAAATATACATGAACCGATTTTCAAAAATTATTTGAGCAGTATAAACAATATTTTGGGAGTTATGAAATTTTGCCATATATATGTACTCGCACAGTTTCATTATTTCCAGATTGAATTAGATACACACATTGCGGACATGTTGAAAACAAGTATACTCAAACATTGATAATTTTTGTAATTGATAGGGATAGTGGTCTAGAAGATTTTCATGTGTCTAGAGTAAAATATGTTTTTTACTTTTTTTGTAATGGATAAAAGGATGCGTGTTTGAATAATTAAATGTCCTAACCCCTGTGATGCTATGAACTGTTTTGTTATGAGTAAAACATAACATTTTCAATTGAGTAGAACAGTAATTGAGTGTATCAATAATTTGCACGTCACAGATGCTATTTGTATTTGTATTTGTAACCCTGAATGAAATGGGGTTAACACTCATATTAGGTTATATTGGGAAAGCAATTTCAGATGGATATGCCATGAAGGGTGAAGGTTCCCATCAGACATGCCACCGCAAAGGAGCGAACCCATGCGGGGCAGAGTATTTGAGATGTAGGATGAAGTTTCCCCCATCATGCATGCCTCGGGAGCGAACCAATTGGGGCAGAGGCCTTTGGCTCCAAAGCCATGGCCATATCCAATGGGTTAGCGAGGCCTCTTGTTTGTAATCAAGCTTGTATATATGTGTAAATACATGTATATAGCTTTTTATAGAGTGCGAGGCGTTTAGTCCAAAACACAAAGTTTAAATTAACGTACAAAGTTATTTTGGAAAAATAATAATAGTGATGGATATGCATGTTTTACAATTGTAGTAATATTAGTGCTACAGCTGAAAACACCAGTTGTGCAAAGTTTGTACCAAACATTTTTGTACAAGGGATGTCTGATAGTTAGCTAAATCTATGGATTATCCCACTAGTAACTCACTAGTCTTCCATCACAATCATCATCTTTTAAATAACATATATACCTTGGTGTTTTCAACAAATGATTGCTTCTCGGAAGTGTGGGCATTGCATGTTAATGAAAGTGTATATACATTATGAACAACCAAAACAATGTAATCAGAGTGTACATTTATAGCATTGAATGTGTAACAGGCTTTTGTAGAAAGCATGGAATCTCATGTATGCAGTGCCAAAATGTAAGCTCTATGAATTCTATAGAAATTGAGATTCATTTAAATTAATTTTTTAGTTATCTGATCACTCTTTTCTTACATAAACAAGCAATAATATTAGGTGATGTGAACAAAAGCTCCTACAACTTCGATATGAGTATTACTCAAAAGTTACTTTGAACGTGTTTTTAAAACTTATACAGTTTCCGGTGATCTTTTTCATTAAAATGTAATTATCACACCCAAAGATAAAACATATTGCACCATTTTAGTATGTTATCATATATGCTATTTAAATGATTATAAACCCTGTTGTAATGATTGCTTGAACAATATTTTATTTTATAAGTAATTTCCCTACTTCTTTAGCTTAAAGGCCTGTACTACGACTGTATTACAGAAATCAACGTTTTTTTGTTTTTTTTCAATATTTAACCCTAAAGCACACAATGTGAACTTTCACATTAACTTACGATTCAATGAAACATTTGTATATATAATTGTACACCATTTTATCACTTCCATTAGATAAGTTTATGTTCAAACATCTTATTACAAAATGATTCCTCTTTTCAGCAATTTTTTATGAAAAACACATTTTTAGACCCAAAAATAAAGTAATTTATATCGTCGTATGATAATGGACTTTTTTCTAGTACATCTCTGTACCTTTCACTGTGCAAAACAGTAAGAAACTAAGTTTATACAACTCATTTAGTATTTTTTTTAATTTATAGCCTAGCAACACCAAATGTATTACAGAAATCAATGATTTTATTCTAACCCAATATCCATATATAAAACCGTTATTTACATGGACATGTATTTGGAAGAGCATTTCCGCACTGTTAGAAAATTCTAATTGGCTCATATGAATTTTTATAAAATTATTCCAGTTTCCGGAGATTTTCTCTTAAAAACGCAACTTTTACCCCAAAATTTAGCATTTCCCACCATCTTTATCTTGAGGAGTTTTTTTCTGAAACTCATTACATGTCAGTGATTCTAAAAATCCTAAAATACTTTCTGTTGGAATTTGTTTGACCTTAAAACCTATGATTACTAGACTATATTAAAACATACTTCTATGGTATTGCACATCCGATTTACTCTCTTACAAAATATTGGGTAATTGGGTTAATATGTGCTTGCATCAAGAGCAACATTCCTGTGAAATTCCATGAAAATCCAACGAGTAGTCGCTACAAGTTTTTACTATATAACTCTAGATGTAAACAATGATGGCCATGTTTAATGAAAAATCAAAATGATTTTCGACAAGGACCAACATCATGTCATGCTGATCATTTTAGAAAAAGTCGCATATCAATATCACTTGTATAGTAGTTTTCAAAAAGTAGCTGCTACAAACTTGTTTGTTTTTTTATCTATTTTTAACATGGTGGCCATCTTGAATTTATGGGCGAACTGATATTTTGCTGCGATCAATTACACATCAAGAGCAACATTCCTGTGAAGTTTCATGAAAATCCATCAAGTACCTTCAGGAGTAGTCGCTACAAGTTTTTGCTATATAACTCTATGTAAACAAAGATGGCCACTGGCAGCCATGTTTGTCAAATCAAAACGATTTTTGATAAGGACCAACATCATGTCATGCTGATCATTTTATAAAAAGTCCCATATCAATATCACTTATAGTTTTTAAGAAGTAGTAACAAACTTGCTTTTTAAAAATCTATTTTTAGCTTTGGTGGCCATCTTGGATTTCACATCATGAATTTTTGCTAGGATCAACTGGACTTCATGGGCAACATTTCTGTTAAGTTTCATGAACATCCATCCAGTAGTTTCAGAGGAGTTTACGGACAGACGGACGAGGGACACCGCACCACGGCATAAGCTCTGCTGATCGGCATAAGCTCTGCTGATCAGATCAGTAGAGCAAAAAATCAAAATATAAAATCAACTGTATAACTAGATGGGTGCTCTCTTGAGGATACGTGTGTCACCGCCTTTCAGGAAGTTGTCCAAACATGTTGACACATGCCTATTGTCTGTAAAGTTTGAAGACATGAAACTCAAAATGTCTTTTTTTCACTAAAACTGGGAAAAACTGGGACTATTTGTTATTGAGAATGGGTGCAATAACGGACACTGTTGGAAGACCAAACATGCCCTGCGATGGCCACCGAGTCGAAAAAGGGCCACAACTCATCTAAATAATGGAACTAAAAATTGTTGCCCTTTAGGATCAAGCTCATATCATACAAACTCATTGGAAACTGCATCTTTCGATTATTTTGGCACCTGATCCTTATATGGTTTCTGTGTTTGTCTATGGTTAACAGACTGTGAATCATATAGGGGGCACTCCTCAGTTTCGCATGAATGTCCATGGTGTAAATCAGAAAGAAATCAACTAAGCATCTTTTAGGTCCATGGATGGTCTTTATAATAATTATGAAGCACATGTTTGATGTTTTTTTCAGTTTTGATTACTTCTAAGTTTATTTTGGTGTATTGGAATATGCATTCTTTGGGTTTCTTGGAGGCTATAAATAGAAAAATGTGAACCAAGCAAAAACTTCCTAAAAGTAGTTAAAATGGCTGATTTTCACTGACGAGGAGATCAGCGTGGAATAACTTTTTAAAATGCCGGACTATGTATGTAAAATTTAGCATTTCCTGATATGCAAGAGCATTATGAGTGCAGACATGACCCTGATATGTGTAGGATTTTTTTATTTTTTTATTTATTGACATTTGAAATATTGCTAAAATTGCATTTTTAGCATGTTTTAAGGGGTGGGGTAATCTTAAAGAAATGGGACTAAAGTTGTACAGAAAATGCTTTTTGATACTTCTATTTGGTATGGAAACATGGGTAATTTTATTGTCTTCTAAGAAATGTATGACGCAATGATGATGTGATTTATTTTTGCTCAAGGATTCAGGCTAAGAGCGTGTCATGTGTTTGATGATTGAGAAATGTACATTAAACTGTGGAGTGCCCCCTTAAGGGTCAAACCTTTTTTTACTAAAACAGTCAAATAAAGGATTTTTTGTCTGTATTTCAACATATTTTCAAAGTTTGTTACCATTCGGTTTGTTTGCGAAGAGAACTACTTCGGTTAGAATGTAATTTGTCGATAAGGCAAACCCGCATTGCTACGAAACCCAGATTATGAACACCTCGGTAAAATATGTATATTGTAATACTCCGCGATGCACCGTATCTTGAGATATCTCGATATATGTCTAATTTATCTTGAGATACTCCATGTTGAGATATCACATTTTATCTTGAGATATCTCAATTTATATTGAGATATTTGTATTGAGATATCTCAATTAATCTCAAGATATCTCAATATATCTCAAGTTATCTTGAGATAACTATCTTGAGATATATTAAGTTGTTTTGAGATAATTATCTTGAGATATCTCAATGTGTCTTGAGTCATTGATATCACAAAATAAATAGAGATATATCTTACAATTTCTCAAGATGTATCGCAACTTATCGTGAGATATCTAACTTGCGATATCTCAAGATCCCATGTGTCTTGCGGTTGGTATATGCAATTTTAGTAGGATTTTCTAAGTCTGAGGTGGGCTTTTTGCCATTTAAAAACTAACCATTGGTGTAATTCTTGGGTTTGCCATAACACTGTTTCAATATATGTACAGTTTGCTAATGGTAACGTCCCATTTAAGTACTGGTTGCTGAGGTATTTTGATGTCATAGTAAAATGACGTTAAACATAGAATAGCATGTGGGGTGACGTCATGTCACATGACGTCATTATGTCGTGTCGCGTTAAAATAAAAAAAAATCGCATAAGATAGCGGCTTTATATAAATCGGGTTATAGGAGGCAACTTTTTAGAGAGGAAATGACTTCTGATTGCAAATTTCAGACCTTTTTTCATGCTATGGAAAAAAACAGACCGAAAGAAAAAAGTTTGCGAAAAAGCTGTTAAAAAGGCTATTTCAGTGTTATCTTAAAAAGGTGCTGTTAGGCCAATTTTTGGACAATCGCAATAATACGTATGTCAAGACGTCCGTAATAAATTCGCGAAATGGAAAAAGGGGCGTTTCAAATTTTTTTAACGGACAACTTTCCCTTAAGGGGGCACTCCTCAGTTTCGCATGAATGTCCATGGTGTAAATCAGAAAGAAATCAACTAAGCATCTTTTAGGTCCATGGATGGTCTTTATAATAATTATGAAGCACATGTTTGATGTTTTTTTCAGTTTTGATTACTTCTAAGTTTATTTTGGTGTATTGGAATATGCATTCTTTGGGTTTTTTGGAGGCTATAAATAGAAAAATGTGAACCAAGCAAAAACTTCCTAAAAGTAGTTAAAATGGCTGATTTTCACTGACGAGGAGATCAGCGTGGAATAACTTTTTAAAATGCCGGACTATGTATGTAAAATTTAGCATTTCCTGATATGCAAGAGCATTATGAGTGCAGACATGACCCTGATATGTGTAGGAATTTTTTTTTTTTTTATTTATTGACATTTGAAATATTGCTAAAATTGCATTTTTAGCATGTTTTAAGGGGTGGGGTAATCTTAAAGAAATGGGACTAAAGTTGTACAGAAAATGCTTTTTGATACTTCTATTTGGTATGGAAACATGGGTAATTTTATTGTCTTCTAAGAAATGTATGACGCAATGATGATGTGATTTATTTTTGCTCAAGGATTCAGGCTAAGAGCGTGTCATGTGTTTGATGATTGAGAAATGTACATTAAACTGTGGAGTGCCCCCTATAGTCGACGATAAGTATGCATTACAACTTCCAATTCCTCGTGAACAGGTCTAAAAAACTTGAATGGTATAAACACATATTTTGTAACGTTGAAAGGTTACCATTTCACTTGCTGAAATGACGTTTTCGTAAACCAGTCTACTGAAATGTAGCATATAGTCATTATCAGGGCTTCTAAAATTTTAAAATGCAAATCGGTCCAGGTTTTTTACTGCCGTAAGAATCGCACTTATTTTGAAACAAGAAATCCGTGGATTCACATTTCTCCCATTTCTGCTCATGTGAGATAGGCATTTTCCTCATGTGAGATAACTCTATCTTACATGACATGTGACTTATGACGTCATGACGTTACGTCGACGTTGCATTATTCTGGCGTTAAATCAGCAAAGTCATTGATTTTATGCGGTAATAAACACATAATGGGAGAAAAATAATCCATCATAAGTGATCCATATGAGATAGGGAAATCTCACCCTCGGGATCAGAATTGCAACCAGGCACTCGGCAGAGCCTCGTCCCTGGTTACAATTCTGACCCTCGGGTGAGATTTCCCTATCTCACATGGATACTCATGATGGATTCTTATAGTCTCGCCTCATGGGGGCTGGACTTAAAAATAAAAAGGTCAATGATGCTTAAATGAAAGTTTGTAATCATTTTAGCAACTAAAAACAATCGAGTTTGCCGTTCGCTGAGATGACATTTAAGTGCATTTGTTTAAAAACAAAATGCCATTCTATTAAAAACAAGAGGCCCAAGAGGGCCTGTGGATGCTCTACTGGCTAAAACGGCTCTTATATCAAGGGTTGTCGACATAAAATTCCCATCAGTAGTTTGTTTAAAACATTACAAAAACAACAGGGATAGGATGGCCTTAGATCGCTCACCTGGTAATCATGGGCAATAAGTCTGCTGTGTCTAGTCTGGCATGGGCATTTGTCCCACTTTCTTCTATGAATGAAATTTCATAAAAATGGGTGTGGGGGTGAGTGTGGGGGTGGGTGGGTGGGGGTGGGTGTGGGGGGGTATATTAACATTCTAAACAAATATGGTAAAGATCAGATAAAAAATGAAGTAACTACAGATTTAACAAAGGAAAATACAATATAGCATTTTTCAACAAATCAAGGGCCATAACCTGCCGTTACTAACTAGATCTAGCTGGTTTTCGAACTTGTCCAACATTCATTTGATATACCATGCTTTGCACAACTAGACATCATACTGAGGCTTCCTGCCAAATTTTGTAGAAATCCAACAAGCCGTTTAGGAGGAGTAGCGCTGACAAGAAAGGACAAGGTATGATAAGGGTGTATTTTGGCCCCCAATATGTTCAAAATGCACAAAAGATATATTTATATATAATCTGTTGTGCATGTTGAAGTAAATTGATCATATTCTATCTTCAAAATATATCTTTATTTATTTTATTTATCTAGAAGAATTAACAGGGTCTCAAAAATGTAATTTTTGGTAATTGTGTTATATTTGGTAGATTTTGATCCTAAAAATATAGGGCGCACCTCCGAGCATACCCAGTTTTATTACCTGTTTCAACAAAAAATCAGCTGTGCTCGAGGGTGCGCTCCGTATTTCCAAGACCAAAAACTGGTCGGAAACTGCTGAAAATGAACAAAAATGTAATCAATTTTGTCCCTTATCATACCTAGTCCTTTAAAGTAAAAATGTCAAAGTGCCATAACTCCGTCATAAATCAGCAAACTGGAACAAAAGCGCGATATGCACAATTAGACATCTTACCGATGCTTCCTGCCAAGTTTCGTCGAAATCCAAAATGGCGTTTAGGAGGAGTAGCGCAGACAAAAAATGGGGAAAAAAATGGGGAAAAAAATGCAATAGGCACAGCAATGCTTCCTGCTAACATGGCGTTAACATAAAAAAAATAAAAAATAAAAATATAATGAAATAAGAAAATTAAAAAAAAAAAATAAAAAAAAAAAATATATAAAAAAATAATAACAAGAGGCCCAAGAGGGCCTGTGGACGCTCTACTGGCTCTAGATAAAGTTTATGTATAAGGGGCCATAACTCTTTCAAATATCGTTCAACCAGAACATGGTGATGATATACGCAACTAGGCTTGGTACTGATTGTCCCTGACAAGTTTCGTTGAAATCCAGCCAGAGGTTCAGGAGAACTAGTCTGTACGAAGTTTGTGTATTAAAACCTTTAAGGGGTCATAACTCTGCCAAAATTCATTCAACCACAACACGGCAATGACAGGTACAACTAGGCTTGGTACTGATCATCCCCATCAAGATTCGTTGAAATCCAGCAAGGAATTCAGAAGAGACTAATCTGGACAACGTTTGGCTATTAAAACCTTTAAAGGGCCATAACTCTGCCAAAAATAATTCAACACGAATATGGCGACGATATGCACAACTAGGCTTGATACTGATCATCCTTGTCAAGTTTCGTTAAAATCCAGTCAGGGGTTCAGGAGAACTAGCCCGGAAAATGTTTGTGTATCAAAAAACTTTAAAGGGCCATAACTCCACCAAAAATCTGTTAACCAGAATGCCACGATGATATGCACAACTATGCTTGCTGCTGATCAGCCCTGTAAAGTTTCGTTGAAATGTGGGGAGGCGTTCAGGAGAACTAGTCCAGACAAAGTTTGTGTATTAAAACCTTTAAAGGGCCATAACTCTGCCAAAAATCATTTAACCGAAACACGGCAAAGATTTGCACAACTAGACCTGATACTGATCATCCTTATCAAGTTTCGTTCAAATCCAGCCAGGGGTTCAGGAGAACTAGTCCAAAGTTTGTGTATTAAAACCTTTAAAGGGACTCCACCAAAATCATTCAACTGGAACACAGTGACGATATGTACAACTAGGCTTGGTACTGATCATCCTTGAAAAGTTTCACTGAAATCTGGCCAAATGAAGGCCCTTTCTTCTTAATCAGGCCAAAATATAGCATATTTCAGAAAATCAAGGGCCATAACTCCGGTGTAAATGGTCCAATCTGGCTGTTTTGAAACTTGTTGGAGCTTTCATTGATAGTAACAATCTGGTAAAGTTCGGATGAAAAATGAAGGCCCTATCATAGTATTAACGAGGCAAAATATAGCATATTTAACTAAATCAAGGCCCATAACTCTGCTGTTTCTCGTCCGATCTGGTTGGTTTTCAAACTTGTCAGAGCTTTCATTTATATTAACAATCTGGTAAAGTTTGGTAAAGATCGGACGAAAAATCAAGACCCTATCATAATATACTTTTTTTCAACTAAATCAAGGGCCATAACTCCACTGTTGCGGGTCCGATCTGGCTGGTTTTCGAACTTGTCCAAGCTTTCATTAATATTAACAATCTGGTAATGTTTGGTAAAGATCGGATGAAAAATGAAGGCCCTATCATCTTAACGAGGCAAAATATAGAATTATTAACTAAATCAAGGGCTATAACTCTGCTGTTGCTGGTCCGAACTGGCTGGTTTTCGAACTTGTCCAAGCTTTCATTGATAGTAACAATCTGGTATGGTTTGGTAAAGATCGGATGAAAAAAGGAGGCCCTATCGTCTTAACGAGGCAAAATATAGCATTTTTAACTAAACCAAGGGCCATAACTCCGCTGTTATTGGTCCGATCTGGCTGGTTTTTATACTTGTCCAAGCTTTCATTGATATTAACAATCTGGTAACGTTTGATAACGATCGGATGAAAAATGAGGGCCCTATCGCCTTAACGAGGCAACATATAGCATTTTTAACTAAGTCAAGGGCCATAACTCCGCTGTTACTGGTTCGATCTGGCTGGTTTTCGAACTTGTCCGAGCTATCATTAATATTAACAATCTGGTGAAGTTTGGTAAAGATCAATGGAAAAATGAAGGCCCTATCGTCTTAACGAGGCAACATATAGCATTTTTAACTAAGTCAAGGGCCATAACTCCGCTGTTACTGGTTCGATCTGGCTGGTTTTCGAACTTGTCCGAGCTTTCATTGATATTAACAACCTGTTAAAGTTTGTTAAAGATCGGATGAAAAATGAAGGCCCTATCGTCTTAACGAGACAAAAGTTAACGACGGACGACGGACGACAGACGACGGACGACGGACGGACGGACGGAAGACGGACAACACACCATCCCATAAGCTCTTCTGGCCGTTGGCCAGTAGAGCTAAAAATGAAATAATTATTTTTTTAAAAAAACAAATAATAAAAAAATAATAAAAAAACAAGAGGCCCAAGAGGGCCTGTGGACGCTCTACTGGCTAACATGGCTCTTATAACATCAATGAAGCGAGTGACTGCCATTTACGTTTTTTTGAAAGTTTCGGGCAAAAAACAGCTTTTTAACTACATCAAGGGCCATAATTAAAAATCTGGTAAAGTTTGGTAAAGATCAGATGAAAAATGAAGGCTATACCGTATTGAGGCAAAATATAGCATTTTTAACTAAATCAAGAGCCACAACTCCTCTGTTACTGGTCCGACTGGTCCAACATAGAGCCAAAAAAAATATATATAGATACATATAAAAAGGAATAATTTCCAAAAAAAAAAAAAATATATGAAAAAAAAAAAAAAAAAATAAAAAAAAAAAAAAAAAAAAAAAAAAAAAAAAAAATAAAAAATTATAATTAAAATAAAATTTAAAATAATATAAAAAAGACAGTCGTTAAAGCTGGGAAAGTTTGGCAAAGATCAGATGCAAAAATGAGGCCCTTTCGTACGACGAGGCAAATTATAGCATTTTTAACAAAATCAAGGGCCATAACTCCGCTGTTACTGGGCCGATCTGGTTGTTTTTCGAACCTGATCAAGCTTTCATAGACATTAACAATATGATGAAGTTTGGTAAAGATCGGATGAAAAATGAAGGCCTTATCGTCTTAACGAGACAAAATATATCATTTTGAAGTAAATCAAGGGCCATAACTCCGATGTAACTGGTACGATATGGCTGGTTTTCAAAATTGTTCGAGCTTTCATTGATATTAACAATCTGATAAAGATTGGTAAAGATCGGATGAACAACGAAGCCCCTATCGTCTTAACGATGCAAAAAATAGCATTTTTAACTAAATCAAGGGCTACAACTCCGCTGTTACTAGTCCGATATGGCTGTTTTTCGAACTTGTCCGAGCTTTCATTGATATTAACAATGTGGTAAAGTTTGGTAAAGATAGGATGAAAAACGAAGGCCCTATTGTCTTAACGAGGCAAAATATAGCAATATAGCATTTTTAACTAAATCAAGGACCATAACTCCGTTGTTACTGGTTCGATCTGGCTGGTTTTCGAACTTGTCCGAGCTTTAATTGATATTAACGATGTGGTAAAGATTGGTAAAGATAGGATGAAAAAAGAAGGCCCGATCGTCTTAACGAGGCAAAATTAAGCAATATAGCATTTTTAACTAAATCAAGGGCCATAACTCTGCTGTTACTTGTCCGATCTGGCTGGTTTTCGAACTCATCCGAGCTTTCATTGATATTAACAACCTGTTAAAGTTTGGTAAAGATCGGATGAAAAATGAAGGCCCTATCGTCTTAACGAGACAAAAGTTAACAACGGACGGACGACGGACGACGGACGGACGACGGACGGACGGACGACGGACAACTCGGCATCCCATAAGCTCTGCTGGCCTTCGGCCAGTAGAGCTAAAAATGAATAAAAAAAAATAAAAAATAAAAATATATATATATTTATTAAAAAAAATAATAATAATAAAAAAAAATATACTAATAATAATAATAAAAAAAAAGCAAAACATCTGGTAAAGTTTTATAAAGGTAAGATGAACAAGAGGTCAATGACCTTGAAGCTCTACTGATTGATTTTGTTTTCAGGAAGAAGTCGCTACAAACTTGTTTTTTGAAAATCTATTTTTAGCAGTGGCGGCCATCTTGAATTTCCGGCCGACCTGAATTTTTGCTAGGATCAATTAGACATCAAGAGCAACATTCCTGTGATGTTTTATGAAAATCCGTCAAGTAGTTTCAGAGGAGTAGTCGCTACAAGTTTTCATTATATAACTCTATGTAAACAAAGATGGCCGCTGACAGCCATGTTAAACATTGAATCAAAATAATGTTCGACTCGGATAACCATCATGTCATGCTGATAATTTTAGAAAAAGTCCCATATCAATATCACTTATAGTTTTCAAGAAGTAGTCGCTACAAACTTATTTTTTTTAAATCTATTTTTAGCTGTGGCGGCCATCTTGAATTTCTGGCCGATCTGAAATTTTGCTAGGATCAATTAGACATCAAGAGCAACATTCCTGTGAAGTTTCATGAAAATCCGTCAAGTAGTTTCAGACGAGTAGTCGCTACAAGTTTTCAATATATAACTCTATGTAAACAAAGATGGCCACTGGCAGCCATGTTTAACGTCGAATCAAAATAATGTTCGACTCGGATAACCATCATGTCATGCTGATCATTTTAGAAAAAGTCCCATATCAATATCTCTTATAGTTTTCAAGAAGTAGTCGCTACAAACTTATTTTTTAAAAATCTATTTTTAGCCGTGGCGGCCATCTTGAATTTCCGGCCGACCTGAAATTTTGCTAGGATCAATTAGACATCAAGAGCAACATTCCTGTGAAGTTTCATGAAAATCTGTCAAGTAGTTTCAGAGGAGTAGTCGCTACAAGTTTTCATTATATAACTCTATGTAAACAAAGATGGCCGCTGGCAGCCATGTTTAACGTCGAATCAAAATAATGTTCGACTCGGATAACCATCATGTCATGCTGATCATTTTAGAAAAAGTCCCATATCAATATCTCTTATAGTTTTCAAGAAGTAGTCGCTACAAACTTATTTTTTAAAAATCTATTTTTAGCCGTGGCGGCCATCTTGAATTTCCGGCCGACCTGAAATTTTGCTAGGATCCATTAGACATCAAGAGCAACATTCCTGTGAAGTTTCATGAAAATCCGTCAAGTAGTTTCAGAGGAGTAGTCGCTACAAGTTTTCATTATATAACTCTATGTAAACAAAGATGGCCGCTGGCAGCCATGTTTAACGTCGAATCAAAACGATTTTCGACAAGGACCAACATCATGTCATGCTGATCATTTTAGAAAAAGTCCCATAGCAATATCCCTTAGAGTTTTCAAGAAGTAGTCGCTACAAACTTGTTTTTTAAAAACCTATTTTTAGATTTGGCGGCCATCTTGGATTTCACATCTACATGAATTTTTGCTAGGATCAACTAGACTTCATGGGCAACATTTCTGTAAAGTTTCATGAAAATCCATTCAGTAGTTTCAGAGGAGTAGTCGCTACAAAAAAAAAGTTAACGGACGGACGGACAGACAGACAGACGGACGGACGGACAGACGGACGGACGACGGACACCGCACCACGGCATAAGCTCTGCTGATCTCTGATCAGTAGAGCTAAAAATGAAAGCCCTATCGGTATTAACGAGGCAAACCATAGCATTTTTAACTAAATCAAGGGCCATAACTCTGCTGTTATTGGTCCGATCTGGCTGGTTTTCGAACTTGTGCAAGCTTTCATTGATATTAACAATCTGGTAAATTTTGGTAAAGATCGGATGAAAAATGAAGGCCTTTGGCCAGTAGAGCTAAAAATCATCAGCTCCAAAAAGTAGGTCAAGGTCATAGATGAAATCCAGGCATCCAAAAAAAAGACGCACTACCGAAGACACAAATATGTCGAAATAGAATATGTTTTCTTCTAAAGATTAAGCTATAAATTAGGTTTAAAACATCTAGTGCATAATTCTAGTTCATGAGAAAGTGATGTAAATGTAACAATTAAAGTTATCTGCCCTTTGCTTGGATGGTGAAGGTCACGTTGCAATGTACCACTCAAGATACAAATATAAGCAAAGTTTGAAAGGTCTAAGTGCATACAGTTTGTGAAAAAGTGACCTAAACGCCAAAGTTGAAGGTAAAAATTATAAGGTTATCTGTCCTTGCTTGGAGGGTCAAGGTCACTTCCACATTTGCTTTGACACGTTGCGATGTACCACTCAAGAAACAACTATAAGCAAAGTTTTAAAGGTCTAGTGCATACAGTTTGTGAAAAAGTGACCTAAACGCAAAAGTTGAACCTAAAAATTATTAAGTTATCTGCCCTTTGATTGGGGGGTCAAGGTCACTTCAACATTTGCTTTGTCACGTTGCCATGTACCACCCAAGATACAACTATAAGCAAAGTTTGAAAGGTCTAGTGCATACAGTTTGTGAAAAAGTGACCTAAACGCAAAACTTGAACCTAAAAATTAGCAAGTTATCTGTCCTTTGCTTGGAGGGTCAAGGTCACTTCACCATTTGCTTTGTCACGTTGCGATGTATCACCCATGATACAACTATAAGCAAAGTTAGAAAGGTCTACTGCATACAGTTTGTGAGAAAATGACCTAAACGCAAAACTTAAATGTTGACGCCGCCGCCGCCAGAAAAGCAACACCTATGTCCTTATCACTAAAATCGCCGTACCCCACCCACCATGTCAGCTGCACCATGCATTTTTTCCATTTAGTCATTGATATAGAGAACTATTTAAAATGTATGTTTGTATTATATTTGTATTATTTATAACCAGCGTTTTTTCTCACCATTTTGGGAATGGGTCCGTGGCCGGTCAAATTGGGAAGAAACACACAATTGAAACAAGAGGCCCAAGAGGGCCTGTGGACGCTCTACTGGCTAACATGGCTCTTATAACATCAATGAAGCGAGTGACTGCCATTAACGTTTTTTTTGGAAGTTTCGGGAAAAAACAGCTTTTGAACTAAATCAAGGGCCATAACTAAAGAATCTGTTAAAGTTCAGTAAAGATCAGATGAAAATGAAGACCCTACCTTTAACGAGGCAAAATATAGCATTTTTAACTAAATCAAGAGCCTTAACTCCTCTGTTACTGGTCCGACATAGAGCTAAAAAAATTATTAATTAAAAAAAATTAAAAGAAAAAAGAAAAAAAATTAAAAGAAAAAAGAAAAGAAAAAAATTAAAAAAAAAAAAAAAAAAAAAAAAAATTATATTAATTTAAAAAAAAAATTAAAAAAATAAAAGTTTGGTAACGATCAGTTGTTACTGGTCCGATATGTTTGGTTTTCAAACTTGTCCGAGCTTTCATTGATATTAACAATCCGATAAAGTTTGGTAAAGATCGGATGAACAATGAAGCCCCAATCGTCTTAATGAGGCAAACTATAGCATTTTTAACTAAATCAATGGCCATAACTCCGCTGTTACTGGTCCGATATGGCTAGTTTTCGAACTTGCTCGAGCTTTCATTGATATTAACAATCTGATAAAGTTTGGTAAAGATCAGATGAACAATGAAGCCCCTATCGTCTTAACGAGGCAAAATATAGCATTTTTAACTAAATCAAGGGCCACAACTCCGCTGCTACTGGTCCGATATAATTGGTTTTCGAACTTGCTCGAGCTTTCAATGACATTAACAATCTGATGAAGTTTGATAAAGATCGGATGAACAATGAAGCCCCTAACGCTTAACAAGGCAAAATATAGCATTTTTAACTAAATCAAGGGCCATAACTCCGCTCTTACTATTTCGATATGGCTGGTTTTCGAACTTGTCCAAGCTTTCATTGATATTAACAATCTGATAAAGTTTGGTAAAGATTGGATAAACAATGAAGCCCCTAGCGTCTTAATGAGGCAAAATATAGCATTTTTAACTAAATCAAGGGTCATAACTCCGCTGTTACTAGTCCGATATGGCTGGTTTTCGAACTTGTCCGAGCTTTCATTGATATTAACAATGTGATAAAAGTTTGGTAAAGATTTGATGAAAAACGAAGGCCCTATCATCTTAACGAGGCAAAATGTAGCAATATAGCATTTTCAACTGAATCAAGGATCATAACTCTGGTGTTACTTATCCGATCTGGCTGGTTTTCGAACTTGTCCGAGCTTTCATTGATATTAACAATGTGGTAAAGTTTGGTATAGATAGGTTGAATAATAAAGGCCCTATCGTCTTAACGAGGCAAAATATAGCAATATAGCTTTTTTAACTAAATCTAGGGCCATAACTCCGCTGTTACTTGGCCGATCTGGCTGGTTTTCGAACTCATCCGAGCTTTCATTGATATTTACAACCTGTTAAAGTTTGGTAAAGATTGGATGAAAAATGAAGGCCCTATCGTCTTAACGAGACAAAAGTTAACAACGGACGGACGACGGACGACGGACGGACGACGGACGGACGACGGACGGACGGACGACGGACAACTCGGCATCCCATAAGCTCTGCTGGCCTTCGGCCAGTAGAGCTAAAAATGCATGTTTTTTCTCAGAATTGGGAAAAATGTTGTTTTTGTATTTTGTGAAATATTACATATTTATTGATGATTTACAAAATAAAATATTTTCACAACTGCAATGTTTCAAGTTTTTATTGTACTTCACTGTGTTGTTACAGAATAATTTCCCTGTTTTTGTTGTCCCTGAAAATGTTAACAAAGCTGTTAAGTTCCATTGACATTTAGAGTTACACCAGATTCTCTGCATATTTTCATGACCGAGGAAAGAGTTTCCTGGCCCAGATGATTTCTGTTATTCGTCCTTTATTTAGTATTAACCCATCGCTCACTGAGGCGCTTGTTACCATAGTAGAATATACTAGCGGTAAAGCGTTTCGATAACATACAAGCGGTAAAGCGTTTCTGCAACGCATTAACAACATGCGTCGTCCTCGGTGACGAGGCTGTGTTTTGCGTTTCAATTTACACAGAAAAGCAAAAGAAACGAACAATCCTGGTAAAAACTTTATTAAGAAGATTAATCTATAACAGAACTGGGAAGATCTATTACATCTGTGTATTGAGAATATCCCAGGAGAAAAATTGATGGAAAAAACAACTTTCGATTTGGGATATTTTTAGTTGGAAATTGGGAAAAAATGGTCAATTTTTTCAATTGGGAATGGGGCCGTTTATCGGACCCATTTATATAAGGTAAAAAAAACGCTGATAACTTACATGTATCACAATTTGTACATTTTAATGACTGACATCATGTCTTCGCTTTACTGAATGAATAATTTTCACTCAATATTAAAATTGCTGATCATATTTGAGGAATTGAAACGAACAGTGTCTATTAAACCGGGTAGGTATAAAAACGCGGACTAAACACGCACGGACTAGCGGATTATATACAATTTTACATAAATTTGAGTAATATCGTTTTTCATCAATTAGCTTAATTATTACCAAATGTTACGACTAACGCAAACAATTTCGGTCCGACTTAACAAAACAAAAACCGTGTCAGGTTTGAACACTCTTCTTAATTAATGTCATTAATATTATACTTAAAGTTATTGTAAAAAAAAAATCACACAAACAATTAACACATCTCGATATTTTAATTTTTTTTAATGACGCAAAACAAATTTCAGTCCCAGCTTTGGCCACTTAAAAACAAACCGACACAAGCAAACAGGCTAACTACCTTACGACTAACGGTATATCAAAGAAATTACAGACGGTAACGACTCCGCTTCAGTGAACCGACAGAGCGCGTGATATACTTTCACTGATCACACATCAAATGCATGCTACCTGGCTATAGACTCTTCCGGAAAACTCCTACTACCGGTATGGTTTAGTCCCAAATTGACCTACTTTCGCACAGCGAGTGACAAACAATCGTGTTATGGATCAAAGAATATTGCCGCAAGGCATATTTTAGGATATTAGGAGTGTGAAGGGCAATTGTAGATTTTTTAACGACCCGATTAGATAAAATATCTGGGACCGATTTAAACAGAGATTTTGAAAAGAAAAACGGTTCCGGAGAAACAGATTTCGGTCTGGAACCGATTAAACCGGCGATTTTAGAAGACCTGGTCATTGTTACTTTTTATTTTTTTAAATTTTCATTATTATGGTTTTCATTAATTGCTAATGGTAAGAGGTAGCACAGTTCTTTACTTTGATAACACAATCTTATAATTACAACATGGTAAACAGTGAACAGTTTATGTGTTGGTAATGCACGAGCTAACGCACACGTATCCCTTACATGTGAACAATTGTATTTCTGTGCTGATGTGTACTTTTAGTATGTCGTGATTAAGAGAGTGAATTGTAATCAGATAGGTAAGGAGCATGTCGAGGTATTTGGACAGAAAGAAGCGCGGTCGCCCACATTGATTGGTAGGAAGAACTGTTGGTAAAAATCGGGGAAGAACGCAAGAAACAAGAGCTGTCGGAGAACAGCGCAGCTCAACTATTCGATTTTTCAGAGAATAATAAAATCTATAGCATGTAGTATAAACCATCAGAAAACAAGGCTACAACAATGGGGGGTGGGGTTGGGGGCACAACATAACTATGTGTAAGAAGTGACCAAAACTACACAGAAATATGTAAAAAAAAATATCGAGATTTGAGTGGGTGCGGGATGGGGTGTGGAGAGAGGTGGGGGTGGATGCTGGGGGGAGTGGGGGTGGTGAGGGCAACATATATGTGTAAGAAGCTATGTATGAATTCACTCAAAACAACACCAAAAAAAATCCAGTTTGAGTGGGGATGGGGTAGCGGCGGAAGGTGGGGAGGACAACATATATGTGTAAGAAGTGGGGTAAGGGGGCAACATGTTTAAGAATTGACAAAAGCAACACAGAAATATGTAAAAAAGAAAGAAAAAAAAGACAGTTTCAAGTGTGGGGTGTGGTTGGGGGGGGGGGAGGGGGGGGGGGATGAGAGGCGAGAGTGGGTTGGGGGGTGGGGAGGGGGGGACCATAGATGTGTAAGAATTGACCTAAAACAACACAGAAATATGTAAACAAAAAAAAATAAAAAGTGGGAGGTGAGTGAGGGTGGGGGGAGGTGGGGAGGAGGAGCCCATGCCCCAATATGGGTTAGAGTAAAAGATGCATAATGCTATAACAAATCCCAAACCAAAATTATAGATATATACATGCTTACATGCAACCTAGATCTACCCTTTATTGCACATTATATGGGTCCATCACAATTCTGGAGTTCCATTGGAGCCCAGAATTTGCAGAAGACAAAATTACTTATCCAACCCTTTACAACATCTATAAGGAAACCAATTCCAAAAATTAGTTCAGCTAGGACAAGAAATGTTAGACAATATATACCTGTAAACACAGCTTACACGCAGAAAGTTTGATGTGAAACGGACATATTTTAAGGGCTATCAGAATTTGGGTTCCATGGGAGCCCAGGGGTTACAGGAACCAAAATTACTTAAGCAGCCCTTACGCCTTAAGCTAGCCCTTACGATAATGCTATAAGGAAGCTAATGGCCAATTTGGTTGTGCTAGGGTTAAGAATTGTACAGAGATATAGACTTATAAACACAGCTTACACGCAAAATTTGATGTGAAATGGGACACATCTTTATGGGCTATCATAATTTGGGTTCCATGGGAGCCCGATGGGTTACAGGGAACCAAAATTGCTTATGCAGCCCTTGAAGATAATGCTATAAGGAAGCCAATGAACAAATTTGGTTGTGCTAGGATAAGGAAATGTAAGAGATATAGACTTGTAAACACACCGAAAGTGTCTAATAAACAGGGTGAGGTATAAAAACGCGGACTAACACGCACGCAAACCTTGATGTGGGACGCCGACTCCGACACGACGTGATTACATAAGCTCTCTTATTCTCATCGAATAGTCGAGCTGAAAAACGCTCGTAGCGCGTTTATGTCTCCATGACATTATTTTTTTCATATTGTTTTAACACGCGTAACTTGATCTATTGTTAACTTTTTCTCTCAGCAGCTATTTACACTTGCGTAAAACCTTTGCTTGTTACCTTCTGTTATAATAATTATGAAGACTGTAACTGGACATTTTAGTGTTGTTTTTCAGAGGTCAAGCAGATGTAACAAAATTTCAAATACGTGCAATTTAAATTTACTCCATTATTTGTTTGGATATCAGGTTACATTCCAAAATACTTTTGGCAATCTGATGTAATCGAGATACTGAGATTGAACTACTTAAGTCAAAATGCAGAACATTATGATGAATTGTTAAGAATTAATTCGCAATATCTCCGATTGCATCCCATGCGAGTGGAACCAGCATGCTGAAGTGTTTTTTACCCTTATTAAATGTTCCAAATGCTTGCTGGCCTTATCTGCATATATACGTGTTCATATACACAGCTTCATAGCCAACTCACCTTTTTCTTAGCAGATCGAGTGGTGCGTTGTTTTCCTGAGACTCCTCGCTGTTCTCCACCACAACTGGGGAGGTTACGACACTCGCGCCCTGCTCCCACGAACAGGTGACTTCTCACGAAACAACTGAAAAGGTATTTTCATCGCTTCATTAATTTTTAGTTTCCCTTCACGACTTAGCACTTTCCTGCAACTTCAGTCGGATTTCATCCTCATCATCATTTGTGTCTAATGTACATGTAGCAGGGGTTTAGTTGACGACAGTCATTATTTATCCTTTATATTTGTTCACGTTTATTAGTCTTTTACTCATACACTAAATTTACTGACATCTGCTGATATATGCTTTTTGTTTGTTTGCTAACCATCCCTGATTTGATCAATATGTAACAAATGCTCTTATGGAAACTCCAAACTAGAATGTGTGTACATTTTTTAATTCAAAATGGTTTAACACCAATCTCAGTATGTTGTAGAGACAAAGCATTTTTTGTTAAATCATATTTGAATATTGAGTACACTGGTTTTTTTCGTAAAATGTTTTACCCTCTGTATTCTGCATTTTAATAGTCAACTTAAAAAACGTGTGTTCTAGAACTCTCTCCAAATAGTTTTCAAAATCATTAATGGCACATACCTGGAGGTGCGGCCGGTTTATCCCGGCGCTGAAGGTGACTGCCGTGTTTCTACGACTTTGCTGATTTTTTTTAGCTTTCTTCTGTCTTTATTTGCTCCCACTTTTTTATCTGGTATGGATTTGCCACTACCAACTTTTCCATCTTTACGACTGTTCTCGAACAGGTGCTGGTTTATTAACTCTATCCTTTTCTCTTTCGTCAGGAGGTGTGGGATGTTTTTTCACATTTGTTTCTTGTTCTTAGACCACTTTTAATTGATTCGACCTTGAGTATTAACACCATCTGAAGTTTTTACATCTGATGTACAACTCACATTTGTTAATCTCCTGTTGCTTTTACAAAAGATTCTTTAGCACTGTCATTTTTATGACTCAATTCCGCATTTAAATCAAATTTAATTCTCTTAGGATCCTCAGACTGTTCGAGGCCTCACTATCACCAGTGTTAGTTCTTTTACGACTTCTTAACTGCCGAGGTGCTGCATCTGCCTCTTCTTCTCTATCTTCGATACTTTCAGAAGAACCTCTTCGTTTTCTAACCATTTTTGGAGCTCTACTGATCATGTGCTGTGTGAGTGCAATCTGAATCATCGGTGTTAGAATTTGTTAAAGTTTCACTAGTCTCGTTTTCCTGTCTTAATTCGTCAAGCTGAAGCAGAGAGCTTGTCGACTACAGAAACTGGTAAACTACTTGCATTCACAGAAACCTGAGGGTTATGTGTGTGTCTCAATAACAAAATCTGTTAGATACACTCTCACTGGGCGACAGTAACGCTGTATTAGACTGTCGCAACTATTATCAGTGGGATTTATCACTTAAGTCTGTATTTAAGGATATCACTGCAGTAGTCTGTATGTCGGCAGATATTTTGATCTGCGTCAGCACGGTTCGGGAGTGGGATCGATGTGAGGAAGACATAACTGAGGTTCCGACACGTCTACTCCAGCACTAGTGACCGTGTGAGACACACTACCAGCTATTACTATAGAAGTCACTGTAGAGCTTGCACTTGGATTAATATTGGGATCCTATACTGAGACTTGTCTGACGTTTAAGTGGGGGGGAATATCTGAATTATCACTCACCGTTTCGGTTCGTGACTTGTGCTGGGAAAATCAAGTTTGAAGTCTATATTGAGTCAGCACTGCTAGGAGGAGTTCCGGCACGAATCTGGGAATCTATACTATCTTGAAGCTTTATTTACATATTGTGTTTAAAATCGCCTCTCTTCTCTCATGTTCTGTAGTTGTATTAGAATGTACTGAATTCTGTGGTAAAGCTTTCTGTGACACAGATTGTGAATGAGGTGACAAGCGTCCAGCTGTATGGGGAGGAGTGTAAAGACGCATTTTTTGCTGTTTCTGTAACATTTCCCGATAAACCCATTTGTTGATATGGACTTTTTGGTTTTTCAATGTTTTTATGACGGGGTACCGAACATTCTGTGGATGCAGGATTGGGGGCCCAAGAGAGTAGCCCCACCGGCTTGATTCTCTGAGTGCCCACAACTCCCCAGCCACTATTACTTGCCATTTTTTATTTTCTCTATTGCACACACTTGCTTTAACTCGTTTGTATTTGATACAACTACTAACTACCACATTGCTAAGTACCATCCAGGTGGCGGGTTTTGAAGTGTCTTTTGAGCTTATACGGAATCTCCAGAAAATGCCTGATGTGACGGAATTGAACCTGGACTGAAGGAACTAACTCTTAGTAGCAGCTGTAGACACAACACTTGTAGATGAGAAAATGCGATAAGTGAGAGTCCATTAAAGGTAATGTTGGCTTGGTCACCAAGTCTGGAATATTTGTATCCATGACATGATCTTATTGCGAGGTTATCTGAATGCAAGTCCATTGGTCAAACCCAAACCCTGTTATGACGGTGTGATAGAATAATGTCCAAGAATGAGAGTAGTCCGCCATTGAGGTCCTATTACCCAACACACATGCCGACAACGATGATGTTGATCCCCGCGAAGCTACTGAAGAATGCGATACTGTGCTACTCGAGCTGCTTCTCATCCCAGAAGCGGCACTTGACGGAGATTTTCGATAGCATGATGGTAGGGAGTTTGTATCTTAATGGAAGTGGAAAATAGTTTTTGAACAGACTCTGTGAGTCTTTTTGTAGGAGGTAATGAGGAGTCGTATGGGTAAAAAGGAACTGAGTTTACTACTGGTTGCTTGCCCCGGTCTGAGGATCGTCGTGAGGACGACCCACTATTGGCCCCTTTTTGTTCCTCGTAGTTCTTGATTTATTGGCCTTTGCACTTACACAGTTGACACTTGCATTGTCACGAGTCAACTAGTTGTAAACACGGGAGAAACGCTAGTCACACTCAAACTTGGGTGTAAGTTGTTCTGTAAAGTCGCTGCTTCAAATGCGTGTAAGTCTGCAGGTCTTGGGGTGGCGACCCTGTGATTTTGTAAGAGACCCTACTAGAGACCCTGGAGGATCTTGCGGAGTGATTGTAATTTTCAGTTCCATTTGACAAAGACGGAGACATTGCAGATGCCTGCGCCGCATGCTGCTGCAACTTTTGAAAGAACGGGCGCAAATCTTCCAATTTTCTGTAAGATGCTAGCATCCTTACTTCCGGCCAGGCCGACAGGTGACTCAGATGCGGATAAGCATGAGCTTCCAGTGATTTCAGAAGAGCTATGTTGTCTATATTGCACTGAGGCGACATTCTCATAGATTCCACTCCAACCCCACCCCCAATGTGATGAAGCTCACGCAGGACTTCAGACACTGCCCAAATGCGCTCCACCGACCATGTGTGCCTTATATAACTCGAATGAGGCCTAACAACAAGTTAAATGGTGATTTCCTTTGTTCAGAATGTGGTGACTTCCCGGGATCACTGAATGGTGATTACTTGAGATTCTACGCACAGGCATATGAGGCAGACCAACTCCTGCGCCGTTCAGAAATGATTGACGCACATTGAAGACAGCGACTGAATCATCCGAACGAGGGCTTCCACTGCCACGTGGGCTTCCCGTGTTTCGAGGGCTGTTAGTATTCCTAGGGACTGTGTGCTGTTACGAGGACCTGCCTGGGGTTCCTCTGGGACTGTTACGTGGGCTTGACTTTTTCTTATGCATAGCAGGCTCCGGTATACCCTGAAACAAACACAAAAATAAGTTGATTTTCAACTATGACAAACCAGGGAAAACAAGAAATGTCACCAGTGACAAATGACCCACCAAGCTTTTCTTATAGTAATTTCTACACTGTTGAAAAGTTAAGGGTTAGAGGTTAAAACACAACTGACCTTGACCATGTCAGGTACAGACCTGATTATTATGCACGTCACGCCTCTCATTGCACTAAATTGTTGTGATGTAAAGTGAATTGAATGTGAATGTTGTTTAACGGGCTCATCAACACAGTATAGGTTTAGTTAGAGCCGCTCCAGAGAGAGGGGAAGGATACATAGGGGTGGGGCGGGGCGCATCATTGATATAGGTGTAGATTTGACTAAAACAAAACAACAGACATATGTTAACAAGAGGTCAATGACCTTGAAGCTCTACTGATAGATTTTTGATAAGCCAGATCAGCCATGGGAACCTGTAAAGTTTTATGGAAATAAGACCAAGAGAAG